>JAOUQW010000029.1:2600150-2610909 GCA_028565825.1 Olivaichthys viedmensis | reverse complement strand
ATTCGCAAGTAAATGTATGTTGTAAAGACATTCTCTTTAATAAATGAAAAAAGCTAATAAAAACATTTAAAATTCTTGTCACAAAAATTATTTCCTGTTTTTTTATTATTATTATTATTCATTGAGTCCATTACATAAATGCATACCGTAATTAGGCCATCACTTTAGTTCCATATTTAAGGACACATAAGTCATATATAGACATTTATAAAAGCAGGTCATGTGCTGCTGACATAAATATTCCGAAATATTCATACAGGTTATGTAAAGTACTGTGCAAACGTCTTAGATACCTTCAATTTTTTTTTTATCTACGTTTTGCCTTAAATGTTCATTTTATGTCTTTTTATTTTCATTTTAAGGTCAAAACTAAGTCTTGTAAAGGACTTCTAAACTGAAAACAGCCTGTTTTGGCAGATTTCTTAGCAAGATAAATATTTGAGCTGTAGATAAGAAATCATGTGCTTATCTAAACATGTGCATACATACACCTCTACACAAAAGCTTGCTTAACAACATTCATTAGTGAATTGTCTGACATCTTCTGCCATGAATAAGCAAGACGATAAGGATCAGTCTGGAGCCTCCAGCAGACACGATGAAGTGAGTCGTCAGACACGGTGCTAATATACAGCAGAGGTGAGGCAGGAGTGTGGATATAGGGTTTCACAAGAAATAAACAATTTGAGCGCTTCACTTCAGTCCCTACATGAACTGTTTGCTCTTTGTCTTTTTGTCGAGTAGTGATAGAACCACAACATTAGCCTAAATGATGCATTGGCCATGAAATATTATTACTGGAAATTCCAGTGGAATTAACCAGAACGGACAACTGGAAAGAAAATCCAGTTGTTTTTTTTTTTTTTTGTTATTTACTAACGGCTAAAGCCAAAAGTCCTGCACAATCGCTTTGTCAACATGATCTCATGAGTTTGTATACCAGTGTTAGGACCAGAAAAAATTACAGGTTTTAGGAATGTTCATGGGTGTGGATGTTTTTGTGTCATTTCTATATATACTACCTTTTATTATATTAGTATGGTTTTTTTATTTTGTAACTGTTACATGCTTTCCTTGAAATGCTAAGCTGGAACAACAGTGATTTTTACCCTCTTCCTTTCACATTTTAGATGTTTGATTTTTGGACAGTAACTTTTTTTTTTTTTAATTAAAAAAAAAATCAAAAAGAGAGGCACCTGTCATTCCACACTATTCTGTGTGGGGGGAAATTCTCTTCACACAAACCTTTAGACTGAATGGCAAAGACCTAGTGCTAATATGGAGGTCAGACCAGAGGGGGCGTAAAAGGGGATATATGATTCCAAGGGTCCTGAGTACACAGGGGACCCATTGCAACGCAAGTGAATGAAAATTGTCCAGGAAAACAAATGTTGTATTAGGATGTCAGGGCCCAAAATTTTTACTGGCACCCCAAGCTCAAGCAATTTTTGGACCCTAAAAGATAATTTCTATTTATACAAGGCATTACAAGCCAGACGAAAGGATTTGTGTTGTTTACATTCAGTATCAATCCTTTTTATGTTCTTTACCAGTTGCCTCAACGTTTTTCATCTTTAAGCTGGCTTAGTCCCATAATTCCCCAACCTTATTCCAGCTATTCAAACTAGCGTCTGATATCTGCTAACGACTAGCAACTCCAACCTTTTTTGCTAATTCAGGCAGGTTCCAGCCGTGAGGCCTAATTTCATCATTTCCAGGGTTAAATAATACTGCAGTTGGTCGATAGTGAGCCAGATGGGTGGTTAAGTTGATTAAAATGTCAGCTGGCGAGCAGTGAGCTGCCACTGTGAACCAGGGCACAAGGAAATACAGTAAAATTGCCAGTAGTAAAAGTTAATACATTAAACATGGCCATAACATATATATAGCATTCGAAAACTTTCAAGGAAGTTTGGATTTTGAAATGTGCTTAGATCCAAAGAGTGTTTAAAGACTGCAATCATCTAAAATGAATAAAACAAAAATAGCTGTATATGGCATATGGTGGGCTACTTATGAATATAAAACACCATTGATACACTAGTAAACTATTTAATTACGTAACTACTTAAAGTATATGATCTTCTTCACATTGGAGTACTGAATATGCCAAACGTCAAAGTCAAAAAAGAGTTTTGTAATGATGTAATGAATGTCTGTATTCTTTTCCATTATTGTTTTTATCCAGCACAATAAGGCTGAGACCACCAGCACTGTTTAAATCCCAGGCCAGCAGCAGGGGGGATAAAGAAAAGCAGTGTAAGCTGCAGAGCGTGACGGTAAAGAGGAGTTTAGGCATGGCTGGTGCTATGCCTGAGCTTGTAAACTCTTCAAAGGCTTCAACACTCTTGAGAGTGGCTGTCTTATGAGTTGCACACTGTACAGATAACGTGTTAGCTACACGTCCCCGAATGCTGGGTAAAGAAATAATATGCATGATGCAGGCAGGGATTTCTCCCAACACTGACAGCACACAGCAAACAATAACAAAAACATATTGATGGGGTCTGTTGGGGACTGCTGACTGCAAGGAGCCAGATTTCAATTCATTTATTTATTCATTTATTGCAAAGGCTTTATTGAAATATCAGAAAAACAAAGACATTGGCATAATATGTTAGTTTTTCACAATTCCTGTGATACACTGTGGTTGGTCTCTCCATTTGGGGACTTGGCCAGCATTTTGTCATTGAAGACACAATTGCTATTTCTCTTCCTTTTTTTCATACCATTTATTTATATATTAATTTTTGAATGTACTGTCTGTGTACATGTTATATTATTTATAAGTCCGATGTTGTATTTTTATTACATTGTTTAAAATAATATTTTATCTTTTAACTCCTTAAACGCTCAGCTTATTATTCAGTTATTCATCTTAAAGCATATTATTCAGTAACTATTATAAAGTATTCATTAACTACAGTGAAACTAAAAGGAAAAGTATGCCGTTACGAGAGTTAAGGATATTAGTCTGGACCGGCCGATGGGTTCTGGGAGTTTAAGGGGTTAAACTGAAAATGTGATATGAGCACATACCTAGTTACCAAGATAGATGTCACATACTCAGAGTACATGGCTCATAAAATCAGTCCTTATACTGGATGTGACACATTTCTAATGCAGTTGGAATTAAAAAGATAGGTGTAACTAATACTGTAGACTGGCAACTCAGTAGACATACAGTATAATCTTTCATTCACAGGTGTGACCTTTCCTTTAAATGCACTTATTGGATGCAGTCTTGCCGAACATTGACAGTAAAAACAGGGAATATGATATAGAGTCTTCCATGAACCAGTCTGTTTTTTGTTGTAAAGTTTCAGTATACTACTATTTGTCTGTGTCTCAAAAAGGCTACGTATCTTTGACAGGCACACTTTGAGTTTGTGCCATCATTGTGCATTAAATAGCACATAAATTGCTTTACTGTGGCCATTCTATGCTTGCTCACTGTGTGTGTGTGTCGGTGTCTTCTGACTGACCCTGATCTCGCTATAATTCTCCCCGGTTAGGCTGGAACTCTCGGGTGTTTGAGCTGCAGGCTCTCACCGTGTGTCCTCAAGGTCATATCTTCGTCTCCAGGGAGATAAAGCTTTCCTTTAAGTCAGCTAGGTTTTTGCCCCAATATGGCTGCCCCAACTGTTGCACTCTGTTTATCTAAGTTGTAATTAATTTTTTTTTCTTTTTCTTTTTCTGCCAGTACATAGAAGATCAAGACAACAGGTTGGAGATTTCTGTTAGCCAGCCCGATTTTCTTTCTCTGGTGAATACTATGTTTACCATTCCCAAACCAGTCAAGAAAAAATATCAGAATCAGTAGATGGAAAAATAGACTGCCCGGCAGAGCGAGACGCAAAGAAACTTTCATGGCGCAATCCAATATTTTTCTATCACTGACTTCGATGTATCATGAATAGTTTTACAACTATTACAACGTTCCACTGCAACAGTCTTTCCCAAGGCTGTGTCAGGTTTTTCCATCTTTCTCCATATCTCCCTGTCTTTCTATCCATCTGAAATAAGCTGGACCCAGGTGGCTCCCGCCCAGCAGGGTACGAGAGATGGCCTCTGCTAAATGACAATTTCGTTGCCGTGCTGAAGGTCGGCCCCTCCAGACCAGCTGCCTGGGCCCATCTGATTGATTTTTCTGTCTGCTTGCAAATAATTTTCACTACTCATGTCATATAGTGTATCATAGTAATAACATCAGTTTAGTATGAGTAATATTGTCATTAAAAATGACAGAGGACAGTTATGTAATGACTTACAGATAAGACATTTATTTCTGTAACGCAATGCAATGATGATTCAAAACCTCTCAGAAGTATTCATGCTAAAATAGCCATTCAGTGACTATGAATCAGTATATCGTGACCTTAGTAATATAAGGTGAAGAGTCGTGTTGATATTCTAGCTAGCAAAACTCTAAAGTACTGTAATCTACATTTACAGTTCAACAAGGCCGACACTTTAAGGTTACTTCAAATTTATATTATCAAAATTCTGAGACGATAATAAAGTGGATTTTTGAACACTGGCCAAACACAGACAGAACCTTATTATTCTGTAAACTCAAGTACTGTTTGGTTTTATAAGGTTATTTCTGTCTGTCTGTCATTAATCAATCCCTCAATCTTAATAAATTACTAATAAATGGTATAAACTCTGCAGATAAAGACATTTTTAAGCTGAAGACTTTCTAATGTGCCACAACGTTTACACATCGTAACAGCAGCAAATACGGCAAGACATCTGCAGCTGAAAGTTTCTCTCTCTTCTGACTAGACTGAGGTTTAGAGTCTGCTCATCTGCAGCTGAAAGTTTCTCTCTCTTCTGACTAGACTGAGGTTTAGAGTCTGCTCTTTTCTGACAGCGTGTAAATAAAACCTGGATTTTTATTGACCACAACTGCCTGTGTTGTGTATTCATCCTGGATGCTGATTGGCTGGCAGATTGAACCTTATAAAACCAAGTTTATCTGTGAGTTTGGAGATTTAAAAAAAATAAATCAAATATTACACCAAAAAAACTCTGCAAAATTAAAAAAATAACAGCACAGGAGAATAAAGTTTCCCCCAGCGATGAAGTTTATGTGGTTAACTCATTTTCCACCGAAATGCCAGATAGAACCTTATAACACTGAGGTCACGAAATGTGCTGTGGCCAGATTTTTTTGTGGAAACCATTTTGGTTTTTTAGGATCAGTACTGGGCATTTTCACTCTTTGCCACGTGAATATTTATGGTTTACTACGAGTCATGTAGCTCTCCAGAGCTTTAAACTCAGAACAGGAAGTAACTCGTACCACCTGAACACTGTAGAAAAGGGCATGCACCATGTACATCACATTTCTTTTGAATGAGAATTTCAAATTTGCTGCATAATTATTGCTAAATAATGTAATCTTAAATAAGAGCCACGATTCATGCACCTTTACTTGTTTGCATCTTCTCCCGCTACATCTTGTAATGGATTTAAAGATGCCGTATCCAAGAACGATACACATTTGGCATGATACTCTCAATAAAAAGAGCACCTGGACCTTCAGTCTAATGTTAGCTATTAAATGTAGCATAGCAGCTGTAACACTTTCACGCTGATAATTAAGGCTTCTTATTATTACTTAAAGTGATATTTCATCTAATTCTCCATACAAAAAACACAAAACTCCCAGAAGTGCTGACACAGTGGCAACGATTTTATTAAGACACAGTGAGTTTGGGCCAAGAAACCATCATCATCATCTATATTTTGAGTCCAATGTTTTAGGGTGAATTATCACCTTAAGCTCAGCAAAATGGGGCTCAAAAGGGACAAAAATGGGGCCATGCACAAACTTTTTTTTGGGTTGAAAGCTGAAGCTTTTGTTCCCTAGTAAAACCATATGAGCTTTAAGTACCCCTTCCTTACCATCGCCCAAAACCTCATGGAGGGTCAATTACAGCACAGCCAAAAAAAATCCAGGTTTTGGCAGTCTACATTTAGGGTGATGCTGTTTATTGTTATTGGATCTAAACTCTGGGGTTGGGGAAGGGAAGCGGGATTAGAGTCGCAACACTAATTTCTCATTTCCCCGCTTTTGATTGCAGTTTAAACAACGCATTCACGAAAAGCAAAAACAGCACAGAAGAGTGGAGCGCTGGCAAATTAGCTGACATCTGTCAAACGAGTCCTGGAGCACAACTATACAACCGGGAGATTAGGCTGTACCCTGGACTTGTTTTCAATTCTCTCACAATAAGAGGAGACATGTTTACTAGGGAGACAAACGAGGGACGGTTGTAACGCCGAGTTTACGGAGTCAGAGGAAAGGCGAGATCAACAAACTCTTTTTCTTCTAATTACCAACGTAAAAGTCTTGGAAGAGAAAGTCATGCGATGATATCCACCAACGCGTTCGCACTGAACGTGAGGCCTAGTTATGACAGCGCAGCCTTTAAACTGTAGACTGCGTGACGTGACGTATTCCCAATTCTCGCAGAATGGGAAACATGCGAATACAACGCATTGCTCCCCAGAGGAGCCAGTCATTTAGTGACTTACCTTCCACATTTCAACTGGAAACTCATTAGTAGTTTGTGTAAATATTATGACTTGCCTGTTGCTATCGAAAAAGAACCACGTCAAACACACCATGTGCTGACGAAAAACAACTTGTTCGTTTTTCATAATCCAAAAATCAACCACGTAAATTCAGTCTGACAGTGTTTGACAGTTTCTAAATAAGGCATTTGCTGTATTTATAAAAATGGTGGGCGACTTTATAAAAGGTTTAAAAACACGGCTGGAAAGGCAATGCACGAGGAGTTGCGTTATTTTCAGTGCTGGAGAGCATGTTCACTCACCAGTAAAGAGTCAGCGACAACTCTCTCCAGATTCTGCATTCCAATTTTCGGGTGAGAGAGAACACACTCCAGCAGACGCAGCACTGCCCCCTCCAAGCTGGACAAGCTATGACACCACAGAGCCATCATAGCTACGTCCTCCATCACCAGCTTCTTACTGAGAGACAGAGTGAGACACAGAGAAAGAGAATTTGTAGTTACTTGAGTATATAATCTGTGCATAGCGTAGAAAAATCATGGCCCCCTATATTTTAGAATCTTAGAAATAAAGTAGCTTTAATAAGTAATACTGATTTCAAAAAGCTGTACCTGAGCCAGGCTGTGTTAACCGCCTCTATGAACTCTTCACTGAGATGAGAACAGCGACACAAATTACAATGAGTCAGCAGCGCACCAATAAGAGGTGCCACCTCAGGACATGTGATCAAGGGGATACAAGCCACTGATAATGAATGGATGCCGTCAAATGAGCACCTGCAATAAAAGATCATTTAATAATTAGTATTTATGATAGAGGAGAGGTGATTAATACACAGTATGAATATCGTAGGGTTCGGATACGTGTTAATATAAAGCAAAAACGCGCTCCATCTATAATCCTGTTAGGTACAACGATTTCAATAGAACAAGGGCAGGGGAGGCTGTAAACAACACAGTTTACTTAAAAACGTAACATGAGACAGTGGGACAGTAAATAAACAGCATATCTTTGGTTTATTTTGTTGACCCATGTTGGTGTAATGAGCATCATTAACGTACAAACACCATCTGCAGTTACAGGCTGCATGATCATAACGTTGTAGATCATAGAAAGTTCATAAGTTCACAGAGCATAGAAAGTGGGAGTGTGTGATTTGAATGGATTTCTATGGCGTTTAAATAGACGTGGATAGATGGCGGCGCGTTTTGATAAGCGTGTGCAGGCAGAGTCGGTGTGGATTCAAACGCCGGTTGAAATGGAAGTGCATTTGTACCGAGAGACAGACTAAAAATGCTTTAGAAATGTTTTTCGGTGTGAATTGGCCTCAGAAAATGAAATGACCCTGATGAGTGCGTCATCAGGTGTTGCTACAAACCTTTCTAAAGAGGCTGCTGAAGTGATGTGACTCGTATTGACCTCCTTTGTCAATAATGCCACCATCTGCAGCAGACAAAGCCACAATTTCTAAACTCACAATCACTCAGCAAGACACAATGATTAGTTCCAGGATGTCCATTACTATTAAGTCTCTTAAAGCGAAAGTCTGTTAAGTCTACACAAAGACTGAAGTGGATGAAGACCAGCTGAGTGCGTCTCTTTACCTTTTTAAGACTCCCTGAATAATACTGCTGAGGTATGAAGCCGGCATGTTTCTCCAGAGCATGCACCGCACTGCCCTCCTCCTCCGATGTTAGGTGGCACAGCAACTTCTATTTAACACAGACATTTAACTGCAATCAGCGTTCGTACCTGACTGCTTACCCTTTAACTTTTTATTCAGAAATTGGCCCTTATTGGTACTAAAATATCCCCCAAGTGAATTATGAAGAAAAAAAAATGTTGCGAAACAGATCAAAAGAATGATATTAAAATACGAGCAAGCTGATGGTAAAAACTATTGAATTCATCGAGCTAAATTTGTAAGACAATTACAGAATTGAAAGAAAGAAAAACATTTAGGAATCAAAATGCTCTACCAACAACACTCTCATAGGATCTGAGAACCATTCTCAGCAAAACGACCCTGAGCCTCCTGGATGGAAAACATGGCTGCCATGATGGGGCCATGTGGTTTCTTTAGATTTACAGTATGCTAAAATGTCTTCCACAGACCCGACTGGCTCAATTACAACCATCCGATGTGCAAAAGCACTGCAGATCACAACGGGCTGAGAGCAGAGCACACTGTTCCCAAATCTTTTTGAAAAAACCATGAAGAGAGAGAAGTCTTGAATTCTTGACAAAATCTGAAATCATTAGAGGATTAAAACCTTAGATAAAATCTGTTGAGGGTGCGTTAGCGCAATAGAGTGTAAAAGAGAGAGAAGGCTCAAGAGAGTGAGAGAGCAAGAGAGACACAGAGAATGAGTGAGAGAGGGTAAGGAAGCATGAAAGAGTGAGAGATAGTGAGAGGAAAGCAAGAGCGAAAGAATGAGTGACAGAGGGGAGAGGGAGAGAAAATGAGATTGGGAGGGGGAGCAAGGGAGAGAGACTGAAAGAGGGAAAAGAGAGAGAAACAGAGAAAGCTGTGGTTAGGGGTGGCTGTAATGGAGACATGAAACATGGTCATTACTGCTCAGCCTCAGAACCCGACTCCTCCGAGACTGAAAAACACTGTCTGTCCTATGAGGTGGAATCGTGAGCGAGCCAGTTTGGTGCGGCAGAGCGAGAGATGGCAGAGGATTGGGCAATAGGGCCATTAATGACAAGACACACTTGAGGCAGCAGAAAACTCCAGCGCCACCCACTCGGCTTTCTTTCAGGCTTCGCCACCCACATGAAAAAGAGAAATAATACTTAACGTTCCCAAACATGACAGAACTGGCTTTGCATCTGATGAGGCTGTCTGTTTATTCATGCAGAGCAGTGGAAGGAACGCAGGCCTCCACCAGCATTAGAAGTTGGAAGCAGAAAATTATGTATATATATGTATTGGACTGATAGGAGCAAAACCTCATGAATAATGAGTATTGATGGTAATTGAAAAATGTTCCTTCAGATGGGTTATTATGTTAGCAGGCAAAATAAATATGGGGGGAAACTTCCCTATTTGGGACGTGACAAAGAGACGGAAAGATAAAATATTTTGAGCAATCAGGTTGAGCGACATATCTGAGCGCTGAAGTTTATACACTAAATATTCTTGTCATGTTCTACTTCCTGCTTTGTAATTGTTTTTCACAAAGATGATGATAAAGAGAAGAAAACCAGCATGCGCCGTCATCACACAGGCAGTGAGATCAGACAGATCAGTAGAACCATCCCTGTATGGTTCTAACTCGCACTGTGGAGAACTTCCTAGACAAACAACTAATCCCACGTCTTTACCGTAGGTACTTTCCTACATACTGTATCTCCCTACTGCGGTACTATTTAGAGCCATTTAGCCGAGCAAATACTGTAAGATGAATCACCATAGCATAGGGCCTCATGGAACATCCACACCTCCCTCTGTCTCCACTTCCTTTCGTATAGGTCAAAAAACATCTGGCAAATGAAAAGTTTACTTTAAAAGCCCTCCTTTAATTAGCGCAATGTTTTATTAGATGACGACAAAAAGAATACGCACACGTTTTAATCCGGTAAAAATGTGAAAGGTTCCATATTGCTTATGGTAAACCATCTGTGTGAACTCTAAAAAAAGGGAAAAAAAGAAAAAAGCCTGCTTTTTATTGCTCCTTTCCGCCTCTGATCATATCTGTCTACATGGCATGTGTTAGAAATTTGGGACTTTTGGTGGTTTGGAAAGGGCACCCACAAAAAAAAGAAAAAAAGAAAAAACCCTCATTCAGTGCGTTTTCTACCTGTACAATAACAAAAGGGGTATTGGCAAATCACAAAAGAGAAAGAGGCTGTCAAACTAAACACAGCCCTTGACCATTTGGCCTGTAAGTATATTTATTAAATCATCGGATTTCTGGAGCAAAGATTGCTATGAAGGACAAATAATACACCTTTCCATCTGTTCATTGGTTCAAAGTCATAGGAGAACGATTGAACACTGGGGGAAGACTGCTGTATGTTAAATGGTTGTGTGTGTACATACACTCACCGAGCACTTTATTAGGAACATGTACACCTTCTCATCCATGCAATTTCTAATCAGCCAATCGTGTGACAGAAGCGCAATGTATAAAATCATGCAGATACGGACCAGCAGCTTCAGGTAATGTTCACATCAACCATCAGAATGGAGAAAAATGTGATCTCA
>JAOUQW010000029.1:2568295-2581225 GCA_028565825.1 Olivaichthys viedmensis | reverse complement strand
AGCTGACAGAAAGGCTACGGTAACTCAGATAACCACTCTGTACAATTGTGGTGAACAGAAAAGCATCTCAGAATGCATGACGCGTCGAACTTGGAGGCGGATGGGCTACAAAGGGAGGCCCTACCCAGTATTAGTATAGTCGCACCTAATAAAGTGTTCGGTGAGTGTATATGATTTCTTAAGGTTCACTTTTCAACACAGAAATATCTTGTTTGCATCTATCGCTTATCGATTAATATTGAGGGATGTTTAATCAAAAACAGTCAGATAGAACCTTGTAAAACCAAACGCTATTCACGCTTACAGAATGATGATTTGACACCTGGAAAAATCTACTTTCTAAATGTCTCAGCATTTTTAAGGTACATTTAAAGTACTTTGGAAGTGTGGTGTAACAAGAAGGATACCGGAGGAGCAGTGTGGATCCAATTGCAGAGTTTTATTAAGGGTTTTCCCAAAAATCATTGTTTCATAGCAGGTGTCTAAACACAGTAAGATCAAAAGCAGGGAAATCCATACAAGACCTGGAAAACAGGCTAGGGTTAGCACAGAGAACTCTATACACAATGACCCATAAACTAGCAAGGAGCTGGACTCTGGAAACCATGCCTTAGAATTGCTCTGAAACTCTAGATCGCTAGTTCGAGCCCCGACGATGCCACAGCCATCCGAGGCCGGGAGTCCAAGAGAGCCTGCTCTTTGGGTGGGATGGCATTACACTTTCTCTCCTGTCGATCAAAAGCGACACTAGCCAATCGTGGGCGTCTGTGAGCTCATGCATACGGAAGAGGGCAGTTGACGCTTTCCTCCGAGCGCACAGACTGCTCTGTGACGTTGCATGAGCAGCAGTTCGTAAAGATGCGGTAGTTGGCTTCACGTGTCTCAGAGGAAACACATGCTAGCCCTCACCCTCCCCGGTTGGTGGCTTTCGTGCGATAGGAGAGAATTAGCTAGTGGGTGGGAATTGGCAATTACTAAATTGGGAAAAAAAGGGGTAAAAATTTTAAAAAGAAAGAGGGCTGATTTCATACCATTGGCAATGAGCAACTTAGGCTGTGACTGAACTGTTGTTTTGTATTCCGTAATGTACCTAAGAGTAGATTATTAATCTAACAACACACACGTGAGATTGATGGTCGGAGACTAAAAGTGAGAGATGGTGAGATGGATGGTCACTCCTTGTGGACGCTCAGTGTGAGCCCCTCAGCACCTGTTCTTCATTAGGCTGTTTTCCCTTTGCCAGAATCAATACACTATGATGCTGGAAAAAATCAACGCGCCATTTGTGGATGGGTAGAGCATTAGCAAATTCCAAACTGTTTACAAACATGGGGCCTCTTCTCATCTGTCTTCATCCATGTCTCGCTCCCTCTTTCTCTCTGGGCTGGGGGGGTTCCTGTTGGTTGATTGACCTGGGGCCGGACGTGGGGCTCTCACTGTATCCTAGATTTTTTTTTTTTTAAAGAAAAAAAAAATGCCGTAATTTTATTTGGGATTAGCAGAATATTGTGTTCACGCAACCCTTCCAAATGCACATGAAAGCATTTAACGTCTCTCCCTCTCTCTCTCACACTCTCTCTCTTCAGATGACGCATATGTTTCCATAGGATGTTGCGTGTTTGCTGGCAAGGACAAACAGACTATAGATTAAATAAAAGATGAGGGAAGGCACAGTGTTCTGTAGGCTTATATAAACTCCAGAGAAGCAGAAGGAAAGGAAAGAAATCGAACGCTGCAATCCAGCGCTGGTTTGTCATCTTCGCAATAAACACATGTACATCACTCGCATGGAAACATGTGCTGAGTGTTCAGGGGGAAAAAAAGGGGGCCTGGTATGCGGTTGGGCTCGGAAGGCGAGGAGAAAGAGAAAAACAGCTCCAGGAGGCTGAGCGAGCTCTGTGTAAGCATTACGAGAAACCTTACTCTGTGCTCACAATCCACAATCGCTGGAGCCGAAATGTAAATAACGGTTTGTTCGCAGCAAAATAAATGATGCGAGAGGAAATTAAAGTAAACAACATCCGTCAGTGTAATTATTCTTGTGTTGCTCAGGCCGCCATTCCTGTGCCTTGCTTGTGTACCTGTACAGGCCATATATTTTGGTGTTTGTTCACGATGTTTGTTATAACATCGTGATGGGATGTGACGTTGTCATTTACGCAAAGAGGCCATTTTCCATTTTGCAGACCACCACAAAGTGATAGCTAGACATCATGGATGCACATGTGAATCTGCAGTGTGTCAGCACATTTTGTCTTTTGTTTAAACATGCAGGAAGAAGTGATATCAGTTTAGCAGTCGCCGGTATGTCCTGACCCACTTCTTTAATAATAAAAAAGCTCGTGGGCCTGCACGGTAGGTGAACGCAATCCTTATTTCATGTGGAAAACAATTACAGTTACAACCATTAAATAAATATTGACTGTGAACCTGAACTACTCAAAGTGTCTCCTGGTAGTTCCACAAGGGTCTTGCCAGAAACACAGTAAATTGCTTGTTGCTACTAAATGCGCCAGTGAACAGTTCATCTACTACTAATACATCATACACTACTAACAATGCTTCTTTGTGCCTCACGCATTACGTATCTCTCTTAAACTTGCGGATTCAGAGCATGCATGTCATACCATCACTTTCTGGCACAGAAGAGTGGCTCTGAAACATTCACGCAGCGTCAGACTTTGACTTGACTTCTGGCTGAAAGTGGCAGTGACTGTAATGCTCCTCTGGGTGTTCCTATTCAAATTCGGGCCTGCCGTTGCCTAACAGCTGGAGCACAGCTCCCAACGCTGAAAAATAAACACCTTCTCCTTCTCTGTACCTCTCTTTCTCTCTCCCTCTCTCTGAGTGATGAGATGTGTGATTTCAGGGCCTCTGAATTCCTCCATTAATGGTTCCCAGCTTCGTGCTGGGAGGCTGGCAAGAGGGAGCTCATTCTGTGCAGCTGTCTTGCGCAAAGATGGACACTCACAAAAGCTACCAGGAGATTAGTCCATTTAAGTTATATGTGCACTGGATAGAGGCTCTCCACAGAGGAATGACTGTGAACACAGATCTAGTCAACGCTAACCAGCTGGAAAACACTGTTTACATAAGTGTCATCTGACCCAGGGTCAAGGGCGTAACTTTAGGTTGAACATTGGAGGGGTCGAACAGGACCTTCTATGGGGCTCCGGGGGCATGCAGCCACGGGCAAGAAATGGCAAAGGCTATTAAACCGCTTTTAGAAATATGCAGAAATATAATGATACTGTGCCCTCAAAATAAAACCTAATGCCGTGGCACTCGCGCCTCTTACGACTGATCTGTGAACGGAAGAGTATCACAGTAATATATTCCAGCCGGACAGGCCAGCTAGATTTAAAGCTACCTTCATTTCAACTATTAGTGCTAGCTGATAGTTTGTTTTTGTTTTTTCCGACATCTATTCTTATCTTTATTCTTATTTAATAGTAACTTTCTGCTTTGTTGTTGGAGCTCTGAAACGTAGAATAATCTAGCTAGCACAACCACAGATAATGCTAATGGAACTAACGTTAGTCTCAGACGGAGTGATATTTATTGATAGTCAAAAGTCTACACAATCACTTGTGGTGTATAGGCTACAGACACACAAAACACTTTGCATTAAACCTCTTTTTTATACGGTAACATGTCAGACTCTGTGCTGAACACACCAAAAGGCATAGCATTACTCGTAGGAACTCGCAGCAATGTGCCGTCGGGGGAACTTCAGTGTGAAGTCAGAGAACGTTTAAGCTTCTGTTTCCCGCTCGGGACGCAACCAAGTTTTTTAGAGCCGAGAGAGGGGCAACACAAATATTTATTATATAGGTGAGGTGTTGTAACCCCCCCCCCCCCTGGAAATTACACCTATGCCCAGTGTAAGCATGAATTCATGGTATCTTGTATGTACACCATGTTTTATGATAAACATTTAGCAAACCCCAGTATACCTGTGGGCCTATTGACCATCTTGTTGAATGTAAAATTGCTACTTTGTTCCTTTTTCCCCCTCTTAGGACTTTATTAGGATCTTTGTGAAAGACGGCACTGTCACTCTCAGGCTGGATCTGCAGCTGAGGAAAGCAACACAGCACGCCAACATCACAACATAGAGGAGGCTCATTCTTCAGCTCACATAAATAGAGGGAGGAGAGATAGACTTGTGTGTTTACAGCCAAGTCATGGTCTGATTTTATAACACCAAAATACACAAAATACAAAATATATATCGATCTTAGCTTTTAGCAGTATAAAAAATATTTGAATAACATTTGTATATTACCGTCTTACACTCAAATAAAAAAATGACCTGAACATTACTGCTGTGATATAAGCATTCGTTTTGAGAGAAAAAACGAGGCAAGTACATAAACTTTCATCTTGGAATTAAGTTTTAGTTTTGTTTCACTTTTAGTAAGAAATTTGACCCAACCAGAACGTGTAAGGCTTAACATTTCCGAAGCACTACTGAAGGCCAATGAGAAATTCTTAAGGACCCTCATCTTTAGCTAAACGTAAATAATAATACATGCAAAGCCTCCATTGTGGCCATTAACGCGGTTCAAGATGACGTTTTTACGTCCCATACTACACTTTACATCACATGACCTGCCTGTCAGCGCTGATTGGCTACTAAACCATAGCTAATGCCCTTATAGGCTGTAAAAAGAAATTACGCAGGCCACAGGCCATTAGCAGAACAAATCGGTTTAGTGAATCAGAGGGTACAGTAGGTGGAAACAAGCTCAACCATGCCGGTGCATGAATAATAAACGGCCACCACCCATGCAGCCCAGTTCCAGGGGGTCAGCCTGAATCAGTTTCTATCACTCCGCTTTTCGAGGCCATGTGCCCCTTTTCATTACTTCAAGCACACCAGCTGTATTGTAACTACAACCAATTTCCTTGCAGTCTATAAAACTGTCAATCAGAATCATACAGCAGAGGGAAAGGCCTACTGTTAGAGAGGGAGAGCTTGGCTCTGCGGCCAGATGTCAGCCAGTGCAAAGCAAGATAATGCCGCCGGCCCTCACCTTTCATTTTCATCTCACGCAAAATGACTTTTTTGAGCGCGCGTACGCAATTTGTCCAAGTCCGCTACTAAGATTACTCCTCTACTTTTTTGATCTGATAATTGATCAAAAACAAATACAGAATGTACCCTGTTGCTAATTGTGTTTAGTCAAGAATGCATTATTTAAAACTTATCTAAGTCAATTTAAAATGTGCGAATGTGTGTTTTTACGCAATGTGCAATGTTTTTTACGCAATACTTCATTCAAATGGTAACGCACGCATGCTTTTAACGGCGTTAATTGCCGTCATCTCTTAACAACACCTGATATTCAGTTAGTTTGATCCTCTGTGTTTTATGCATCATCTTAGCTGCTGCTTTGAGAAATAAACTGCTTTACAGATGTAATCTTGGTTGAGAAATATGACTTAAAAATGACTAAAAAATGACTGAACTTAAGACAGGGCAGTGCAGCCCGGCCACATGACAAGACTCATTCACAGGTAACTACTGTACATCTTTTACATTTGTTTATTTATAACAAGTAAAGAGACAAATAAGTTATAATATTTTATTTGTTAGAATTCTATCAGTGTTTGAACATTATTATTTGGAGAGCTAGTACATTTTTATTCTACTTTCATGGCTAGCTTTTCACAAAACCCAAGCACAGTTTTCTCAGAGCTCACTCACTCTGTTCTATGGTAACACTGTAAAAGGGCACTTCAGCTATCTGAGAACAAGTTAGCAATGAAAGTGTGCACCTTAATGACTTAATGTCTCTGTTATGTTCTCACAAAATAAACAAACAAACAAAAAACAATGGTAGCATTACATATAAACTCTTTAAAAATATACTTCTGTCAAATAGCTTGACAACTACTATGTACACTACAAAAATAAATTTTCATATAAATAAATTATATGGCATACATTTATCTTTGTAACTGAAAACGACTTACATCCACGCCGACCGAGGGGAAAAAAATGGCAGTCAAAAACCACTGATAATTTTCCTTTTTAAAATCCTCTAAGAGCTGTGAAGAATCTGTACTGTAACTGTTATATACTCTTTTTTCCTATTTAACATTAGTAAGCACTTTATACACATCAAAATCCATTAATGAAAGAACACAAAGAACTGTAATAGTGTTTTTAAACAGACATAAAAATCCCTGCATTGTTAACAACTGGCATTACGACCATTATTCAAAAACAATATCTTATAATACAAAAATATAAATATTGCAAAAATAAATGTAAAAAAATAACAATATAAAAACTGAATAACAATAGTTGCCAGCCATGATTCTCTCCTATTACTGCCAATGTGACATTTAGGAGAACACAAAACAAAAATAAACAAACAAACAAACAAACAAACAAACAGCGCACACAAGCAGTGGACGGATGGCCTCGCCAAAAAAAAAAAAGAAAAGAAAAGAAGGAAAAATAAGAAAAAGCACAAAGAAAGCAGAGGCCGACATACTTGTGTCTGACAGGAAGTCGTACTGGAGAGGGGGGTTGGATTGGCCAAAAGTAAACCACACACAAATACACACACACACACACACACACACACACACACACAGGGTCTGCTCATGCACACACACCAGACCCAGAGTGAAGTGGGGGCTCCGTGACCCTTGACCCTAGAAGCACTCGTATGCACCATTTGGCAGTCGAAGGGGGAACTTCCAATTAGTGTCATGGTATCGTGTTGTGGAGTTTTATGAGCTGAGGTCGGAGGAGAAAGCTGCTCGTGCTAAATTGGGGCCAGAGAAGGTGGACAGATCAAACTAATGACAGAAAAAAGCTCGTCAAGTTTGGCCATTTAGTGGTTAAACCTCCATGCTGCTCATCAACGTAGCTTATCAAAACATGTAAAGTGAGAGAACATCGATATGCTGCCAAAGAGGCCACAGCCTGTATTAGAGGCTTTAGCTGTATTAGTGTAATAAACCATACCTTGAGGATAAAAATAAAACAAATAATGCCATTCTATTGTAGAAGAAAGAGAACAAATGCTACAGAGTGTAACCAGTTTCCACAGTAAACCTAACAAACTAAACAGTACCAATGCCAGTCACGAGAAAACATACTGTATCTATACTGCTGTGCAACTATATTATTGTTTCTACAGTAATACAGTTCTGAGCATCGAGAGCAAGCAAGGCTTCACACTAAATGGCCATTTTACAGTCAAACAACTCAAACCGAGCCAAAAGGACAGAGGAAAGTTCCGACGCAGAGCAAGAACAGCAGCGTTGCATGCAAATGCTCCCTACACTTTCTTCATTTCTAAATTCTCACGCATAGCGTGCTTCAATGTTAAACAGTAATTGTTTTTTTTTTTTTTTTGTGATGATTAATTGGGCTGACTTTAGGTTTTTATACCGTATCTGCGAGCACGTGAGGGCGTGACACGAAGTGTCCACTAGGGGGCGGAAGCCTCGCGTTTCACTGCAGTAGAAATCTTTTCTTTAAAACAACAACAACAACAAAAAGTCGTACAATGTGACATTGTGTCTTTTTTGATTTCTGATTTTTGGTTCGGTTGGTTTCACGTTGCAAGGATTTTTTTTCAGGTGCACCAAATTGCTTTACCCTTGATCGATCAATCAATCAATCAATCAATCATGTGCCTTGACTGGTCAGGAATTTGATCATGACTATGCCCTACTCCCTCCGAAGGCTCCACCCTTTAAAGAAAAAAAAAGGGTCTTCTTTGTAGGGGTCAGAAGTATCTGGCTTTGGAACGCGCTATGAAGTCATTTTTCGAAAGCCAAGGCCTGTCGCACAATCACTGACGCTTATGCAAAACAAGAATAAGTATAGCAGTTGAGCCTAATGATGGACACCGGATTCATTTTGGCAGTTGCAGTCCACTTCAGAATGAACCTGCACCGTGTGTTACCTCTGGAGGTCATGCAACAGCGATATGCGTAGTGACACGCAAGTTATAAGCAGACACGCGTACGCGCGCCAACGCAGCAGTATAAACCAGCCTTTATGCTTTAGGGAAGATGCAAGTTAAGTGTGTCTGCGTCGCAGTGCAGAGAAGGGGTTTATGGGTAAGTGCAGCTCAGAGAAGCATGCAGAGGGGCTGACGTGCACAAATCCAAATTTTCAACTACGCGGTGCGCGAACATGCTGTGCTGTACAGAGAATACGATTGGCTGAACAGGCGAGTTGATCTGGTAGCGCTGGGGTAGGGATGGGACCCCAACCATGGGCAAATATCCGAAGGCGTGCAAAAAAAAATGCAAGGCAATGTGAGAAAAAATTCAATATTGCCACAAATCATCATTAAGTACAGTGGAAACAACAAACAACTCAATTCTTCTTTATCAAATTCAGTACCACATGTTTATAGATTCACAGATGCAGAAGTATGAATCAGCCCTTGGGGATGCAGTTTGCACAATGCTAAATTGTAAAAAACAAACACACATTTTATATATATATATATATATATATATACAAACGTATTCAAAAATGTGCCGACATACACAGATGTATACATATATATATCTCGCCACATTTTTGAATACGTTTGTTGATTAGCCAAGCTCTCCGAAATGGCAAGTGGAGAAAGCAAGTCTGAGCTGGAACAACCCAAATGATCTCCTGTTTGGAAAACACTAGGGTTTCCCAGGCAACTACATCAGAGATGGGCAAAAAGTGATCTATCGAACGGTGACAGTGTGCCGACACACATGATATGATATAATCAAGCAACCACTTAGTGCTGATTCTGAACGGGCCAAACAAGGGATATTTATAGCTTCCTATTTGCAGCCATAAAGCCCATTTTGCACCAGACACATTAATCAATAGACGCGTCCGACGCTCGTACAAAGCGTATTTTTTAGTTTGAGTTCTATTTCTGTCACATGCCGCGCACGTCACGCTTGTAATTTCTAGTTAGAAGCACTATAAAGTATAATATTCATGCTATATTGTATATTCACAATTTACACAGTACATGAGCCATACTTCAGCCTGTAGTCCTACTGCAACAGCGCGCGCCCTCGCGTCGGTTAAAATTCAAATTTTGACCTGCCACTGAACATCTATTTGATCATATACAGTGGTGACATATATTCATAATAATCCAACGGTCATTAGGGCCATTTGCATGGTATATTATTATATTATATTTACAAGAAAACACAGAAATAAATGCTCCACATGTGACTCGCGTCCCATGTAAATTGAAAAGCACCACGGTAAGTTAGTAATCTCTGCTTGCACAGCTGATGAAGGACTGATGAAGGATTCTTCTTCAGATATACAGTTATAAACCGGATTCCTGAAGTGGTGCTTTGCATCTAAAAATGTGTGTCTTTGTCTCTTTCCTAAAATCTCTGCCTGATGTCAGTGTTTGAATGAGTGGTGCAGCAGTTTCCTTGGCCTGGCGTACTGTCTGAAGTGGAGTCATGGCAGAGTTCTGGTTGATATCTGCTCCCGGCGAGAAGACGTGTCAGCAGACATGGGACAGGATGAATGCGACCACCACTCGCTCCAACAACCTGTCCACCAACAACAAGTTCAGCATTCCGGACCTCAAGGTGAAAATATTTCCATTTTCTGTCTTGTTGTGTCTGAAATATTTTAAGGTCTGTTGCTTGCACACAGTGATGTGTTGTGCTGAACTTGTGTGTTTCTGAACAGGTGGGAACGCTGGATATACTTGTAGGTCTGTCGGATGAGCTCGCCAAACTGGACTCATTCGTGGAAAGGTTTAACCTCTATTTACAGCCCCTCTTACACCACTGTTCAAAAGTTTGGAATCAATGTTTTCAGTAATATAAAGTCCATTTTGTTTCAGATATATCTATAAAATGGTTGTAATATGATTCTAGTGTTATGCACTTTAGGTTTCAAATAATTTGTAGAAAGCTGTAAAACATTATGGGTCCAGAATGATGATGACAAAATGACTATGAAAGTTTTATAGCATCAAGAGTGATGTTAATATAAACATTAATACCCAGAATGCCTCTTTTTATGGAAAGCGGTGATCAAATTCTAAAGCGGATACTTAAAGGAGAAATTACTATACATAGATAATTCCAGTATATTAATTATTTTAAAAAAATTTTTAATAACATTTTCCCAAAATACTTTAAATACCAAATAAAACCTCTAAAAATAACCTTTGGTTATTTTGTTTATTTTTATATTCTTCAGTGTGGTGAAGAAAGTAGCCCAGTACATGGCTGACGTTTTGGAGGATAGCAGAGACAAAGTCCTGGAGAATCTTTTGGCCAACGGAGGTAAGTGCATGCACTGTAAAGTAACATTAATCCTAATGAACATTGCAAACAGTTTGCCTCTAGCATGTACAAAAAACCTCAATGGGGACATAGACACTGCTGATGTAGATATTGCAGTGGCCATTGTGTCAATACTAAAGGATTATTCTCATGCAGTTGATTTGGTGACCTACATCACAAGGTTCCAGTGGGATATGGCCAAGTATCCGATCAAACAGTCCCTGAAGAACATCTCGGAAATAATTTCTAAGGTGAGGTCATAAGGTAAACACAAGAGTCATAGGTCAAACACACAAACGCAAAGTTTTAACGCCGGATTGTCAAACGGCATTTCATCTGATCTGGCCAAATGTAATTGTTGAAACTGAGTGTGTGTGTGTGTGTGTTTGTCAGTCAATGCTTACAACTACAAGTATTACAGACAGCCTTTAGGTGTTGGATCTAGGACACATTGCATTTTGGTTCGGCTACGCTGCAGAAAACAGTTTGATGAGCAGAAACTGCACTTGCACACATTTATTATAGGTTAAAGCCTATTGTGCTTTGTGATGCTTTTCTCGTAAGATGACACTTTTTAAACATACGGTGGCTTGCAAAAGTATTCAAGTATTTTATTGCAAACTCATATTCTCTTACAGTGAATTTTCAAAGTCAAAATTAATTATTGGTCAGCAAATCTTTAAAATAAATAAATTTGAAAACAAAAAAATGCTGCTTGAAAAAAGTATTCCACCCCTGTGCTCTGGAAGCTACAGATGAAAGATGAAAAAATACACAGATGAAAAATATTACCTTAACGAGGACACAAATATTCTCCACCTATGAAACATTAACACAGCTTGCATTTTCTGGATAAAACCCCCCTCAGTTGAACTGTCATTGGAGAGACTATCAGTCTGAAGGAAAGAAGTGAAAATGAAGACCAAAGAGCATTCTAAGGAAGTTAAAGATAAGATTCATTGTCAGAGAATATGAGTTTGCAATACAAAGTACTGGCAGGAAAACTTCGCGTGTTCATCATTTTGTAATTCAGCCAAATCCGATAACTTCCAGGGGGGTTGAATACTTTTGCAAGCCACTGTATTTCTTTTCTGCTAACTGTTGCTGTTAAAGTATGATTCCTTTTTCAATTGCAGCAAGTGACTCAGATAGATAATGATCTGAAAGCCAGAGCGTCAGCTTACAACAATATAAAGGGCAACCTGCAGAACCTGGAGAGAAAAAATGCGTAAGTGGAACAACTTATCAAAGTATAGTTGTATAAAACTATTGTATAGCGTTAACGTTCCATCATGCCAACTATACAACATAGCATAACATTTATTATGCTGTTTATTCCTCATTACTCATCCCTGATCTCCTCTGTCTTCATGTTTTTTATTCACTAGGGGGAGTCTTTTGACAAGGAGTTTGGCTGACATCGTGAAGAAAGAGGATTTTGTGCTGGACTCCGAATATCTTACTACTCTGCTTGTAGTTGTTCCAAAGTAAGTTTCATTGTTTGGTGGTTGTTTTTTTTTTTTTTTATCAGGTGGTATTTCCATCTTTATGCCTTACAGAATTTCGAAGATCAGCGGTCGCTAACTTCACTAATGAAAATTGTATCCCAAATGCTAGTGTTTGACACACGAGTCCTTATTAGAATTCAGTCTAACAAGTCATTGATTGTGAAGAACATGTAATTTGGGACAGTGTACATAGATACTGCGGCACGAAAAAAAAGAGTCACCAGGAAAGTAAACATTTCGGTTATTGTAGAGCAATTATCGGTTCCTATGAGACCTACGTAAATCAACATGCTCAGCTGAGGCTGACCGAAGGCGCAGGTACATTAATTAAACAAACCTCCAGCAATATGTTACAGATAACTGACAGCTAACCTTGCGCTTTGTTTCATTACACCATTATTTCAATGTTCCATTTGAATCCCTGAGCTGCTTGATTCTAGATCCAGACTGTCTTGCTATTGCTAACATGCTGGGATTTAAATGTCCTTTACTTTAATGATTATGACTGTTATAAAATGATAAATATTCACTCTTACAGAACGGGTTATGCTGACTGGCAGAAGACGTATGAAAGCCTCTCTGAAATGGTGGTTCCACGATCTTCAAAGTGAGTAATGTCCAGTGATGAGCGTCCAAAAGGGGAAATTTGCCTATTAAAACACAACATATTTGTTTTCACATGTGGTGTATAAAGTACTCGGTAAAAGTAAAAATACCTTTTTGGAAAAGGACTCGAGTAAACGTTAAAATAACCCATGAGAAAACTAAAAAAGCCTCTGATCTATGCACTTAAGTATCATTATTGTCCTAAATAATGAAAGCAATAGTATCTTCTTATTTTGCTTTTTTTGTTCGACTCCTTCACTATAATTTGGTGTTACTCGACCTTAGCCGGTTTAGGAGCCAAGCTGACAAGAGCAACATTTTAAAAACACCCTCTCCCTCTATAAAATCTTCATACAATTTAAAATATGGCTACTAGTAATAAGTTATTAAGGAATGAAAGGCATAAGAGTACATAACTGTAGTAGTAATGTATAATAGTAATGTATTACTATTATTCCCTTATACTTCAGTAACCTCATGGAAAAGTTCATATTCACCATTAATAGAGAGCCCT
>JAOUQW010000029.1:2513901-2531268 GCA_028565825.1 Olivaichthys viedmensis | reverse complement strand
CGAGAACTCTAGCAGCTGAATTTCGAATAACTTGCAGTGTAATAGGTTTTTGCCAGATATGCCAGTGAGGAGGAAACTGCGGTAAGCTAAACGTGAGCTTATGTTTAGTAGCACCAGCATTTTTCAGAGTAAGTTCAAATGTGTTTTGCTAGCCCATCCACGAAGAGCTACAGAAACCAACGCTGATAGAAGCAACGTCATAGGCATAGGTACATGTTAAACCGACTCTCTCTCTCACACTCTCTGAGTTGTTTGGTTCAGAGGTGCGAGCTAAAAGCAGTACCTCGGAGTACCTCCTCTGCCAAGCTTCCAGGATGGCGGCCGCTTTCTCCTCATTCCAGTTCATGTGCGAGACTTCATTGTAGCCCTTTAAGTGCTCATACATCTGTTTTGGAGTCATAAGCTGGAACATGGTCTGCAGAGCCTGGGCACTGTTGGAGAGAGAGAGAGAGAGAGAAAAAGAAAGGAAAGTGTAAGAAACACAGTGTGGCTGGAGCCAGATATGCCACGGTGAACAGCTTATCTGTCTCCTTTTTAAAACTTGATCTATCCAACAATCCATCCCTGTCATAAACCCTCTTAAATTAGAATAATAATAATAATGATAATAATAGCAGAGTAAGCCAAACTATTTCCCTTTCTCCCTGGATGTGTAAAGTACAGACTCCCTCATGTGAACTCTTACCTTCACTACCTTACGTTCACTATAGCAAGCGACAAAGCGACAGGCGAACGTTCGTTTTCGATGTACGCGCGTGACATGGAGCTGCGATTCCAGCGACATCAGAATTGAAATTACGTATGATAAGGTAAAGCGACAAATCCAAACGAGTGGCTCCAGCGAATTCCTTGAACCAATCCTATGCAGCGGGTTGTCCGATGCCCCCGAAACCTCTTCTCTCACAACTTTAGTTCCTACCTACGTTTAGTTCCCATTCAACCGTATTTGGCTCTCAGAAATGGAAAATAAAAGCCTCGGCCTCGTAATTTCTTCGGTTAAACTACAATATAAAAATACATTTTAAACAAAAGTAACAGGATGACGTGTATACATTTTTACAGAGGAGTGTATACACTTTGGCTACTACCATCTCATATCAGAACTTTAAAAAAGTCGGGCAGTACACGCCAACAAGCTACAACGGTAGTGTCGCCACACATGCCCAAAAGACACAAACTGCAAGCGGCGTGAGCAACTTGTGGCTCGGTAGTGTGAATGTAGGGTTAGGCACCTGTTAGATGACAGCACCAGACTAATTCCCACCAAAAAGTGTAACCTTAAAGGGATGATTCACCACTGTTTAGTCCTACACTGTCCAAATATTTAGGCTCTCTGAAAACAAATCATACAAGAATGGTTCAAATTGCCTCACCACAGACCGAGAAACTCGCATTTTTATTCCCACCGCGGTCTCCAGAAGCTCTATCCATGAAGTCAACAACTTCCACCATGAGCCAGCCTGCTACTTAGACACTCCCAGGTAACACCTTAACCCTCCAAAGGGGCATGTTTACCTTTCAGCGTGCAGAGTATAAACAGTAAACGGTACCGAAAAGAACAACGCGAGTCTGTTTAGCAGTTTTTTTATAATTGTGCACTGTTCATGCAAACAATGCCAACCGCTTGTGCCGTGCCAAAGTGCAAGCATTTCAGTCCGGAAGACTATGAACGTGTCCTGCAAGCAGAGATAACAGGTCGCCTGCCAAGATGTTCAATAAAAGAAGCTGCACGGCGAGTCTGAGGTGAGCAGGTTCTGACTTTTCACATTATTTAGGTATATGATCATTAATCCGTCTATGTTGGACGCTATGACAACAATCAACAGTCTGCCATTTTTTGAAAATACCGACCCCGAGTGGAGACTGGGCGGCACACAGTTTACAACACTTACTGCCTTGTTTCAAATTCAACCATTAAGCATCACGAGTCAAAATTCGATCAAAGAAAAGGCTATTTCTGGATTCACAGGATGCATTAAAATCACTCTTTTTCAGTCAGAAAAATTCTCCTGCTCATGAGGACACAGATTTTGTTGTGTATAATCGGCAAACTACCACTTTAAGAACGCTTCTGCCACTCGTGTATATAAACCTGGCTTGTTTCTGACACAAAGCTTGGGTCTAGCTGTTTCTTGTCAAGTCAGAGTTCTCAGAGGAACTCTAACTTCATGATGGGACTTGCTGTGCCTATTATTATGCCCACCAAAACACCACTTTATTCCTTCTTCAGGCCTCCAGAGTCTGTGTTCCTGATGCTCTGCATGCTACATTCTCATCTGGTCAGTCTTACCTGAGAAGCCTGCCGCTATCGTTCTTTATGGTCCCTCCGATGATGAGCTCCTCCTGCCAGTGCATATACTTTTTGGAGACTCCGTGACAACCACCAGTCAACACACGGGCAATGTCCAATGGCTACGGAAACAAAAATGGCAGCAACTCGAGATCGGAATCTTGTACACACTAAATTCAGTCAACAAGTCCCTAGTAATGTACAGGGCCTAACACAACTAAGGATCTCATGTCATATGTCATATTGAGGCCCCTATTGGTACATTTAAATTATTTTGTTCTTCATGGTCTCTTTACCTGCCTCCAGAAAACCCTATTTTCTCTTTTTTTTAATGTTTGCATTCTTTTTTTGACAGCACACTACAAAATACATAATCACAACATAATCACAACAGCCCACTTTCAGTCCTCAAATGTACATGTTTTGTAACTTGCCATTTTGGACCATTTGTAAATGAGGGCTTCTCTCAATGTGTTTCCTGAGAGTTCAATAAATGTGATGGAATCAAGAAATAATACACGGCATTATCATAATAGTGCGTCTTACAAGTTTCTCTGGGTGTGTGTGTTATGTGAATGTCGGCATTACCCGCGTGGAGTTCTTGTTGGGAGCTGATAAAGGGCAGTCTGGGTCAGCAGGATTGATGCAGGGTCGGTCCATGTAGCCGTGACCCACCTGGGCCTTGACCAGTATCTCCTCCCAACTGACCATCAGGTTGGTCACGGTCTGCAGTTCAGCAATCAGCGCCATTGGATCAAAGTTCATCCACTGCAGAGGGGGTCTGCCGCTGCGGGACGACAGAAGAATCAGCTTTAAACCAAAGCTCTATCTCCATTTGGCCCAAGCATGACTGATTTAGCATGCTAACAGCCTGGAGTGCATCTGATTTAGGAGATGATCTAAGCCCTCTGTGGAGAGGATGGATTTAGTCATAACCGTCTTTGAAGTGGCAAAGCAGCACCATGGGCAGTAATTGAAAAATATAAAAGACGACTTCAGTGAAACCAAAATCCATTGACAGAATGTTTTGGCGATGGTTTCTACTTTTGGGGATGGTAGTGGCAGCATTAAAATGGAGATTGGGTTTCAGAATGCTTCCATAATGACAGCCCTGCAAAACAGAACCCGTCCAATCATCTGAGCTTTATCCTCACTAATTACTTCATGCTACTGGTCCAGTTCAAGGCCTACCACATCCCCACAACTAAGAGCTTTTTGAATCATCTTAAAAACCTCTAATACTTCTGCCATCCTCTCTGTTCCAGTCTCAGTCTGGCCTGCTCTCGCTGGCTTTCTTTAACAGGGCCTCTCTCACACTTTTTCCTCAGTAAATCTGTCCACATGCTATCCTCACATGCCCTCCCTTGTTCCTTAAGTCCTCACTCCCTCTCTCCTTTGTGCTGTCATACTTCTACTCCTACAAATCCACCGTCCGCTTCTCTAGACCTCCCGTTGGTTCTCCACTGAACCTAGCGTCCATTTCTGCTGCGTCTCTCTCTTTCTCTCTTTTCACAGCGGACTCCTCTGGCTAACCCTCATTGCCTTAGACCATATTGTATGTGCCCAACCAGGCTTGGGTCATTATTCTGACTCTCCCAACCAGAACACGGTAAAATTCTTATTTACCATCCACGATGTAGGGAGAAGAGAGAGAGAGAGAGAGAGAGAGAGAGAGAGAGAAAAGAGTTCTCTGCTTGTGCTGGACTTGAGGGAAGTCTGCTGAGTGTAACTATTGCAAGGAGCTGTTAAAAGCAAAAGGGTAACAATTGTGTGGGGTCCCAGTTTGCCCAGACCACAGAGCAGTTACAATGAGGTCCTTTAGAGTGGAGCAGTGCAACCCCCTCATGCACAAACACAACAAAGCAATCCTGCCAAGTTACTGTTTACCCTGCTACTGCCATTACTACTCACTCATAAGCGCATTTCTCATGCCAATCACTAGCATTTAGGTTAAGGTTCTAGCATTTTATAAATCAGAGGTATCATTTTCTCCAAGATCCAACTAAAAACCTTAAATAAAAAGGAACTTTAGCTCCCGAGTGGTGCCACAGAACAGCGTTCACCATATAGTCGGGAGATTGCGAGTTCGAATCTGGACGATGCCACAGGCAAGTCCAAGAGAGCATAATTGGCCCTGCTCTCTGGGTGGGAAGGATGGCATTTCTCTCTCTCCCTTGCCAATCAGAGTGATACTAGCCAATCATGGGCATCTGTAAGCTCATGTATACAGAAGAGGGCAGTTAGCGCTTTCCTCCAAGTGCGTTCAGCTGCCCTGTGACATTGCATGAGCAGTTCGAAAAGATGCGGTGGTTGGCATGGAGGAGACATGTGTTAGCCCTCACCCTCCCCGCTTGGTCGCTGTCGTGCAATAGGGGAGAACTAGCTAGTGGGTGGGGAAATTTAAACATATGTTCTTAGACCAATGCTACTTACGGGAGATAGGCAATGCCTGAATGTAGCTTAGCACCTTCCCAGAAGCAGTCCAGTGGCGTGATGATCAGACAGGGATGCAGATTGTCAATTATCTGAAAGGATGGATGTCATTACGTTTATTTATGTCAGTCCCCATGTAACAGAGTACATTCTATGGTGAGTTTGCAGTATCTCACCTGGTAGGCAAAACTGTGTTCTGTGACGAGTTCTCCTGATTTGAAGCATAAATGTTCTAAATTCCATTTCCTACGAGGACGGGTATAAGTAAGTTATTCTTTGTTCACAACAAAAAACAACAACAATGGTTTAGTCTCAAATGTAGTAAAATGTTGTTAAAAAAATAGCACAACAGAGCTGCAGTAGTAAGCATGCATTGTATGCTCCATGCTAATCCATGCTAGGTGTGTTTTACCTGTTGTACATGTAAACATGCACTCTGCTAGCTTTAATGGCCGAGTCCAGGTGCTGCTTGAGCGCCTCCACAGTCAGAATGTTAGCACCGTGCTGCCGTGGCGTCTGGATCATTAGCTGAGGGTTAAACATGGCCTCCTCGCCAATCTTCTGCCGCGTATACTTAAGCTCCTGATTCACCCTACCACCCACTAGAGAGAGAGGGAGGAAGGAAAGGAGAGAGAGAGGGGAAAAACGTATGAGATATATTGCGACTGGAGCCAGATATACCGTGGATGCCCTTATGGAACATCCCATGATCCAACATGAACTCTGAAAGCTGACATTGTGTGGAGGTGCTACATAACAATGACAAAGTGTAACTTTATTCTGGCATTGTTACAAACACAAGTGCTCACTACTGTCAACATTCAAATCATTTCGTTTAAAGACCATAGTTAAAGACAGCATGAAACAAATTCGAACGCATGTTTTGTCCGCAACGTGACGTATTTCCGAGTGAAACGGCATATTTGGGCGTGTGAAACATGACAAAATGATTGGTTATTATATTTTTGTCCCGCCCACAATTCTACTGGTGACATAATAAAAAAAAAAAAATCAGAAGCCGTTTAGAGGCGGGAAAAAGTCGCTGCACTTTAGTGAAAGATTATGGACAAAGAAGAATTTTGCCTTTTAAGTGATGCACGATTCATCTGCACTAATCTGATCAAGGACACGAGCTAACAAGGTAAAACAAGATTTCGGGTTGTCTTTCATGATCTTAAATTGCATGATCTATTATTTTATTCTATTCTATAGCAATGTTCCGTTACTAGCGTATTTTACAAAAAAAGTTGTATGACTGTGATGTCTACATGTGCTGGGGGCGGGGCTTATTTGATTCACACGCTGTCAAAACGCATCTGTGTGCTCATCTATCTGACACGAACATGCTCGTTAATCCAACACCAGTGAGAGATAACTGAAAGTTAAGGCCATGTAAATGTATTGTTTTAAAGGGCCAGGTAGTGGTGGAAGGTTTACCAGTATAAATGAAAAAAATGTGTCTGCAAAACCGCTGCGCATGTGGCCGTGAGTTCCGACATCGTAAAGGCTGTTTTATTCCTTGAAGTAAGATGCTTCGGCATTGAGTGTCGAGGAAAAACTCCTTTTAGCACTTTAGCATTTTAAAATCAATTGAAGTCCGGCTCCAACCAACAACAACAAAAAAAGAAATGGAACCTTTAGGGCAATCTTTATTTATTTTGCAGTGCAGGCTTTTCAATTCACACTGCCCACGTCTCACAACCGTTATTCGGTCATTGAGAAGTGGAGCTTCATTTTTGTGCTTTTTCGCCACGCCACACACTGCTAGCCAGATCTCAGACAGATGAGTCCAACCAGTGGCACTGAGTATGAGTATGTATACAGTATGTGCATGCTTATTTCTCTCGCGTTTGCAGTGTAAACGGTAATGCGTCTCGAAGCTTCCCGGACAGCATCGAAGGGCTGCCCTAAACGGAAAATATGTCATCATTTCTTCGTCTCCTCTCTCGTTTGTTCACAAGTTGCATTAGTTGGCTCTGTCTGTTCGATCTAAACATTTGGAAAAGCCCGTACAGACGTAGGCATAACTTACACTGATGTGTGCGGCACGCTTTGACCCTCCAGAGAAAGTGATGTCAGTAGTCACGAAATCCGAACTCGAGCATTGGAGACGAATGAAAAAGCCAGGTGTAAACGGCCATGCGTCTCGGTTGACCGCTTGTGATCACTCGAGACGCATGTTAATACCAGGTGTAAACAGGGCCAAAGAGACTTACTGATCAGTGGCCAAGTCTGCTTCCCAATGCTGACGATTCTCCTGTTCCCCTTACCTGCCCACAAAGAACATCACACTTCTCCATTTTCAGGATCAAGGATCCCAGAAAAGCTAGCAAAAAGGTCTCAAGCGGCTATCCCACTTACTCAAACCATTCCGCAATGCGGCTCACTCATACTAGTCATCGGGTAAATTCACTGCAATCAAATACACTCTGGCATCATATTTTGAATACAGCATAGTTTTGATATTGTAAGTGGTATATTATATCACAAAGATACACGGTTACCTTTAATGTTATTAAAACCAAATAACTTGGGGTGTGACAAGACTGGATAAGTCAACCTGACCTCACAAAGGTTTGAAGAAACTGTAACAAGTAAGGGCAATTTCACTGGATTTCATATGAAAGAAGGTATATCAAAAGCTATAATTTGCTCAAACCGATCCCTGAGTGTTTGCGACTTTTTATACTAGTTGGTTCATGCGAATTCCCTCCGGCGGGCTCTGGATTGTATGCTCATGATTACTGTCATTTCTTTTCCAGATAGTATCACAAAGCATCAGCTTAATTTTCAAAAGATACTAGAATAATTTATTTATAAAGCATAGTTATAATAATGTTGTCATACTTTGAAAGTAATTCCACGTGCATGTTGTGCACTTATGAATTGTTGAATTATCTTACACGAGAATGCTTGGTGAACGTTTTTTTGGGATAACCTGCTTTATGTCTGGGTATAAGGAAACATAAAACAATATATTACAATTTATAAACCTATTAACTCATTTAACAACGGTGTTCAGTTTACGAGACGGGCCTAAGCTGTGTGTTTTGCAGCCATTGTGACTGAATTAAAGATGAAATAAACATGCGTTTCTCTGAGGCTAGACCACCAAGTCAGTGAAAAAAGACTGGTGGGGAAAGGAAAACGTCTACCCACATTAGCGCAACACCATGGAGTCTTTTTTTCCTCAGCCCAAAACGCACTCACATCTGATCTTGTTTTAGGGCATGTTTATAATATCCATGATTAATCGCAGCTTTGACCAAAGCCAAGCTTAGCTTCAACATGGTTATGGAAGCCAGCTCGATTATGGCCTAATATGGCTTAGCATGTTCTTTATTTAGAGTCCTGTGGAACACCAGCAGGTTTTTGGAGTAGAAAAGGTTCTAGATGTCATCATCTTTAACAAGAAAGTCATGAGCGTACAGCAGAAATCTCCTTGCTGGAAAAATGTGAGCCCAGTGGCCTTCTGATGGTGAGAGGCTCTCCAGATGCTGGCCAAGATTTACCCAGAAAACACAACAATGCGCGCCACTCGCTAGTCGTCTAGAGGTATGCGGAGTCTGAGGTCACCAACGGCCTAGCCTCAGGTGTGAAATTAACACTGCTGTAACGTCATAGCAAAAAAAGTGTTTGGTTAGAGAGAGAGTGTGTGTGTGTGTGTGTGTGAGAGAGCGTGAAGCAGGGAGAAAGAAAGGATCAGGAATTTCATTTCAAGTTTTTAGAGCAAAATGACATGTTCAGTACTAGTCAGTGGCACTCAATTGATATTATTGATTAGGCACATACCATTAGAAACAACAATCAACCTATTAATCGCTCATCGCAATTCTAAAATATGCTCAGAACAAAGGTTAACACCAGAGCTGCATCGTGGTATACATATCTGAGCCTCTGTAGATCTGTTCATACACTTTTCCAGAATGTCCCTTGGTGTTGCCTGTGTGGCAAAAACACTATTTAGTTGCAGGTTTGAATTGCAGTTGTGCTATGAACAGTTCTCATGGGGCACGTCGGAATAGAGCTCGCTGTCTTCTCACTTAGGAGGGAAGCCGGGTCCTGATCTCAATTACAATATGACTGCACAGTCACTTGGCAGAGTTGAGCGCCAAGAGTTGAGGCACTTGATAATGCCACCAACAGACCTGCTGGCCACCTATATAGAGGCTTTATCCTCACACATCGGTACTGCTGTCATATGATATGGCAATGACCTATTAGGCTGGGAATTGCCTAGCTTGGGAGAAAAGAGGTTTAAAACAAAACAACAAAAGCCAAAATGGGAAACGAGCAAATACAGAGAGCCCTTTCAGAAGTGTATGTTTATATATTTAGCATTTACATTTGCAAAGGACAGACAAGATCAATACCATGTTTTATATCAGTCTGTCTGTAAATTAAGACTGCAAATACTATATTGTAATCAAAATGAGTACATACTGTGATTGCGACATACCTTGCAATATATTATCCAAATATATAATATGCGCTGGACGTGACACATCAGACACCCACAGAACGCACGCCTGGAGCATCTGAGGTTGATTTAAGATGCTTACCGGATTGGTTTGGTTTTGCATATCATGACCTCACTTGAGGCGTAGCAAAGGGCAAGACTATGATAATGTTGAAGCAATATATTGCAGCCGGACCACATACAGCAAGTTCTATATTATTTATAGTAAAATAAATTTATAGTAAATAATATATATATGCTGCCATATCTTGCTTTTACGACAACTGCAAAGTACAAATGAGGAAAACAGACATTTAGAAAATATATTAGACTTGCAAGAATGCACATATTACAATTAACTTTCTAATGCCTATATTATAACTGGATATTCCCCACTTTGGGCGATCCTAAATTTGTCTGCTTTAGCCCCAGTTGCCTGTTTTGTAATGCCTGTGTGACATATTCTGTCCCCCAAGTAGTGAGCGAGAGAGATGTAAGCAAACTGGGTGTGCATGTCAGTGTGTGTTTGAGCCTGAACCAGGCTCATTCATTTTGTTGCATAACATTAACCCCTGACCCTCCCTTTTTACTGCTAGTGGGAGTGTGGATTGGAAGGGGCCCGCCATCGCCCCCCCGGTTTTCAAGCTTTGCCCCACCATTCTCACCATTCAGCCATGGACTGGCTTTTTATTGGCCCGCCTCAGAGGCTAGCATGGGGCTCCTTACTAAAAGAAGGCACCCCCCAACACACACACACACACACACACACCACATCATAGCTCCATTGCTCTCCACCTGACCCTGCCAACTACGCCAGCCCAGCTCTGGCCAATCCTGGTGCTGGTGTTGGTGCTGCTCTCTGGGGGCTGGCGAGGCAGGGAGGGAGGTGCAGTGTGTGGTGACACATGAAGGCACTTTTTATGAGTGTGTTGCGGGCGGGATTAGCTGGATTAGAGCCCAACTCGGAGAGACCCCCTGCGGTTACACGGAAGTCCTCGAGCGGGGTTGGAGTGCCCACTTCACTCCACAAACCCGCGCTGCAGCCGTACTCTGCATGTTTCTGCTGGACACTGCCGTGCTGCCAGCTTCTGGATTGTCTTTAAATTCATTTGTCGCTCAGTGGGAACTAGCCCACTAAGACCAAGACAGCATTTACAGTAGGGCCCTGATCTAAACATCCAGCACCATCTCTCAGCATAGCCTGTTGAGGCAACATTCGTACGTTTATTCAAATCTAATGCTGAAGACTAAAACAGGTTAACATCCTTGCAATTTTGGTGAAGCAGCTAACAGAAGTGTTGACAATAAGTCATCATCCATTTTATCATCATCATCCAGTGAAGATACGTTTAATCAAAAGTCCCATCGTGATACTTCGATAAGGAAGTCAAGTAACTGTGGAAAAGCCACATTTATTTTTAATAGTAATCAAGTTCTAAGAAGCACTTACTAATGTTGGTTCAATCCAGCGTGATCCAGCGCAAACCAACTTTGCCTACTAATTCGTGTACCCACTGCCCACACACCACCAACACTCTTCAGCCCTTTTACAGGGATGTTATGTCATTGAAGGTGGGAGTGAAAGAGTAGGGGAGAGTGAGAGGTGACAGAGAGGGAGAGAGAAAAAGATAGAGAGAGAGAGAGAGAGAGAGAGAGAGGTCCTGACCCGCAGCTGTGGCACAATGCTCCCAAGCAGCCTGCCGACCCCTGACACAAATTTTACACCGCAGCTGCCATTTACTCCACACCGCATTACCATATGTATGGCCTGCTCTTCCCTAATTATGCTAATCACATGTCCAGAGCTGCGCCTTGAAAAAATGGGTCTATTTAGCAGTCCACTGCGTACAAATGCAGCTTACTGCAATCCAGAGATGTACATTCAGAGTGCCTTGAAAGGCCAGATTTTTCCACGTTGCTGGTTTCATTCAGGTCCCTTACCCTGAAGAAAAAAAGCTATTCAAATCAACTAGATCGCAATGCAACAAAAAAGTAAGAGAATGTGCGTGTGTGTGTGTGTACTCCAAGTACTGAGGATTCTGAGTGTGCACCGACCCAAACACGGCGAGTTCTAGCAAAATAAGATATCAGTTGGAGCTGCAGGCATCCACATGTCTTAGAACTGACAAAGAAATATTCTCTAGAGCACGTAGCCATCTGTCACTTGAATTGCATAATACTGTATTATAGTACGAACTTCATCAAAACACAAACACTAGAGAGCACTTTTGTTGTTGTTGTTGTTCCTTCCGCAAGTCAACACTTCAGTATTTACACGTACGCCCATGTTTCTTCAGATCAGCTAAAGCTATGCAGTGCATTTTACTGTTTAATTGCCAGAATTGCTTGTTAGTAACACAATGCCAGCAGACATGCCTTGAAACATGAGAGAAATACAAGTTTCCAGTCATTTATGGTTGATAATGTGACTGGTGTTCGCAATAAAAGAAAGGTCTAAACAGTCCTCAAATGCGTGTTTTATAGCTTCCTCCAGGTTTAAATCAATAACTAAGCTACAGATGGTTTTGAATGGGTTGCACAATGTCAACATGGCTGTTCATAATTCTTGAGGTGTTGCTCAATGTATTCTGCTTCAGTATCAATAGTATCAGTATCAGTACTAAAGAAAATGCTGTCCTTCTAGCCAAAACACAAACACTATATCTCCTTCCACTACCTTCCCCCCTCCTCTTTCTCTCTCTCTCTCTCTCTCTCTGAGAGGAGGAGAGGGGGAGGGCCGGACCACCCGGCATCCGTGGCAAGACACAGTGTTTACATTGCTGTGCTTCACTCTGTAATACATCTGGCATCCCAGGGCTGGACTCCCAAGAGAGGAGGGGAGGAGGTATGTGAGGGGAGGAGAGTAGAGGAGGGAGGGTGTTTAGTGTGTGGAAACGGTTTCGGGAAGAAAAGCAAGCAGAAGCTAGGGGGGGGGCACACGGGTAAGTGAGAGGGAGAGTGAAAGAGAATGAGTGAATGAGGAACGAAGAGAGAGAGAGAGAGAGAGAGAGAGAGAGACATTCTGGTGTCTCTGGTTTTTGAATAACATCAGGTAGAAGTATGCAGAACATAAACACTGGACTTGGAGGCCTGTCAGGATGCCGGTTGTGAATGGGAAGTTCTCCATTTGTCCCTGTCTTCCACACACGTTTGTCTTTTTCAGACTGTTTCGGAAGGTTTGGGGCAAAACTTTAATGAATATGCTGGAAGGGAAGTTAGACACACATCCTAATCCTGCATCACCGGTGGATAAAAGATTGGTAACCCCGATAGACTTTGCTGGTGTGTCAACACAGTGCCAAACTTATCACCTACTATCTACATTACACTGTAATCATTTCTATTAGACATTCCGAACAATTCATCGTTAGCCTCCTAATTACAAACACTTTAAAAAGAGACTCACACCTGTCTACGCCGCTCTCCTCGCCACAGAACGGGCAGGCTGCTTCATCCACAGTAGAAAACATGGATTTTTATCCACATGCATCACCGATAATACTGTACGTCCTTGAGTATAACCAGAACAAGCCAGCCGCCATCATATGTTTAAAGGGATGGCTGAAAAGAACGTGTATGCATTTTTCACCACCTGTTAATCGCTTGTCCTAGTGGACGGTAGGATTTAGTTACATTTCGGTCCTGCTTGTTTTGCAATTGAATCATACAAGTTCGAACGTTGAACCTGAATCAATGGATGCTTTAGAAATCTGCCATAGTCATATTGATCACAATCACTGATAAAATCATACTGCCCTCTGCTGGGTGCATGTAATATTCGCTGGTGGCTCTTGATTTTAAACCTGCTTCAACAATGAAACTAATATTGCATATTGGCGCCGGCCTCTTACTATTCTCTCCATCTCTGGCGTGGGCTGGAAGCCCTCACTCCGCACCAGGCTCGTTCAGCCTGGTATCAGATGAGCTTTTAAATAGTGGAGGCTCCACTTGATGACCTCAGGTCCTGAGGGACGCAGCCTTGTGGCCTCCTATTCCATGACCCCACCCCCCTTTTTTTAGAGAATGCCACAGCCCAAACCTCAATATCTTAATGATTTCACTGGAGGGGTGGTTCCTTTCCAAAAACCCACCAAGTGGGATGGCCTACAGGAAGGCAATTGTTTATGTGAAACTGTTTTAATTAAATTCAGACGGTACTGGTATTTTCTTAAAAGAAAAAAGCTGAGCTTGTATTTTTGTAAAGCTGAAATGCCAAAAATATGGACTGCTCATATAGCCTCCACGTCTCAATGAGGTTTAGAGGTTGTTTCACTATTATGAAAAGATGGCCAAGATCATGGAAGAGAAAAAGCATACAAGATGCGATAATCTATGTGGCGTACATAAATGAACAATATCCACACTAAATCAGTAAGAAGGAAAACTGCCCTCGTGTCAGACTGCTTGACAGTCACATTCCTTTTCTCGGATCTTCTCAGCTTTCTCTATGATGGATTTTATGTATTTAAAAAAAAAAAAAAAAAACCTTACAGTACTTGCCTAACACCTTCCTTTCAGTCAATGGCATGCCTGTCATTAACAGACTCACACTCAAACACGAGAAACGTAAACTAAATTAAAACACAAACAAGCTTCTCTCGAATTTTCTTCAACAGTGCATATGGTTCCTGGTGGAGTTAAGTCCATGAAAGCACGACCTACATCAATCTTAACTGTATAATTTGTACAGAAACCAAACAAATTATATTCCTTGGACCTGCACGGTCCTAAATGGCGAGCGATGAAAGCCGAGATGAGATCACGCCGAATCCCATTCAAACTAAACTTAAGCAGAAGGTACAAGACAAAGAGCCATCGTGGGGTCGTTCAGAGGTCGCTAGGGAAAGGCTGTTCCAAATGAAACATAAACATGCATCCTAATGGACACCGGGCTGACATCTTCCAGCTCAAAAACCCCGGGACAGGCAGAACTAATCTATCCCTCAGCTGCGGCGCTTAATCCAAACAAACAGATTTCAATGTTCCTGCATCTGGCAGCTGTCATCTCTCCAAATCTGGATCTCTGAGGTGTGGGGGGGCGTCCAGCAGCAATCGGCTGTCACCTAAAAGCCTGTCGCAGAGCAACTGGACTTGCTGAACTGTATACTGCGTTCATGTTAAGCATGACTGTGTTAATCCTGTAAAACTGAAACAGCATAAGCACCAACATGATAACTACCAGACAATTACTAATTATGATAATGCAGGATTTTAAGCATCACTTCTGCTTTATTTTCCGTGCATTTAAGTAGTAGTGCATTTAAGTAGTAGTGCGTAACGTTACAGCCATAAGAAACCTCACACACACACACCAGGTCTTCAAGTTCTCAGTGTCAAATGAAAGGCAACATCTCAACATCTCAGTGAAAAGACTGAGACTTTATACAGCCTGACATTCTCACGTGCAATTACTCTCGCGCAACCAGGTCGCTTGACCGGTGTGCGCTTGCGCAAAAGAAAAGCCCGCCTGTCCATCACGAAAGTGAAAGCAAACGTGTGGAGCATAGCCGCGCGCGTTTAATGCGTATCGAGAGACGTTGTTGCTCCTCCCCAAACAAAACAAAACAAAACGCCCGCGACTTTATTCCCAGAGAAGCTCCCAAGCCTGTCCGACTGGTCGTGCGGCGACGCGGGGCTTCTCCTCAGCGCGTCCCGCTCGCGCCTCATCCTTTAACCCTGAGACCAAATCTGTTCGGAAAGTTGAGGGCCGTCCAGAAACAGGACCACACACACACACACACACACACACACACACAAAATGGCGGCTTGGTCAAACGTTTCTCTAGCAGAAAGCACGAATGAGTCGGTCCGAGACGCGCGCGCGCGCAGCACTGAAGTGGCGTCCGCAACAACAAAATCAGCGCCGGCGCTTGGAGGGGAAAAAACAGAGGTTTTTCCGCGGTTTTTCTTGGACTTCTGCCAGGCTTCCCCCCCCCCACACACAAAAGAAACAAGCCCTCCAGCATGCCACCCACACTTTAACGCAATATTAATCATGATGATGATGATGATGATGATCCGCGCGCGGCATGACAGAAAGCAACTCCTTCTTACCTTCCACCCAGAGCTTCTCCACGTCCGTCTCCAGGTTGGCTGCCCGCAAACCGACGGCGAACGCTCCGAATATTAAAAGGCCCACAGCTAAAAACTTGCCGCAGTTCTTCTGTATGTAACAGCCGAGTCGGAACAGAAGTCTCTGAAACGTCGCTCTGAGCCACAGCGGTGCTCTCCTTCCGGTCGCTTTGCCCTATGACGGGATGAGAGAAACAACAAACGTCAGATAATAGTTCTCTCGCAATACGCAGGCAGGCGTCTGTGGTTCGGCAGCCCGGTCCATCCGCAGCACTGTCGGTGGCTTTAACAAGCCCGTCCGTGACACAGAGCCCGGTTAAAGCCCTCACGGACAATATGTTTCACTTTTTTTGTTGTTGCAAATTTCCCATGCAACAAGTTCGCCGCGTAACGGTGCGCCACATGCGTCCACGAGCCTGGGGGGGCTCCACGACCACGAGTCGTGTAACAGCTTTGGGGTCTACTAGTTCTCGTGCTGTATGTGCGCCGCACGCCCGCAGTGCACTCGAAAAGAAAAGAGCATTTCTATCCTCACACTATGATAAACGGTGTTTTGTCGTGAGCGTGACGAAACGGCGTCAAGCGCTTTGGATTTGTGGGTGCACGTGGGTTCCGCTCGAGCTTTAAGAACCACAGTAAGCCACACAAACCACCGTACTAAACAGCATGCACGCCACAACGTGCTGCACGCGCCGTAGTGCGGGGGATCGTCCGCGCGTTGGGTCGCGCGACGCTGCGGAGCGGCCAGCACACGGGGACTTCCGCCGATATGAGGGAACGGAAGAGCGCAGCCACATGCATGGGGTCTCAGCGGCACATGCATGGGGGTCTCAGCGGCACATGCATGGGGTCTCAGCGGCACATGCATGGGGGTCTCAGCGGCACATGCATGCATGGGGTCTCAGCGACACATGCATGGGGTCTCAGCGGCACATGCATGGGGTCTCAGCGGCACATGCATGGGGTCTCAGCGACACATGCATGGGGTCTCAGCGGCACATGCATGGGGGTCTCAGCGGCACATGCATGGGGGTCTCAGCGGCACATGCATGGGGTCTCAGCGACACATGCATGGGGTCTCAGCGGCATGGGGTCTCAGCGGCACATGCATGGGGGTCTCAGCGGCACATGCATGGGGTCTCAGCGGCACGGGAGGGGGAACGGCTCCCCCGTGTCGACACTACCGCGCGCCAGGGCACGTTTGGAAAGCGCAGGCTGAGGAGTTGTACGCAAAGAAATAGCGACGGCATAGGTGGGCCGAACGTGCGATGACACTTATCTCAGGGTTATCTCAAAAACAGCAGGACAAAAAACCAACCAAAAACACAAAACAAGTGTGTGTGTGTGTGTGTGTGTGTGTGTGTGTGTGTTCCCCCCCTCTTTTTCTGGAGAAAGCACTCCTCCGTCCCGTTAAAGGCACGGGGATGTTGAAAGCCAACTGTTTGCACGAAAAAGAAAAGCACAAAAGCACCTCCGATATCTGCTCGAGCGCGAACGCCGCGTCGCAGTAGCTCGGCCGCTGCAAGTACTCCAAATCCGGCGGGGCTGCGCGAGCGTTCCGTCTAGTCCTCCGCGCTATCCTCGGCCGATCGGGCTCCCCGTTTTCCTGCTCCACGGAGACGTTACCAGCCGAGGCCATGTTGCCCAGTCCTCGCTCTCGGCACTAGTCGATCGGCCCGCAAGCGTCGCTGAATATCCGAAGCACACGGCGTTTCTCTCTCGCTGCTCGCAGAGCCGCAGCGCGCTTCATACTCCTGCTTGGCACGGCGAGTCAGAGTCGGCGCCTTCCATCGCAACATCTCGCGGATCCGGAGGTCTCCGACGATTCTCGCATTCACCGGGACTCTCTTTATAAAATAAAAAAAATAAAAAATAAAAAAAATAAATAAATAAAAAGTGGAGGGGAAAAAAAAGAAGAAAGTAATAATAATAATAATAATAATAATTCAGCAGCCAGAGCGCTTTGTGCAATGCGAGGGCCGACGGCGCTGTGGCTGATGCATTCTGTGTTTTGCGCTTATGTGGGTTCCTCTCTCTCTCTCTCCCTCTCTCTCTCTCTCTCTCTCTCTCTCTCTCTCTCTCTCCCCACCCTTCCTTTCTTTCTTTCTCTCTT
>JAOUQW010000029.1:2459376-2475504 GCA_028565825.1 Olivaichthys viedmensis | reverse complement strand
GGAAAATGTCTATTAGCAGCGAAAAAAATTATAGCATTTATCTCGGAGGGGCATAGTACTGTCCACGAGAAAAAGCTAAATGGTGGCCATGGGTTTTGTCTCTCAGATGATTCTTATATTCCACATACTCTTTCTTTTAGGAGAAATATGTGACGGCTATCTGTGAGCAAGTCTTTCAGAAGTTTCCAGATTTTACAGAAAGATGTAAGCAGGCTGCGTTTGAGGCCATGTCAGACCCCATCTACAGTGGAAAAATGAAGGTTAGTCATTTATTTTTTGCTTAATAACCCTTTACAAGGCTAAGGCGTATATCTTAGTGTTTAATATTCCAGAGTTTGGTGTGTTTTATGACCCTCACCACCCAGTCCTAAAACACAGAACTGAGTTCTCATGCACTCCAGATTTTGTTCTGGTTTTGAGGGCGTGAATAATCCAGCCTTTGGCCAGCTCTGGCCTGGAGCGGCTTTGCCTCACTAGCTGTGGACACACTTCCTTGGGAAATAACAAGGGCAGTATTTAGCCGTTCTTTAAGTCCCTCCAAAGAGCCTTCTTCCCCCATCGGCAGAGCCTTGAGGGTGCTGTTATTGGCAGATGCTCTGTTTCTGGCGCTCTCAGTAGAGTAAACACTCTGCACATTCTTCTGTGGCAGATACGGAATGAAGAATGACAGCAAAGCCAGTGTTTAACGTGAATTGCTTGATCATTCTTTTTCTTTCCACTTATGTTAGAAAGTCATTTGGTTTGTCATTTTAAAAACTGTCTTTGTTTGAGATCTCATTTTGTACAGTGAAATCTCATTTTTGTGTGTTCCAGGTTCTGCAAAGGCTACTGACTCACTTTATCACAAAGAAAGACAAAGTTCTCCTTTTTTCGCTTTCCACTAAGGTGTGAAGTGTTTACCATGTGTATTAGTGTGTTCTTTAGTACTGTCAGCCTGGTTCTGTTTTTTTTTTTTTGGATGTGTTGATACTTTAAGCCAATTTTATTAAAGTCTTTGTTATCAGTGAACCATCTTTTTTTTGGGCTAATATTGAGCTTAATCTGACCCTTTTCTAGCTCCTGGATGTTTTAGAGAGTTATTGCATGGCTGAGGGTCTGGAGTACCGCAGACTGGATGGAACCACCAAGTCTAAAGATCGCATACACATTGTCAAAGAATTCAACAGCTCCAATGATATTAACCTGTGTCTAGTATCTACCATGTGAGTGCTACTCAACTATTGCACGATAAAATTCCTAATTACATGCTTTTATTTGATTTTGTACATAAAGTAATTTAGTAATCCATGCTTTGATGAAGTGACAGCGTTCTGTGTAGATGTAGTGAGCACCCTTTATTCACCCTTTTTATTTAAAGAGTCTGCTACAGACAACTCCAGAACTTCCCTTCCAGAAAATGGGAAAAAATTATTGAATAAAATAAAATTACATACAATGATTAAAATTTTCCACTCAAACAATTGAAGAAACTACTTGCCATAACTCTTAACAAAAAATCACAAAAAAAAAAAAAAAAGATTTCTTTTAAAATCATAAGAAATTATTGACACCCCTAAAGAATATTTATAAAGAATAATATCCTTACAACAAATCAATTTTTTAATTGTTCTCAGTATCCACAAGCTCTATTGTTGCCTTTAATCCAAAATGAGCAAGAACAGTTAAAAATTTGCCAGGAAGCTGAAAACTGATGACAGTTTCAGAATTGCGCTGTTTAGTTGATTCTTGGGGTTGTCAAGTTTCAAAAACGACTATTAAGATGCCACCTCTATAACAGGAAGCTGTTTGGAAGGGCTCAAGACTGCAACCCACAAAATACAGCACCTGAACTTCACCAGGTGTTATTAGAACAATTTTTTTTATCGTGTTTCAATGTCAGATGAGATCAAAATCAAGCTTTTTGGCTCTGCACACCATCGGTTTCACATTTGGTGAAAAATGGGGAGTGAATACATGGAAAAGCCCCCATACACACTGTAAAATATGGTGTTGGATCATTGATGATTTGGGGTTGTTTTGTGGCTGGTGGTCCAGGGCTTCTTGTGAATATTGATGGCAACATTAATTCTGCTAAGTACCAGGATATTTTACCCCAAAACCTTGTTGCCTGTGCCAGGAGATCAAGTCTTGGATCTTTCAACAAGATTATGACCCCAAACATACAGAAATGTTTGCGGGACACAAAATCAATGCTTTCTCAGTCTCTGGATTTAAGCCCTATTGAAAACCTGTGGTCTGAGTTGAGGGCATCCACATACACAAACCTAAAAATATAAAGGAGCTTGAAATGTTGTGCATGGAGGAGTGGACCAAGATCCATCTATAAGTGTTCTCCAACCTTTTTAGACATTACAGGAAGAGTCTAGTGAGACCAGGAAAATTGCACTACTTACGAAAACGTTGGTTTTGAAAAATATTCTAATACTATACAGTGTCCCTATATGTTTAAGCTCATAATATGTGATAATGTGAAAAAAATCATTGCATGTGATATTAATTTTCATGAGAGGTGCCAATAATTCTGGAGTTGACCGAATTTGTTTCCGTCAAGGGCTGGTGGTCTTGGGCTCAACTTTGTTGGGGCTAATGTCGTGGTGCTGTTTGATCCAACATGGAATCCAGCAAATGATCTTCAGGCTATAGACAGGTGAGGCTGCACAGCAACACGAGAAAGCGTTTTCTAAAATTAAAAACGATTTCTAAAATCTGTAAGTAGTCCTGTTTCTACTTCTGTTTCCTAATACCGTCCAAGTAGGGTCTCTGTGTTAGAAGCACTGCCTAATAGTGCACTCTATAACTGGGATTCAGGTCTGAAATGCAGCCGTGCTATGTGCTGTCTGTGGCCACGAGTCCCTTATGATACAATTGCCAAGTCCTCACTTCCTCATTGCCATGTAACATACCAGCCAACTGGCATTTTTTTGTTTTCTCCTGCAAAATACATTCCATCACCTGGCATTGCCAGTGGTGGTGGCAGGCTTCATATTAGAACTGTGCGATATGGGAGAAAAAAAAATGTATGGGATAATATTTTAACAAAATACCTTGATAACGATAAATGTGAGGTAAAGAAGAAAAAGTAACCACCATTAATTACTGTTGCAGCATTCATACAGTCAACAAATGACCAATGCAATATGTATAGACCTAATGTTTATGCATAAGCATTATAAATAGACTAGGGCTGTCAAATTCATGTAAAAAATGCAATAGAACTTTAATTACTGTAAAGATTTAGTATTCAAATGCATTCAAATATTAATTAGCATATCATCTTGAATAGCCACAGGCAAACCTAACATCAGCAGTAGTGCTACAATATGTTGCATAACAGCAAAGAGAATCACAAGGCAATATCATTAACTTTATTGTTTCAGATTCGTTTTTATTTATTTGGCCACAGTCATGTTTTTCTGTTGCTGATATTTAGCTGAATTTTACATTTCTTAGGGTGAAGCGGGATCCAAGTAAACATCAACCATCTTTAACCTGTAGTCACACAGGAATAAGCCACACAGTTAGACCACATCCCAAATGGCTTTTATTCACTATTTATGCTCACTACATAGGATATAACGTAATGGTGCTATGTAGTGCACTACTTGCCGAATAGAACGCCATTTGAGATTCAGCCAAAGAAATAGTGTGTCTGGGATAATACATGGGATTTAACAATGTTACATGTAGCCTTATATCATATTTGTTTTTTTTATATTTAGTTAGTTAATTGATGAATAATTAAAATATGTGAAAATAAATTATGCCATGAATGACATGCACTTATTCAAAACCTTTTTTCTACATCAGGTGACTCAAGTCATTTAGCCAAAAAGTTTAGGAAACGTGTTTTGATAGACTTCTGTTGGGCAACTAAAAACAGAACATGGGCTCTTGAATATTAAAATGTGTATTTTCTTTGCCTTCTAATAGGTCAATAAAGCTCTAGTTACATTCGTTCTGACAGTACTAATAAAAATACATTATTTTTCATGGTAATGTATTTGCCATGGCTGGGGAAACTAAAGCTCAGGTATATTTTGAAACATTAAAGGTAATCATAAATTTGTAGGAAATCACCATAATCACTAGCTGTAAATGTTTATTCCCAAAACTTTTAATTTTAACGCTCATACCATGATATTAGGTTGTTATCATACCGTGAATTTTCATATCCTCCCAGCCGTACTTCCAACTTTTATCAAAATTAGGCAAATAAATTTTTTTAGAGGCCAGTTGCTCATTTTTACACTTGAAAATGCCCAGAAGCTACTTGCACTCCCTGATTTGGTGTGTTACTGTGCAGTGGGGCTGGATCTCACTACACTGGGCTCTGACTACAGCTAAAGGGGAAGTAAACAGTGGGGAACATAACATTTACGCCATGCATTATTCTGTTTATGTACTCGTCACTTTATTTTTAATATGCAGGGCATATCGCATTGGGCAGTGTAAGGACGTGACTGTTTTTAGGTTCATCTCTCTGGGAACAGTGGAGGAGATCATCTATCTGCGTCAGATTTACAAACAGGTATATCACTCATGAAAAACAGAGAAATATTGAGGTACTAATCTCATCCAGTTTTGATAACATGAATGTATCGTATCTGACCGTTTTGACAGAAATATTGGAATGAAGCTAGATGATGATTTTCAAAAATAAATACCAATGTCTCAGTGTAAAATAAGCTGGACCTGATTGGCTTTTCCTTTTCAAAATGGGTGATATAGCAGTTGCAATCGTCAGTGATTGGGAAGGAGAATGCCAGGCGGTACTTTGAGGCAGTGCAAGGAGCAGATGGCCAAGCGGGCGAGTTGTTCGGAATCAGGAACCTCTTCCGCCTCCAGACTGATGCGACCTGCCTTACACGCGGCATCCTGGAGGTTTGGACACCTAATCTCTTCATCTGCTACAACATGATGCTATTCTCTTGAGCAAAAGAGCCATAGCTGACTCCACTGGTAACTTGTCTATGATGGTTTCTGTCATCCAGGTAATTTTGAAATGTTCAGTAGTAGTGAGTCAAGGCGACTTGTGGTCTAATCTTGAATACCACTCACTTGGCGCGACTAGACATTGACATTTTTTTCCATTTGGTCGACGCTTTTATCCAGAGTAACTTACAAGTAAGGCAGAATGCAATCCGAGCATAGAGCAGAGCTATTATTAGAGCGTAACCTGTTTTAAAGCTAGCGCTATGGCGTGTATGAGGATTTTGCAAATGTACAGCAGGTCTAACAGATTGCAGCTTGAACTTTTAGCTGTATACTGAGGAAATCGGATGTCTGACATCCTTAATGAGCCATGACTATGAATTCTTTTTCACTGATATGATGGAAACTGCGTTTGTGTCGCAGAGGGAGGGCCGTGTTGAGATGGGGATCATGACGGCCAGCACACAGGCAACGGATGAGAAGGTGCAAGAGCTGGTGAGTAGCCGCCCTTTCGTAGACCCGTCACGGGAATGCTCCTATTCTCCATCCATCTCCCCTCTCCTCTTTCCCAGACATCTCCCCATCCCTCCATTCCCACGGTAAAGATGGGTATGTCGGCCAACACATGGTTGTAATTAACCCCCTCCCCAGCTCACTGGTGAAGACCACACGGAAGCATGTGTTATCTTTAGCGTGTTTATTTACCCAGCAGAAGAACTTATCTAACTGTCCCTTCTTGAGAAGATTCTCACATGTAGGTCTCTTTAGAGGCTAAAACCTGAAATAAACTGATCATAAACAAAGTGTTGGTGGGCAAGTCATAAAAAAGCAACTTTATTTTCAAACACAGTGGTTACCGAGTCATTTCTCTTCTGTGTGTAGTTTGCATGACCGATTGTTGATGGTTCTGCGAGTCTGCAGGCAACTTGCATGAATTCACAATGTCATGAAAACGTATGCTTTTTAAATAAATTCTCTATTACCTGTGTGCCACAGCAGAATCCAGTGTGTTTATCAGCAGATGCCTTCACAGAGCAGGCAGGTGGACCAGTCGTGACCCATGGCACCAGTACCAGATTCGCTGCTGCTGGAGTTCTGGACTTCAGCAGTGCTAGTGAGGATGAGGATCCCTGTGGCTCCAGATCAAAAGCCACATACCCAAATGCAGAAGAGGAGTTTGGGCGCAGCACTGGCTCTGCTGCGAATATGAATCTTTCTGCTCTGCTGCAGAAACGTATAACTAATGGGGCACAAAGGAGCTCAGAGAGCAGTGAAGACAGCCAGTCTGAGCCAGACTCGGAGGGCTTGAACCTAGAGGAGACCAAGGCAGCTAAGGGGAAGACAGAATGGTTCCTATCTAGTGACTCAGACGAGGAGAGGAATGAAACTTCAGCCACGAGACCTCATGGATCTCTAGCAAAAAAGACCTCAAAGACTTCTGTCAGCACTGCCCATGTTCACATGGAGGAGTCAGAAGACTTAGAAGTTCTTTACAAACACGATACTAAAGCACAGCAGAGGAACAGATACGTTACTAACAAGGAGCAGAAGCCAGATTGCGCCAGATTGGCAGTACAGAGAAAGAGATGCGATGAGGAGATTGCGGGCTTTACCTCATCCGAAGATGAAGCTCCAATGAGAAGGGTGAAGTCTAAGAAAAGTCATGCGTCAACACACTCAGCTCTCCGATGCCCCTTTGGTGCTGCTCAAAAATCAGTTCAGTTCACAGGTTTAAAAAGCCCAACCATGCATTCAAGAAAGGAACGAGTCGTAGAGGGTACCAGCACTGGCACCATAGACACATTATTAGGTACATTTTTATGACGCATTCAGTGAATTGTAGTTACCGAATTTTAGTTAATTTTATAAACTGACAAAACAGCTGCACAATATATTGGAATTTCTAGAATGTGCTGTAATTTGCTAAATAAAAGAGCCAATTTTTTCTTTACTCGTTTTTTCCACTCATAGGTGGGCTTCAGGAAGTAAGCTACACCCACTCCAATCAGAAAGTGGTGGGTTCGAGCAGGGCAGAGAACCGCCTCAGCCGTGCTGCCTTACGAGATGTGTTTAAACTCAACCAGCACTCGCAGCTCCCAGCAAACCACCTTCGTGACATATTTGAGGTATTTACTGTTATTACAATGAAAGATTCTAATAGACAGTCCGTTATTGGGTTGATGTGGTATATTACTCACATTATATAATATTCAGAGTACGGATCGGCCGGTACTTCGTGAAGGAGTAAGTTTAGGGTGCGGAGGATTTCATTTTCTTGATTGATACTTGATATTTCAGTATTTTGAGCACAGAACTAATCCAGGGGTCATCAATATGGTTTATAAGCAATATGGTTTATATAACTAGGAGTCCTCGGTATGGTTTATATTCCCAGATCGATGCCCTACCATGGATGGTTGTTGTGTGATGATTCAGTATGGGAGTGTATTGTGTATTTTTTTATGTGTTGTAGACCCAGTCTGGAATCCCCCAGTTATCTGAGCCCACAGATGGGGGAGAGGAAGGCGATGCGCCAGAGGATCATGATGGGACTTGTCTGAAACATCAGGTCACCCACTCAATCAAAACATTGCTTAATACCCACAATGCAACCATTAGTGTTGGCGAGACGCCTGCTGCTGTACGCAAGTAAGGCCAAACTACATTTTTATTTCTTTTTTTAAATTCATAATTTTTTTTTTCCATCTGCTCTTCTACTTCTGTTGTCACACCATGCTTTAGAATATCAATAGTTTTATGATGCTGTATCTTGTTTTTAAGAGCTTCATAAAAGTAAACGGTAGGGGGCGTGCAGTGACATTTTGTCCATTTCAGCAAATGGATGTTTAATGATTTTTATTTCTTACTCAAGTTTTAATTAGAGACTTATTCAATATGACTGACACAGAAGCAAAGTTTTAATAACTGAAAAGACTACCATTCTGCAGCTCAGAAGGCATCTCTACAGCAGTTAATAGTGTCGGTTAAGCTGAAACACACACACACAAGCAGCAAGAGGAAAGTCCTGGTAGCATGGGGCTGTGTGCCAGTTCTGGCCACAGCTATGGCGTGCTGCGCCCCCGCCTGGCCCCTAAGGGAGGGCTAGGACCACCCCAGAGCTCTCCAATCCACGCCTTTCCCAAGCAGGGCCAAAACACATTAAGCTATGAGCAAAACTCCCCTCTGAAAGCCTTAGCTCAAGGATGCACCCACCCACCCATAAAATCGTACAGTGTTAGCCTCTGTAATGAGAGAAAACGTGTTTATTTATACAGATTTTCCCCTTAATCAGGTCTGATATTAAATCATTTAATTCAAAGCTCTTTCGTGCAGTGTTTGTACTTTGTAATCATCGAATGGTAGCAGCTTCTCATAAGAAATTATGCTTTTTTGCCTTTGTAATTTGATTTGAAATATACAGTGGAACAGTAATTTGCCTCAATTTTGATAATGTTGCATTAGTGTCTTGAAACAGTGTTTAATACTTGCATGTATGTATATTTTGTCTTTTCTCAATTTACTGTAAGCAATGCTGACATGCTGTTATGCTTATTCTCAAGGCAGGTTGCTAGCATGTCATCTGACATACATTTACTGCATGTCCATGTTGCATTTCAAATGTCAAATTTGTTTTAATTCTAAGCTGTAACTTTCCTCAAAGGGATCGCCTAAAATACTTACACCTACAAACTGTAAAGAATGAATAATGCTAGAATTAGATCTAGTATGTCACACAATATGATCTTTTTTAAATATGCAGACAGCAGCTGGAGGAAATGGTGCAGTTCTTCGGAGCAAAGTCTGTGCAAGAGTTGGCAGAAAGACTTGTGAAGAGCAACTCAGCACAGCGACTGAGCAGGCTACGTGAGTTCTATAGACACAGCAACCCTGAGCTCACTGACATTATCGAGAAGACCTTTCCTAAGCCTGCAACTGAGCTGAAGCCACGCGTTTCACCTCCCGCTGCTGCATGCAGTATGTCTAGACAAAGGCCTACCTCAAAAAGAACCCTCTTAAACTCAGTTCAGAGACCTCATGATGAAGCAGAAGCAGGAGGAACCACAAAGAAGAGCAGGATTAAGGCACAGAGTGCTAAAGAGCTCCATCCTTATTGTGTTGGTCAGACTGAGCTTAAAGATAACAGTTTGTCTTTGCCCGACTCCGGCCGAGGTCTGAGAGAGCCATCTTTTCGGGCTTCTACAGACATTCATCCTCACTTCCAAAAAACCCCTAATGCAGTCAATTCCTCACCAGTCAGAGGAACTTTTAAAGACCAGGTGTCCTCTGCGGAATTGTCCACCTTCTCTAGAGATGACCAAGCACACAAAGACTCTGTCCACACAAACAAAACCCTCATTAGTGACCTCATAGGTGACACCTCCATTCTCGATGACCTCTTCAAGCCAAAGAGAAGTGCGGTCCGGCCAAGGCCAGCGACAGCACCCATGCCCTCACCCACAGAGAGAACAAAGAACAGAGGCAAAGACTTCTGGGACATTTTGAATGAGGGGAACGAGGAGAGCATCAATAAGCTAACAGACCTGTCTCAGGTGGAGAAGCTTTGCAGGAGCGTCAGCCTGTGTGCAAAGTCCAAAAGTGAAAGTCAACTCGAAAGTTCTCAACTCTGGAAGAAGAATGAGAAGTTCCTTTGGAAAAGGTAGAATGAAGCTAGAATGAGAGCTGCCTGAATTGTTTGTTTTTTTTGGGAGCAATATTAAATTACAAAGGCCGATTTGCAAAACATTGCCATTTATATAAAGTAATATTTTATTTAAGTGCATCGGTTTTTTATTTGATATTGAATACCAGTGATTTAACTGAAGTCCTACCTTTTTACTAGTTTCTGTTTCCCTACTTATTTAGAAATTTTAGCAATATCATTAATATAACTGTGATCAAAACATGTAGCATTATTTAATCCCTGGTGGTTGGTTGGGCTTTGCATGATGGCAGACGACATCAGCAAAATCTCTGGTCCCAAAGCCTCAAAGAAAGTACTGTTTTTGGTATGGTTGGTTCAACTCTCTCTGCTCTCTCATTGTTTTACTTTTTTTGTAAGCTTTGCTTTTCCTGCCTTCAGAAGTAAAACTGTGGATTGTTAAATTCTGATGTATAAAATGTACGTGTATAAATGAACAGCGAGCGGTGGAGGAGGTTGTTCTTTATTCATAGACCGAGATGTCTACAGCATGAACACTATTTATCCACACCTGACCTTCACTTTATCAGAAGATGCACTCACAGTCACACCGCTGGGCACCAGTAAAGCTAAACATTTAATGGTAGCATGAAAAGGGTGTCAGAGGTCACAGTATAGACATACAGGATGGATTCTGATTCATACATGCAATGTACCAATCCCTCCTTTGAACATTTAAGCCTAACTAATGATCATTAATGACTGATGACTAATGATGTATGAATCAAGCTTCACAACCTATTAGAGAAATAACAATAATCAGTGAAAGCCAAACGAAAACCGAAAGCCTCCTTTCATAACGTCGCCACACCCACCACCACCACAGCCAACATGAAAAAGTCTTAATAAAAATGGCTGGCAGCCATGCTGCTCTTACAGTGTGGCTTCGCTCCATCCTGACTGAACTTGCTGACATGCTGTGTTTGTGATGGTGTTTCTGGGATTTATTCCGTTAGCACACTGTAAGAGAGCTCTGCAAAAAAGTAGCTTCAACTTGGGTGAGATAAAGACCCTTTTTGCATTGTTTCACTTTGTATATTGGCCCATGCTGGGAGAGGATTGAGTGAGTGTGTATATGTGTGTGTAAGCTGAGTGACACACAGCTGTGCTTGATGTTAGGCTGAGGTAAGCAAAGAGCCAAAGGTGGAGGACAAGAGCGGGGTTTGCCTCTTTTTTTTTTCTCTTTCTTTCCAATCTCCCAACACGAAATGGGAAAGTGCTGATAGCTATCAATAAACAAGAGACGAGTGCGTGCTATGACATGACTCCCTGACCACACAACTTCTGGGTGGTAGAATGTGAGTCTCTGTTTCTAACACACCTGTTCACAGACGTGGCTCACACTGTAGAATACGATATTGTAGATCACTATCTGCACCTCAGATTCTGCAAAACACGAAAGCGTCAGGGTCTGTTGGCTATCAAGAGGTTTCGTAAAGATTGGAGTCACCATGGCAGAATTGACTAATGCTTTTCTGCTGAACTCAATTACCTCCTATATTTGATATATGAAATTTGATAATCTATGAAAAACCTATTTTTCTTCTGGTAAGGGACCTTTTACTGCAAACAAACTGTTCCAATAGGATCTTGCTTATGGCAGGCTGTTTCTCTTATAGGACTCCAAAGGGTTGAAAGTCAGATAAATTAATTCTATAGTGTGTAGGATTAGTTTGTCTTCCACTTAAGCAAAACAAAATCATTTTAAAGCAATATAAAAAGAACATTTCCTCTTCTAATTCATAATGAGAAAAGGGCTGGTTGTCATGGGGTTTATTTGTTTAGTAGAATTGGCCTTGGAAATTTAGCTTTTGCTATTGTTGCACCAGTTCAGAATGTATTAGTACTTAAGAGTTTGGACTCAATTAACTGTAAGTTATTTTGGAACGATTTGTTTAGCCATACGAGTGTTCTTGTTTTTATGATGTTTGTATTTTAATTTTAATTTCAGTGTGTTTTAAAAATATATTTCAATGAGATTTTTTAACATTTTATCTCAGTGGTGTTAGTATTATTTAGTAATAATATTAATTTGTTTTGTTGTAGGTATGCAGGGGAGCTTTGAGACTTGGGTAATGTGATTATTAAGGTTCTATCTGGGTGAATCGCCAGAATGCCAATGGGAACCTTGTAATACATAGTAAAGGTCACGAATGAAGACAGGCGGCTAAAAGACATGTCCTGAATGTACTGTACGTGTCCTCACATGTGCTCCACTATAGGGAATTGTTCTGTACTATAAGATTTGCTTTTGTAACACCCCCTCCGCAATTGTAAATCTCTAGTCTACTGTGAATGTGTGGTAGAGCTGAGTTGTTTAGTTTTTCTGGCCTACATCAATAACTGGGATGTCAGTCACACCCAAAGAGTGGTCTGCTGTTTCTTGCACCATTTATTTACATGTAACTATGAGAGCGGAAGAGTAACAAAAATGAATGAATAAAAATGGATTTGTTCCAAGTCAGTTATTTGATATATTAAATTAAAGTTGATTTGATTGAAACAGTGCAGATTTTGTAAAACATAAATCATGTTTTTTATTTATTCGTCATTCATACCCCCAAAAAACTACCATTAAGGTAGTAGTCGTGCATGAGTGGAAGTAAAATATTTTTTATTAAAAAAAAAGGCAATGAAAAAGCATATAAATTAAAAAGTAATTTAATCATTAGAAAGGTGACTTGATAATTATTTATTATTTTATTAAGTCGTTTTTGTTACATCTGTGTAATATATATATATATATATATATATATATATATAATATTTGTTACTTTGGCCTAGTTTATGTTACTTCCGACTTTAAGACAGCCAGCTTAACACTCAGATAAGTTTCCTATGTATAAGCCACAATTACCTACAATAAACAAGGAAGAACAAACAAACAAAATAGCCACGCCAAATGATAAATTAAGTGGAAGTAACAAAAATGCTTGCTTAAATGATACAATTACAAGAAGGTAACAAAATCAACTCAGTAAAATCACAAATGATTATCCGATTCCTTTTCTAATGATCAAATTACTTTTTAAATTCACTGGTTTTATGATGGTCTTTCTATTTATCAAAGAATATTGGTTACGTCCACCCTTATACATGACCACTTTGTAGGTTAATGGTGGTTTTCGTGGTAGGAATTATAGATGAATAAACAGGAAAAATGACCTTATGAGTAATCTTCCTCTCTAGCACATGGAAATGAAAATCACGAGCTTGTCATGCAAATAAGCGCCCACTTAAAAAAAAAAACAATAAATGAAATACGCACAGAATTTTAAAGGAAGCAAGGATGACTCATTTAGCGTGTGTGTGTGTGTGTGTGTGTGTGGTGGTAAAGGGGTGTATTGATGGTTTAAGTGTAACACTTTCAGACAGGCTGGAAAACATCTCCCCATTTCTTTTGCTAGGAAATTACAGCCATGGTTCTTGAGAGAACCAGTTCACTGTAATTAAGAAGAGCCCCCAGGCTTAGGTCGCAGTGATTTTGCTTCTTAGTGCCAATGTGGAACTTCCCCATTCAGCCTTGCACCTCGCAAAACCATTTAGAAACATGGTTAATTTTCCTTCCGCCTGCCAATGAAAGTGGCCTTCAGGCTGAAATCACTTTTCCAACTGCTCGTTTTAGCCTTAAATGATTACCACAAGCCCAGCAATAAACCCCTCATGCCCACCGCTGACACTGGTGTGTCCTCAGTTCTTAGCAAACGAAGGCAAAGCCCAAATTTTAGATACATTCAGTGTCGATTCAATTTTTTTGCAGACTGTAATGCTGCAATGGCTTGCTTACTTTCCCTTAGGTTCAAACTCTATTCATGTACATTTTACATTTATTCATTTGGCAGATGCTTTTATTCAAAGTGACTTAGGCAGAATACAATCTAAGCGTAGAGCTGCTAAAGGAGTCTACAGTAATGCATGTGCTCAAGACTAAATTCAACCAATTCAATCATAAGCAGGTATGTTGTTTAGTTGTAGGAAGAACAGACAGAGCCACAACTAAACACAAGGGCTGGAGATGGTGCTAGTACTCAGGAGTGCTACAAACACTAGTCACAAAGCAACTATGAATGATGCACAATAACAATAAGTAACATAAAAATGTGTAATCGGTGGCAAATTGCTGTGGTATAAACGGAATAAAACACATGATAAAATGATCAAATTCTCCACGTCCAATAACGGCACGTCCCGAAGTGTTTTATTCCGTTTATACCACAGCAATTTGCCACCGATTACACATTTTTATATATTAAAAAAAGACAAGTCGTACTTTTCATCCGTTTATAGTTACATTTAATGTTGTGGAGCGTCCGCGAAACAAGTCACTTACATTATAACAGCTATAAACAGTTATAAACCAGCCTCTCTCTCTTTAAGTTAATAAGATTTTAAAAAATGCAGCTTTTCATGTTACTGAACTCTTTTGCCCTGAAGACTGAAGACTTTCCCACGGCGGGAAAACTTAAAGGAGCAGCTTTACCTCTGACTGTTAGGAAGCGCTGACACGGAGTCTCCTTCCATAAATGTTCAATAAACCTTCTCCTTACAGAAAGCTTCACCACAGCAACGATGATACGCTTTTCTCGTTTAAATAACAACACTTAGAAAAATAAAAAGTCAAGTTTATTATTAGGATTAAATGATCTACATGTGACGTCCCTGTGAATTAGTTGTTATTATAGAAACCAAACATATTAGAACGTGCGGATTAATATATGCATGTGATTTGCCTTGCAGCCGGTGCTACTGTCATAGCCGTGCGGTTACAGAAAATTAATCAACACCTTCTGACCAATCAGATTTGAGAATCTAACTCAATAGATGGGGTATAATCAATATTAATCAATGCAATAACAATAATCGGGTTTTTATACATAACTGTGAGGAACACCGGCTATTAATCACCTTAATAGGTAGCACCAGAGCGAAAAGAGAATAGCTAAATACATTTTATAGACATACACTGTATAAATGCACATGAACTCAGAGAGCGAGCGAGAGAGGGGTAAGGGTGTTTCTGCATCACCGTTTCAAGTGCTCTAGGTGTTTGTTTTTTTTGATGGTTGTGGAGAAATTTGTATTTATATTTCTCTCTTTTGAATTAGTAAATGCCATGGTGGGCTTGAAAGCATTTTCAATAGCCACACATCTGACAGCAAAATTCAAACAAAAACAAATTGATAGCAAAGGGCTCCTTTGATTCCTGATTGTGGATATGATGTCTTTGTCCAGGGGAAAATGACCAGGACTTTTTTGGGATTTTTTTATTAGGGTAAATATTTACCAGCGGGAGAGCAGCATAATCTTTGTGTTAGGTTGCCAGAGTCCAGTGTTATTTGAGCAGTTGTTTAGGGAATTGAAGGCTCAGTAAACAATCATTCCCCCTCCATCTGTCTGCTGTTTGTGTGTGTAAGGACTTGAACTGCTTGAAGTCAGGCCACACAAGCAAAGCTTATTGAGATTGTAAGCGGTCTGATGCAAGCTAAAGACAAGGCAGGTTTTTTTACCACCTTCTTTGTTTTCGTGTCATAAATGTGAAGAATTGAGCTCTTATGTTTCAAAATGAACTTGAAGCCTATGTAGCTCCATTTAAGAAAATGTACTGTTGTCCGCAGTATAATCATTGATTAAGTACCTCCTTAAATTAAGCATAAGCACATTTGATGAATGTCTTCAAAGCTCAGTAATCCAAAAGACATTTATGCCTATCTAGGTGTGTTCTCTTTTACCATGCTATTACCTGTTGAGGTTTTTGAAGACTAAGTTATCATTAGTTAGTCTTCTTGTGCATGCAGAATTGTATCATTTGTAGTTTACAGTTGTGAGCTCTAGCACTTTCTCCAACCTTTGTATTAAGTTGCAACTTTCTGTTTTTCCTACAACTATTTTGCACTTTTTTTTTGGTCAGTTAATGGAAACTTCTGCAGCACTTGTATCACCGACAGCTCTTTTAACAGATGTATGTTTGGATTGCCGTACTTGTAAGTTGCTTTGGATAAATGTGTCTAAGTAAATAAATAAATACATTATTTATTAATAATAAAAAATTTATTATGTGCACTGATGCTTCAATGTTATTGTCTATAACATGCATTGTCCTGTTTTGAAAAATATACCATGATACCCAAAAAAGTTTTTATATTGGTCCACCCCTAGAGCATCCCATTAGTGAAGCTTGAAAAAGCAAAAATTTTCTAAGAAGAAAAATTATAAAATGGTACGACGTTCCTTTTCTAGCAGGCATGTAATATTAAAAAAATAGGGGCCTTTTGTACAGTGTTTAGGCTTCCACAGTACACCCTCTGTAACTGAATGGGGCTCTACAGGAGTACACAAATGTGTCTTGAAATTTCATATTTAATTTAAAATCTCAAGTTCAAGTCGGCTTTTTATTGTCATTCCTCCGTGTACCTCATATATATTGAAATGAAATGTCGTTTCTACAGGACCATGGTGCAACACGCAACGAAACAGCAGCACGCTATACAGGACTACAT
>JAOUQW010000029.1:2446269-2458695 GCA_028565825.1 Olivaichthys viedmensis | reverse complement strand
GACCCCAGCTTACCAACATGCTGGGATATGTGAAGAATCAATTTCACTGTACTGTACTTGTACATGTGACAATAAAGCAGCTTTCTATTCTTCTATGTTGGAAACAGCTGTTTACTCAAGCACACTTCATTTGTTTGAAATCCATGCTTTATTAGCTCTTTAAACGTTCACTGTGGCGGGAACCCACTGTGGAGGACTCTACAATAAGGTCGAACCCTGTCCACAATGAGGTTGGCGCAGGGGAAGCTTGGTCTGGTGCTGCATGAGACACACAGCAGCAGCAGCAGCAGCAAGAGCGCCAGGGCCAAGAAGCATGCTGGAAGCAACATGTTCCTCTCTCTGCAGAATCTCCTGCATGCCGACATGGACGCAGAAAGCTCACACTGCACGAGCTTATCCGCGAGAGACGGCGCTCTTCTAGGCGCATCAGCCAGGCGGCGTTGCAAATCCTTTATCCGCCGCATATACACCTGCACGTGCGACGCGTAATTTTCCGCCAAGAAGATTAACGCTCCGATCTCGGCGTCTTGCCTCGTGATCCTCTCGTCTCGCGCTCGGCGTCCCTGCTCCGCGTGGTGCGCCACGGTCTCGTGTTTCCTCGCAGTTTTCATCCCGCGCAGGTCGTGGGTCCGGGTCCGGGTCCGGGTCCTGAGCGTTCCGGCGCGCGCCTCCACTTCCACCTCTCCTGTTTCTGGTGGACCGCAAGCCAGCAGCACTTTGCGCACGTTCTCCTTCATGGCTTCGACGAGATTTAGCGAGTCCTCCATACTTTTGTAGATGTCCATCGTGTCTGTGTTGTCGTTGGGAGAAATGTCGGAGTCCCACACGAGCGTCCACCGTGAGCCCACGCGCCTGTCGCTCAGGTGCGCTGGAGCGCTCCCGCGATGACGCGTGGAGGTGATCAGCACCGCGTGCGTCCTGCGTCATGCTTAGAACCAGAAGCGTCTACGTCAGCATGTCGCAACAAGTGCATATATAAATAAATAAATAAATAAAAAGAAAAAAAGAAAGAAGCTGTCGTGCCAAGCGTTGGTGACGTCACGATGCATGGCGTCACGATGCATGACGTCACAATTTCTTCCCCCCCCCAAAAAAAAAAAACCCCAATGAAACGTGGGGTGCGATGACGTGGGTCAGGGTTGCCGCTTCTGTGCGACGACGACCAGCACTATGGCCACTCCAAACTGTGGCCCAATGGTCAATAAAGACCAGTCCCATTTCAAAAACCTCCAAACCTGGACCCCTCCCAAACCTGTGCAATGAACTCCAAAGTCATGACTATTAGTACCAACTGTGTTGTTATATTGACAAAGTAACATAGTATGATGCATTTGCACTGAAGCAATATTAAAAATGCAATGTTCTTAAGCATCAAGGTCATGAAACGGGCTCGTGTTATTACTCATGTTGTCATAAATAAAGAATATTTGTGAGGATGAGTAGTTTAATTGACTGACAAGCCAAAGTAGTGTACTATTTTATTTGTATTTTATTTGATATGCTTTACTACAGGCATAATATACTCATTCCAGCACTTTAAAAACCAGCCCAATTACGTGGCAACCCTGGATGTGATCATTATGACATCTCTGTCTTAATGATCACATTACTTAAAGGGTCCATTTTAAAATGTTGAGGCATTTTAAGGGAAAAAAAAAATCGTTTTTGAGTTTGAGATTTTTTTTGAGAATAAAAACCTATTAAACAAAGATTCAGAAGAACAGTATCTTGGCTTTAAGAAATGTAATCAAAATAAATGATCAAATCACTGAGTGTTAAGCAGTGTTGGTTTTAGACCATTTTAATGGGGAGGGAAGGGGGTCCGGTTGGGTAGCAGTTCAGACAAACTAACAAGTAGTCAGCTAACCAGCTCTTTAGGTTTCAACCACCATATAGCTTTCTTTCTCTGTTAATTGACTTTCTTCCCCCAAGGAATCGTCCAAATCATTGAGGACGATTTAAACTCCCTGCTGAAAAATCCAGCTTGGTCTGACCAGCTGCCAAAACACAGGACAAGCTGGTCGAGCTGGTAGATGGAAACAGTTTATGAATTACCGCTGCTAATGTAACATTGTAGACACACTGTTTCAAGAAAATAACACGACAGTCAGGCCATTAGAACATCTCAAACATTTACTGATCAATTTAGTCAAGTTAGAAGGAAGCTGAAAAATTAATTCCTAGCTGGCTAAGCTGGTCTACCAGTTTGACCAGCTCGGCCTGTGTTTTGGCAGGCTGGTAGTTGGTCAGACCAAGCTGGATTTTTCAGCAGGTCTAAGTTAACATTTGTTAACTAGCATCCTATTAACGTGACATTTAAAGTCAAGTCCTTTTGGGGGGAATTAATTTAGCAGTTTGGTCAAAGTGCAAAAACTATCAATGTAGCAGTTGTGCTGTATTCTTTTACGGAAGATAAAAAACATGGACTAAAATATGGAAAATAAAGGAGTGCTCAGGCCGAATGCGAAAAAAAGCCAATTCACTTGAATGAGAAAGGACGCAGGACGCCATAAAAGAATTAGTTTCTGGTATCTCCTAATTTCGCCAGAGACTGGATAAAGACTTTGATGTCGTGCCACATTCATCTAGAACTTTAACCCTGCGAATTAGTGTGGACCGTTGCCTTGTTATTTTCTTAATGTCACTTGTCGCCCAGAGTTGCAAAACCAAACTAGCTAGCTGGCTATCGTTACTTCTAAGTTCCCTCTAAAATCCCATTTTGCTGTTTTTATTTAGCAAGGCAAAACTCTGGTGTGACCGCAGCATAGGCTGCTATCAAAGAGCACAGAACACGGAATCAAGTGGGAGTTAGCAGGTGAACCTTTATTTTATTCATCAATGACTAAAAAGACAACATTTACTACCTAAAGTCTTCTTTAACAGGAGCTGCTAGATGCCGTCTGTAGCTCAGCTCTAGCTGATTGCTATCTATTTAGACAATGAATAGTGGACTTGGAATGTCAGTGTTCACTTACTTCTTACAGTGTGTAGCATTAGCTAAGGTAAATACTACTGATAAATAAATACAGTGAGAGCTGATCAGCGGTGGGCTGTAACATACACACAGTATTTGTGATTATCTCCAGGCTTGCTTGTGGAAAAGTTCTACCATGTTATTTAGACAGCTAGATTATCTCTCTAGCTTGTTTAGCTACAAACAACCATAAGGTTGTGAAATAATTGTAGCCTAATGTTACTCAGGATTTTTTTGTTTTGTTATTTCATACATGTATGCTTGTCTGGTGTAGTCATTCGGTGAAAATGTGTAAAAATGTATTGCTATTCTGTAGTTGAATCCCAAATGGTTACTTACGTTATTGTGCGCCATGAGTCGCGCTGTCATAGGGTAAGATAAGTCACATGCATGTACGGTTTGTGGCCACACTCCTTGTTATACATTATACACATTGCAAAGTCTAACACAAAGTCATCCCTAACAGATCATACATGGAAGTCCCAGTCAGATCGATGCTGTTTAGCTAACAATGAAGCTAGGGTTACTACTGGCCAGCTTACCTTACAATTAGTGATTGGTATATGGAAATAAGGGCAAAAGTGTAGGCAGGTTTTTGTGCCTTTTTCATTTGTCTAATGACATTTCTTTGTGAAACCGCCATGTCAAGCAATTTATTATTCAATATAGAAAAACAATATGTTCTTCTAAACCATCTTTGAGTGACTTTAAGATGTATGCTTTCTTCTGAGGCCCTCCCATCCATGAAATTGCTGACTGAGTATTTTTGGAAACATTAAGATGTATTTGCATTTTTGTATTTTCATCCAATCTTATATTTTGATATGCGCAAGCTTATCTTCACGTTTCACGTGCACCGATGCATCACTGTAGCTGGCAACAGCAACTAATATGGCCTTTACCATTTCTATGGATGCAGATGCATATACTTGAGGTTTTTTTAAACATGTGGGGAAGGCACCTGATACTTGGGTTGGTTACAAAAACATTATTTGACTGTTTATAAGTAGTCTTGTGATAGTTAGCGAGGTAACATGACTTTAATATATTTTAATATAGCACTATGGAGTGTGCTGGAGTGGTTAAATCTTGCACTGTACAAGGCGGTGCACAACACGCGAGTAACTTGATTTCCTGCAATAATGTGAATATAGATAAAAATTAAGCAGGCTGTTTTGAAACTGTGCTTTTAAAGAGATAAAGAAAGGCTGGATAATGGTTATGTGGACATGAATTGCAGCTGTTTTTGGGATGAAAAAGAAAATAGAAAAATGTAAAGGCCCTTAAGGGATCCGATGATTTTCTAAATGTCAACAGCTTTGATTTTGCGAAGAGGTATGCCCACTAGATGGAGCCATATATCTTAACATTTTTCTGTCCCACCCTATTTTCATGTTGGTGTTACTGGTGCATGTGATGATGTGTACTTTACAAATGTGCCTGATAATGCAGTTAATAGCTATTTGTCTTGAAACCGACATGACATTAAAGTACCTCTCTGACTTTCTATGATTCTATCAACCCTGCTCCAGTGTCCTTCCACTTGGGAAGTACAGGCATTCTGGGATTCTGCTATCTTAAGGTGCAGTCTGACCCAGACTGCCTTTAGCTTCCCCAGCGGTGGTTTTAAGATGGTGACATGCAAACAAGAGTTACTAGTCCCAACAAACAAAATAATATGCACTATCGCTGGATTCCAAACACAACACTCAGCCACCCACTCTCTTCTTTACATACTCCTGAAAGCTACGGTGAAATGCTTCTCTTCTCAGAACCCAGGTGGGGATTATCTGGATGACCCAGCCCTGCAGGATATAGGAAACTTGTCAAGACATAGTTAAGACACAGTACCAGTTTGACATGACATAAGGTATTAGATAAGGTAGAATTTATGTGCTACTAACTGCAAGGCCTGCCTGAGAGCCACATCAGGCCCTTGAGCAAAGCTCTTAACCCTCAACTACTCAGCTACATGGTTAGATTAAAATCTATCTCACTTGTAGGTGAAAATGTAGATTTTTTCTTTCATTACCAGAATTGCATGGCTGACACTGCCATATGTTTGCTCTCCAGCTTTCAGATACATCAGGGAGCTCCTCACAAACCCTTCAGGAGTGAATGTAATCAGGTTTGGTTTCTGATAGCCCGTCATTGGCGTGGAGACCCCAAAAGGAGACACACTCTGGAAGAGCCAGGTCCTTGATGAGAACCTCTGTACTATATATTTAACATAGAATTCATTTACTTGTAATGCAGCTCTTATCTTAAATATTGCCCAAAAGAAATGAGACAGAAATTCATTCTCTCTATGTCTTGTTCCCCAATTACAGTAGCTGTTTATGATACAACTGACTTAGTCAGGTATTAGAGAGAGGAAATGCACTGTAACTAACATTTATTAATGTTATATTCTACCTGAATAAGAATTCCATTGGATTTGTATTCAGCTTGAAGCCCCTGTGAGAATCTCTCAACAAACACCTGCGGTAAATGAAACCACAAGTCAAGTTCAGATTATCCAGGGGATCGCAAAGATACAAACACTGTAAACATTAAAGCAGCCAACTTTGTAGCTTGTTATGTTAACAGTTTTTTACGTAAACTCAACTTCCTATGGTAAGTTAATGTTTGTTTAAACTGTTGAACTCATGAAATTGGATAAACAGTATTTTGCATCTTATGTCTTAGAGCTATGTGCAAAATTCAGGATAAGGTTTAAAAGAATAGATGTCTTCATTATGATGTAAACTCTCAATTACCAGTGTGAGGACTGTAAACACTGTACTCTGACCTTTCTTTAACTGGATGTTCTGTTAAGCCCAGCTGGACACAAATCACAACGGTAAGTTAACAGTGGGGATTTTGCTTTGGATTCTGTTGGGTATCTCAAATCCCAGAACAACAAAGACCTCAAGGACCTTGGATCTTGAAATGGCCTGCTGAAGTTCCACTATCATAACTCTTCTTCTGTAGGCTCAAGACAGTAATGTGGAAATGGATGTATTTTCTTCGTTAGGGTTTATAAAGCCCTTTGACTCTTGAAAATATAAATGCATAGGATATGAATTCATGTGTTTACTAAATTGGGTGTATTGATGGGAAATACATTAGCAGATATAATTCGGGTTTAAAATTCAAGTAAAACAGGAGATTACATTGTTAAAGAATCTAAAGATGCATGCTTACCTAAAAATGCTATAAAGCTGAAATTTTCACCTTGCAAACCAGAACAACTCAACAGCTTATTTTACAATGAACAAGAGGATGGAATCAAATCTTTCTTAATTTTCTTGCAAATAAACTATGTGGTTTCTGTAGATACCTTTCCAAATATATTTATTCAGTTAAAAACAAATAATGGCATACTATTTGGGCACTTTTATGAAGGCCATATAAACTCAATAAGTTCTGAAACCTTAAGCTTATATATTTGTACTGACCTTTGTCGCCGAATATAAAGTGTACATGGGGAAGGGAATTTTTGCATTGCCAGATGAAATGTTTAGAATGATGCCCCGCCCTCTGGAGAAACACAGACATAATGAAACTGTCATTACTGGAGAATAACCAGAAATGAAGATATGGAGAATCCGTTACTGCTTAGAGTCCTCTAACCTTTCCACCATTCCAGGAAGGACGATGTAACACATCTGTATGAGAAAATAATGCAAGTGTAAGTCTCATCTGTAAAGTAACTGGCACATATGCAATACGTCTTATGTACTTTAAGTAATGTAGTACATGCAAAAAGTAATTTTGCCTATTACTTATTTGAACATGTAGTTATGAAATAACTGACTTAAATTGACTTATGTCGTCATACCTTGAGCATTGTTTTGACATTACAGTTGATCACTTGATGAATTGTCTATTGAGAAAATAAAACAGGTAGTCCAAATTGAATTTTAAAAGCGCTAGTCCTATGTATCATACATATATTGTGGATCTGGTGTGTGTTTAGCCATTCTAATGTTTTAAACAAATTCCTAACCCATGAACATCAAATATCAGTTGCTCCACACCTGATTGATCCACAACACCTATGCCCCCATTTTTGGCATTTCCTGCTCATTATTCACTCCACTCCATTATAGTCCCTCCATCATTATTGTTTATATATATATATAGTGTCCAATTAACTTTGTTTGCTGCATGAGATAAATATACACATTTCTGAGCCTGGAGCCCAAATCAAACCCTTGTTCCATATGTAGTAGAAGGGAAATATTCGAGGGTGTCCATTTGCAGAAATAATCCTAGGCTACTAAAACAGTCTTCCCCTAATGACATCCCCCAGTGCACCTCAAAATGTAGGGGAAGGTAAGTAGAAAAGGTAAATCCTTTTCAACAAACTGGAAGAGGTGGAATAACTGTCAATATCTTATATTGTCTGATACCTTCTGATACCTTAAAAATGATGAAAATCATTAAAAACTTATACAATACTGATCTCACCTCTTCCAGGTGAGCTGTTTCAAGTAGTTTGCAGGGTACCTGGCTTGGCAGAATTCCCACATTGTTAACTATAACACACGAAGTAAATGATTAGATCATGTAAGATTTAGTAAGAAATTATACAAATACTTGAAATGAAACCTTGAATTGTTACCTAATATTTCACACTATTACAGCTTATCAAGCTTGCATAACATAGTCAATCATATGCTAAGTGTAATTTGCATGTCAGTTTTGATAAGATTTGAAACCAGCAAACCTAAAACGGCAATATCCAAACCCTGAATGTTTTCCTTGATGCGCCCGTAAATATCATCCTTGGTAAAGTCGGCAGCTATAACCATGACCTTCCCTTCCATCTTAAACTCTGTTGGGTCAAAGAGAGAAGGCAGTCTGAGGCCAGAGACTAGCAGAGACACCGATGTCCAGCACAAAGCACTCCACCTACTGTATGTCTACTAGTAGTATGTCAAGGCGATTGAAATTGTGGTATAGTCTTGATTCTTGACAAAGTTTTGCCACTCATGCAAGGAGCTTCATCAGTTGTCATGATTAGCACTTGATCAGAACTGGGAAAAGTGACAAAAGATTTTCAAAAGTATAATTCAAGTCCAGTCACCTTGATTTACTACTAATGGACATTCAGTGTGATCTGAATGACTGAAAACCTTCACATGCACTCCACCTATGTCTCTTGCAGCTCTGTCAAGCTTCTCTTTACTCCTGCTGATGATCACCACATTCAGCCCATGCCTTGCAAACTGGAAAGACATTTACAACTGGCATTAGTAGGAAAATTATTTGGAACAACAATAAAGAACTACAGTGTGGCCAATAGAGTATTTAAACATACTGAATTGCAAAATTCGGAGTGGTTGACATTACCTCTTGTGCATACGCTTTTCCTATTCCATCTGACCCTCCAGTGATGACTGCAAAATACATACTTAGGATTATATAGTAATAAAAAATACGAAGGATTATATGCCAACATGAAACAAAACAACAGATGAATCATTCACTTGACGTTCCTCTCATGGTACTATATTGTTGAAAGACTATGTTGTATTGCCAGGCAATGATGTTAAAACCTTGTCAAATATATCACAAAGTATAGTGATAGCCATAATTCATGCCACTTCTGTTTCCAAAAACTACCTAGTGTTATTATGTGTTTCCTATTTACTGAGTTACTGAGCAGTTGAGTCTGTGCTGGTGATCAGCACGTTTTGAGTTCAAATCCCAGGACAGCTAGAGAGCCGCTATTAAGCTCTTGAGCAATGCCATTAACCCTCAACTGCTCGGACGTATGCTTGGATTGTGTCTGCCTCAATTTTAAATTGCTTTAGATAAAATAGTCTGCCAAATGTAAATGTGAGTCACATTATATTCGGTATGAAGATTAAGGGGGTACAAACAGAAAAAAATGAGTGATTTGCCTCTTGCTTCCAGTCCATTACTGCTGTTGATGATGCGAAGTAAACATTAGTGTTTGAACTGGCTCAATGCTTTGCGAATGTGGTCAGCCTGGTAAGTTGTAACAATGAACAAAAACTATTGTGAATTTGACAAAGCGCTGGATCTTGCAGGGCTCAAAAAGCCACTGGTAATCTCCTTTATTTTGAAGTATTCAAAATGTGATAAAGATTATCCTATCACCATTTCATCACGTTGACACACACCCATATACACAGCAGAGGATGGACTGCTCATGTGTGTGTCATTTATTTTAACAGTGTGTACTTGAGAAGACAGTGTGTGCCCAGATGCTTGATAAAGGATCAGGGAGCACTGCAGCCGGGAGCTGTTCAGCATGTTCTCCAAAAGCATGCCCTGTTTGTTTGTCCGAGCCCCACAAGAATCATTGCTGCTTGTTTTTTCTTAACCAGGCTTCTCTCCCTTTCCCTGTAAGACTTCAGGCAAGTGGGGAAAAAAATCAAAACAGGCATGTGGCATCAAAATGGGTAGAAACACACACACACACACACACACACACACACACACAAAATGACAGTTCAGACAATTCTTGAATGGCCATTCATTCATGCACGCCAAGTTGATCTTGTCAAACTCAAGGGGAAGGAAATCGTGTAATAATACACCCTGGAACATAGTGTTCTAATTGCCTTTTTTCTTTGCCTCTCGTACATCAGGAATGGTGAAGAGACAAAGCTTGGGAACGAGGGTTGCATTTTTAATGTGAAATGTCACATCAAAGGAGGGTCTCTCTTTTGGAAATAATGCAGTGTAATTTTGGAAATTATAAGCTCTAAGTGTATGGCAGTTTAACACACTTAAAGTAGTTTTTGGCGAACTATAGTCAGTTCGGGGAAAACCTAAGGGTTCCTAAAGGGCAGAACAATGAGCCACAGGGCACGTAAGGTGACTGTTAGACCACTCATTGGTTTCTCACACGTAGTTGAATTGCATAGTGAGTAATTTAGGCAAATTTTTTTTTAGTTTTTTTTCCCCCCATTTCACTGTTGTTTATATCGTTGTAATTAATGTACGTCTATTGCCAAGAACAAGTCTTGAAGTGTCCCTCCTTGTAAAGCATTATGTGTTTTTAATTCCCTGCCACCTTTTTTCCAATTTCAATGAAATTTTTTTGCAAAAAGCTGCCAATTACAATCAAGATTTTTTGGCAGATTAAATTTGTATTTAAGAGCCAAAAGTGAGGCATAAAAGCCGGAAGACACCAACACCTATGCACAAACATTTGGCAGCCAAATTAGATTGAAAGGAAGCATAGACAGACATGAATATCACAGACATGAATATCAATAAGAATGCCACATAAATATTTCTGTGTACTAATTTTATTGAGAAAACCAACTGGGAAATATGCATCCTCATCTCACCTGCCCATTTTCCCATCAAGGTGAAGAAGTTCTCCGGAAGCGGGTAACAGACCTTCGGAGCAAGCATTGTGAGCGCGTGTGCCAGCCAAACGAGGACAACGCAGGCCCCAATCAAGACAAAAATGAGCTCGATCAGTGCCATTACGGAACCAGGGGCTTCCTTAAGAACAGGAGCAGAGTGTGTCCTGACAGCAAGCCTGGTCCCTTTCGCACTGCTCCTTCTCCTTTGTTGGCTTCTCAAACACAAGCCTCCAGCTTAGACACACACACACACACACACACACACACACACACACTCCCACTGACTGATGGCAGCCTCACCCAATCAGGCCAAACAAGTTTCACATTCCCAATTGCTTTGGCTTGTGGGAATTTGTGCTGGTAGGCTGGCTGTGTTCCTGCAGTTCAGTCTGAACATGATGAAAGAAAACCTGGGCATGTAAAGGCAAAGTAAAGTATGTGAGACTCTCAAATAAATGTGTTGTAGTGTTATCTTTTATGAAAAAAACCTGCAGCACTTAACCTACAGTATTTTTTTTAAATGCAGTTTTAGTATTGCACTATAAATGCAGTAAAATGGATGCAGTAAAAACTACAGTAGTACTGAATGTGAGGGTTGAGGTAGACGGGAGACGGTGGTTACAATTGCAAACCGCTTTTATTACTTCTATTGCTAAACTTACACACACACCAACGTAAACTATATCTAATACAGACAGACATAGACAATGTCCGACAATGTGGACAGAAACACCGGGGTACATATACACACACTAATTAGGGATGAACAGGGAACAGCTGGGAACAATAAATGACGAGACAGGGCATGCACAAAACAGAAACCAAAACATAAAGCACATGGCAACTGCCAACTGCGGAAGTTCACAGCGGCGAATTCGTTACATTGCAGTTCTTCCAGCAGGACAAGTTCTTCCAGCAGGACAATGATTCAAAGCACAAGGCAAAAGCAACACTGGAGAGAGTCAGAAACAAAAAAGTGAATGTTCTACAGTGGCCCAGTCAAAGTCCTGACCCTTATCCCATTGCAAATCTGTGGCACTATTTGGAAACTGCAGTTCCCAAGCTTCAAAATTATTGTGACCTCAGTATTATGTGGTTCTGTCTGGCATTTTGGTCAAAAATTAGTTAACCACATAAACTTCATTACTGGGGGATACAGTCATTCTCTTGTGGTGTTATTTTTTTATTTTGCAAAGTTTAATCAGGGACATTCACCACCATATTGTACCACCAATTACATTCACCACCATATTGTATGCTACGCAACAGTAAACCTGTTATTAAAGCCACTTAGGCAGGCTTTAGAAAAAAAAGCATAACTTAATTTCTTCAAAGCAAACTCCTTAATCAGATTGCTGAAGTCAATTCTTTTCAGTCAATCATATTCCAATGACATTAGAGTTAAATGGCTCAGAAAATGTTTTTCCCCCTCATAACTTCTACCATCTATTAGTCATATACTGAGCTTGAGTAATTGCTTAATGAGAAACAGCCTGATAGAACCTTATTATACCAACAGTATTTGAGATTACAGAACAATAAGGTTCTGTGTTTGGCCAGTGTTCAAAAATCCACTTTAGAATTGTCTCAGAATTTTGATAATGTAAATGTTTAGTCACCTTGAAGTGTAGCCCTTGTTGAGCTGTAAATGTAGATTTCAATACCTTAGAGTTTTACTAGCTGGAATGTCAAAACTTTGATGGCCCATATCTCAAAAACGGCTCTTCCCCCAGAAGGAAGTGTATAATCACACGTTGTTTTTTAAGCTGGTACATACTTAGCCCAAAACTTAAAGCATCCCTTGCAGCAAAAGGTGGCAAGAGGCATATTTCAGTCTTTAGATTTCTTTAAAATATCTGTACACAAACAACATATATTGGCTTTGAAAATTTGCCTCTCTCCGCTTCCCATGTGAAAGGCCAGAATTCCCGCCGCTCAGCATAGGTTTTCATGTGGCAGGCGAAAATTTGCTCACATCTCTCGCATGGTAACCATAGCAATGCTAAACAGCGCTAGAGCTTGTTTATAGATAGAATAGATAGAAAGCTCCTTTATTGTCACATATACACATACAAGTACAGTACAGTGAAATTGATTCTTCACATATCCCAGCAT
>JAOUQW010000029.1:2406691-2431054 GCA_028565825.1 Olivaichthys viedmensis | reverse complement strand
AATTTCTCTTCCATATTGACTAGGAACGAATATCTGATAAGAACCAAAAACCACGGATCAAGATTCCCTGTAGTGGGGGGGGGAAGCGCACCGCCGTCCCTCACTCCCATTGGTGGTCGCCACATCGCTTCGCTTCTCATTTGCATAAAGTTTTTTTTTTTTTTTCCCCCAAAGTCGCTCATCCCGCTCACTTCGCATCGCTAACGGTCACCCCGCCCCGCATCGCCAGCTCACATTGAAAATGAATGACTGTCGCGTCGCTGCTGGTGTGAGCATAAGGTACTGAGGAATCTGAGATTTTGCTTTTGTACATGTACACATTTCTCCTCTGCTTCATTTAAGTGTTGAAAATACACAAAAAAACTGCGACTGAACCACTACTCAAGCTCAATGATGTTAGAGGACTCATAAAACATGATGCCAATTCCTCCTTCTGACTTACAGGGACGACGGTAAATTCCACCTCGTCTGAAATGTGCAGTGGGCTCTCCTCCAAAACCTCACTGAAGTGGAAGAACATTCGGGCATCACGGTCCACACACTTGATGAAGCCAAACCCATCACGCATTGCGGCTATCACACCCTAGAGAGACACACAAAGTGAGTATTTTGAATGAAAATCAGCCTGTCTGAACTTTTAGCTTTTTTCCCCCCGAACTTTTGGTTCTCACCATTTCACGGGACTCCTTGGTGAAATGGAAGGTGTCAGGCAGGATATCAATGTTAGTAGCTCGCTCAAGCTTGTCTCGACGGTCAGTGGAAATGTTGAACTGGACATGGTCTCCTTCCAGAAGGGTCACCTTGGACTTGGTGTCTTTCTCCCCAAATAGAAGTTCCTTTTGGGTGAAATTAATCCTGGCACAAATTCGGCCGGGTAACGGGTCGTTCTGAAACAAAGCAAAATAGGCATCAAATTTGGAAACAAAGTACCACAAATGGTGCTATGACTGACATGCTGTCACTCTAAATATCAACCGAGAAGATTTTCATGATAAAACAATATAAAAAGTGGAAGGGATTCCATATATACCTGATTTTTGGTGGGAACCTTAGGAATAATTTTGGTGATGGTGCCCTCAAACTGTTCAATACTGATATCTTCAAATATAACCGTGCCTGGGGGGAGCAGACGCACATCTGTAGCCACCTCCTTCCCCTATGAGGAAATAAAGGGAACGAATTCAGAACACGCATCATATACATCTAGGCAGAAAGGTGTACCCTACATCACTACTCTTAGACGCATACATTTCTATCCTTAATGGAAAACTCCACATCATCTCCAGCCTGCAGTGCCTCCAGGTCACCCTTGAACTCGCTGTAGTGGAAGAAAATCTCTTTCACCACGTCCGCCCTCTCGATAAAGCCAAATGCCTCCTACAGGGGAGAAAAACATTTTAATGACGCTAAATACCAAACGCACAGGCTCTATAAATGCACATTTCTATGACATTTTAAAGCTTTTCATGCCTCGAGTGGTTTTTTTTTTAGCTGAGCTGTGTTAATGTAGATCAGAAATAGACCTCTTACAGGCTTTATACAGGACTTACTTTAGTGGCACACACCACACCCTGGCACCTCATTGGCTTCTTCTTGACCAGCACGATGTTATGGGCACTGACTGCTCCAGTGCTGAAAGATAAAATAAAATAAAAAACACAACACTTCATTTCCCCAAACACCAGAAGCCACAGGCTGCTCCTGTCAGCTGCCCTGAGCCTCAAATGGTCTGCACAGGCACGGTAGCGTTTCTGGTAACAAAAGAGGACTTACTGCTTATTAGCCTCCATGTAGAAGCTGACTTTATCTCCCGTTTCCAGTTGTTGGTTGGCCTCCACATCGTCAGGAGTGTAGGTCAGATAGAACACCTCCTGTCCGACAATTCACATAGAATATTCAACCAGAAGTAGCTCTCATTAATACAGGGATATTTTATCAATCGGCTATGTACACATCAGTTTACACGAAAACTAATGAGAATTCTAAGTATAGTATATCTGTCTGGGTACGGAAAAGCCATACCTACTATTCTGCTTTTCTGGCAAACAGCCTAGACAGTAAAGAAACATTTTCTTATAACCAATATTTACATATTAAGTAAAGACTTGAATATAGATAAAGCAAATTTTAGCCAAAGAAATCGATTTTTGACACCACTGGTAACGTTGGCACCTATCGACAACCCTATGCTGTAGCTTAGCTAACTACATTCAGTAAAAACCGCCAACCTGATTAAAGATAATAGAACTAGGAGTGTCAATCGGTAAAAGATAAATAAATGAACTAGTTAAATCGCATGATTTGCTGTAATTAATTGCGATTAATTGCCCTTTCGTACTTGGTAAAAATATTTCTTTTAAAATTAAGGATAATTCAATTTGAAATCAAATCAATGTAGAATCAACACAAAGGAAGTAAATCAAATCAAATACTGTTGTTAAATAGCATCGTTTTAATTGTGAACACAAAAGTAAGACTCCTGTGAACTACAATAAGTGCAATCACATTTCAAAACCGTCGAGGCCTTCAACATTGGACAGAAATGATAGCTGGAAGCTGTAATGCATGCTGGAAGGTGGCAGGGGAGAAAAGGAGGACGCCGGAGACACGAGTGCCTTTGAACGAGCCGCTGGCTCACTTTTAGATTTTCTTCCCGGCGCTTTTCAGCCGCTGGATCCCATAATCATAAAAAGAAAGAACTCGCGGGTCACACACACACACACACACACACACACACACAGTTGCTTGTTATTGTTTTATTAACGTGTTAAACATTTCAAATTATTCGCAAAAGTTAACGCGTTAATTTTGACGGCCCTAATTTCTATAGACACAAGAATTTTACTTCTCTTCCTATATGTATATATGTTTACTGTACATTTTTTGTTGACACTTTGACATTTACTAAATTGTGAATATCTATAGAAAAACTCAAGCAAAAAGAAATTTATTTCCTCTTTAATTCTTTAGATATTTAAACAATTGATTGGCTGTTACCTGTTTATGTCCATTATGTCCTTATAGCTACACCCATTGGCCATTTGATCAGAAACACGCACCATATAGGTGCACTTTGTAGGTTTACAGTTACAGGTTCTTGTTTTGCAGTTCAAAACCATATATTTATTTTAAACATAGCTTTTCTTTAGATATTATGTCTGTTTTAGATTAATTACCAGTGTGTTTTTATTATGACTACTTTAATAATTGTCATTTATGTTCAGCATATTTTATATTACTGTGTTGAATTTATGATAATTTGCATTCAAGGTATGAAAGGTATTAGAAGTATTAGTAATAGATAGTAGTAGTAATAGTAGTATTACTAAAATGCAGAGATGAGTAATAAAAAATGTAACTGTATACCCTATACCCTCACATTCACAAACAAAAAATGAAACTAAATGATCTAAATAAACATGTTAATGTTTGACTAATGGTGTTTATTTTGTGAACGGACTTGCTAATTTACTGCTCATCATATCCCACAAGGCCGCACTCACTCCATGACCAACGGCTGCCTAAAGTCGCCGGTGTCTAATGGGAGCTTTGCTTTTGACGGGCACGTGCGCAGCGACGGCCAGGTGTACCACACCGTGCACAAGGACTCGGGCCTTTACAAGGACCTGCTACACAAGATCCACAAGGGCCGGCTGGAGGAGGAGCGGCCGGACGCCAGCCACCGAATCCTGCGCCGCAACAACAGCTACACATGTTACACAGCGGCCATCTGTGGCATGGCCGTGCAGCCGCTGCTGCGCTCAGAGTCGAGTTCTGCAGCACCACCCGAGGACAGCGAGAAGCTGGTGGGCGAAAGCGTCTCTTACTCCAAGAAGCGTGTTCGCTATGACAGCTACTCCAGCTACTGCAACGCCGTGGCCGAGGCCGAGATTGAGGCCGAGGAAGGTGGAGTGGACGTGACACTGGGAACTGAGAAGCATGAATCAATGCAGGCTGCAGGAGGAGCCCTGGAAGATATCCCCGACGAGGACAAAGAAGAGAAAGACAAGCCCCAGGTTTTCCTGCTCTTCCACTTCCTGCAGATCCTCACCGCCTGCTTCGGTTCCTTCGCACATGGTGGCAATGACGTCAGGTAGGCCGCTTGGCTTGTTTACTTAAAATTTCCTTGAAATTATTACTAAAAGTTTTAAAAATTACTAAAAATTATTTTCCAACATGAAACTTTGTACTTCACTCTGTGTATCTGAAGAACATAAAACTTCATATTTATATTCCAGAAATGTATGTAATCAGGTCATTTGTCCTGAGAGTAACAATGCGCAATGAAAGTTCGATGATGATGACTGGTCTTGGTAAATCTGAAAGAATAAAAAAAGAAAAGAAAAGGAAATCTGAAGCAAAACAATCTTCACATTTCCTTCATCACTTATTTGCACTGCACCTGTGCGCGCACACACACACACACACACACACACACACACATACCTTCCACCAGGAAGATCCCCACACATGACGAGGGCTTTTGTGTGTCTATTTCCATAAATATGAATAATATTGCCATACAATGAGGTGAAGAGATGGATGAGGTATTGGGTAACAGTGCTATCAAATCCATAGAGATAGCCTGTTGGGTGATCCATTGCAAAGTAGTAAACAGACCTTATGTAAGTAAGTAAAATTGATTTAAAAAGCACATTTAAAGAAACGTGTGTTGACCAAAATGCTGTACAAGGTGCTGTAAGTAACAAACATTTCCACTCGTTACCGCTGTCCACTACTCGAGATAATAACATACACAGACATGTATACAGATATACATGATGATGATTATCCGTTCAGTCGCAGCCGACTCTCGGTCACTTTATGGATCATCGTTCTCCACGCCTTTCTGTCTTTCACCGCTTCTTTCAATTCCGCAATTGGCATATTCATTGTTGTCGTGATCGTGTCGAGCCATCTTGTTCTTTGGCGGCCTCTTCTCCTTTTTCCACTGACAGATATACATACCTACATATATATATAAACTTCACTCACACACAGTGCATTCAAAAGTTCCCAAAAGCTAGGAAATAAAAATGTGTATTATTTTTTATTTAAATAGGGACACAGATGAAGCATGTATGAGGTCAACTGGTAGATCGTTTTAGAGCCTTGGCGCAGCAGCTGAAAAAACACAATCACCTTTTCAGCTTTAGCCGGGATCAAGGAACAGTTAGGAGTGACTGGGAGGAGGACCTTAAAGTTTAGAAATAGGGTGTAGATACGAAGCATATCTGCAGCCCATTCAGAGCTTTAAAAACAAACAATAAAATCTTGTATTTAATCCTAAATTGAACCAGAAGCCAATGGAGGGAAGTTAAAACCGGGGTAATGTGGTCCCTCCTCTTTGCACCTGACAACTAGCTGCAGTCGCGCAAGAGATGACATGCTGATCCCAAAATACAGTGCGTTGCAATAATCCAGGCGGGATGAAATAAAAGCATGAATGACTTTTTTCTAGATCGTGTGAGGTGAGAAATGATTTCATTTTGCCGATTGTTCTGAGCTGGGAAAAGCTGCTCTTAACATTCATTTGCTTTTTTGCACTGTTGGGTATTAGATTTTTCTTACAAATCCTTTAATGTTTATGTTATTAAATGTTTTCCTTTTTTACAGAAACAAAAATTGTCATTAATTTTACTCATTAATTTTATTAATAAATATCTTATTCTTCTCTTTGTATTTTAAATGATTGTGCAACAATCCTGCGAGTAGTATGAATATTAAGTAGACATTGTAAATAATGTTTTGATGTTTCTAAGCATGAGCGCACTTTTTCTCCTTGGCAGTAATGCCATCGGACCCCTGGTGGCACTGTGGATGATCTACGACCAGGGTGGGGTGATGCAGGACTCGGCCACTCCTGTGTGGCTACTGCTCTACGGTGGCCTGGGCATCTGTGCTGGTTTGTGGGTGTGGGGGCGCCGCGTTATCCAGACCATGGGCAAGGACCTCACGCCCATCACACCTTCCAGGTCAGATCACACTCTTCCTGTCTGCATGGCCAATCTGGTGCATGAGCATAACATTTTTCACTCTGTTTATTTGTCACGACACAAACATTTGATTCACAAAAGCATGTATGTCTTCTATTTTTTAACTGTGTTTGTTTTAAAAGGTACAGGCTTACTTTCCTTTTTGTGGGGATAAGCTTAATATTATGGCTTTCCTTTATACAAGCTGCCCTCACCTCTCCTGTTCACTTATAAAACCGGCATTTTTCCAATCATTATGCTGAGTTAGGACCATGGAGAACATGCCTCGCCAAGTGGGTCACCACTGTTTGTTCCATTAAAGTCTCAGCAGATCAGGACTGTAAAGCTTCAGCTTTGTTGCTCTTATGTTTGGGTACATTCAACTGCGAAGCGAGTTCAACCTTTAAAGATGGAATGTTTGAGTAAGGACAACACTTCTCACTATTTGTTCCCTCCTCACCAAACTGCCTGTGTCTGCTAAATTTAGCCTTACACTTGCACACGATACCTTTATGACCGTGTGCTCTTATGGTGACAAGAAAAACAAGTGAAAACAAAACAGTCTCTGTGAAGCAGCAAGCACTTGTGTCAATATCCGGAACCGTACAATTAAAAGGAGCCATTTGTGTACTAAAAAGCTGTTTTCATATCGAACGTATATATATAACTCAAGCCATTAAGCTGTATGTAAATGTGCATGAGCTGTAGATGGTTTTGCATGGTTTTAGTCGTTTTACTGATGTCAAGATCAAGACAAAGAAATCAACAAGCCAAGTGTGCTGGATATTGGCGTATGTGCGTGCGTGCGTGTGCGCGAGTGAGTGAGAAAGCAAGATTTGGCTAAAAAGACAGTTAGAAAAAAACGAGAGCTTTTTTATATTAGAATTTTTCTTCTTTAGACCATAATTATGACACTGCTATTCCCACTTGCATGCACATACACACACATCTTTAAGTCCTCACATTCTCACACACACACATTAATTAATGCGCCGATTCAAACAGTCGTGTGTATATACAAATACACAAAAAACATTACTTTTTTTTATCTCTCATGATCTGCATGATATTTTCCGCCCTTGGTTTTGCATGCCCTAAAAAATAAATTGTGCATGCGTTGGTGATACCGGTCTTAATACAGGTATGATTTGTATAAAATGATCTTTTGTTGCCCTCCCCGCAGTGGATTCACTATTGAGCTGGCTTCAGCGCTCACTGTTGTGCTGGCGTCCAATATTGGACTCCCTATCAGTACCACGCACTGCAAGGTAAACATTGTCTCAGGTGACTGCTGAAGAAAGGATTGACTGAGCTCCCTGCTTTCAGAGGGATGCAGAGGTGCTGCAAAATCTCTAAACCTATCAGGCTGCCATAGGTGATAGTGATAAAAACCCGTAAAACGAGATCTACATATTACCCATCCTTCTTATTTAGTATAAACTACAGCATTCGCGTACAAACAGACAAGCAGAAGATTCATTTCTTTATGGTGTTATGGAAATGTAGCATGTTCTCATCAGACACGGCAGTGCTTTTTATTGGCCTGAGGCACATAGGCAACAATCAGGTTCTCTGATCTTTTATATAATCCCCACTGTTCCAGTCCTGACACCATGTGCCTGGAAATTGTTTCCGATAACCATCACCCGGCTCAACTGCACACAAATGTCAATCGGACCAACTCACGTTCCACATAATTAAATGCAGCCTCTCGGCTCGGGTAATGCAGCGCTCTCACACTCTCTGGAAAGGAGGACGAGCTCCTTCCTCCCCTCTAAAACCAGGACTCGGTGCCTACAGGGTCAAAGAGAACTTGGCATCTCCCCCTCTCTGTTGTCATGGCAAGGTGCTTTGTATTTGTGGTGTCTGTATGCTTGGGTCACCCAGTGTCTATTCTGTCTCTTACATGTCTGTCTGTTTTCTATCCCCTTTGTCTTTCCACAGTGGATTTTGCATTGAAGTAATGAGTGCTATAACAGTGCTTGTTGCTTCAAATGTGGGCATTCCCATAAGCTCCACCCACTGCAAGGTACCGAAGCTGTCATAGGGAAGCTTTGGTAGAGTTCAGCCCCACCCAGCAGCTTCATTAGTGTATAATCACATAAAAATCATGTCTCGCTACTAAAATCATGTAAAACCATAACACTGAGATTTCGTTTGCAATAAATTCCAGAGGTTCAAATTCTTAGTCTTTTAGTCTAAAAGCCCATAAATCTACCCCTGTTTCTGTTTTGAGTAAAACTATATTTGCATAATTAGATGTCATGTCAGATTTAGTATTAAGAATAACTATTAACCTTATTCATGACTCAATTAAAAATATTTTCATTTGGTTTCTTTGTTATATTAAAATTTATATGAAAAAATACTAACATGCAAATTCATCTCTGCCTCTTTGAGTATAATGGTATAATGGTTTTCTGGGGGCCTCTTGACATTTGAGTCCACATTGTGGAATAGGCTGTTACACAAAGGAGGTGTGTTTTTAAGGGCTTTCAGGGACAAACTCTTCCTCAAGACTTTTTTGCTGATCTGAGACTGGATAGGTTGCCATCTCCCTCACAGTACTAGGACCCATCAAGCTTTGGCAGGTCTAAATGGAGACTCCACGTGCAGGATGCTCGGTTCTGTGTGGAACTTAGGATCACGAATGGATAACATGCACAGTTTATGACTACTCTAAACCACCAGAATGGCAGTGTGACTCCACTGGTGGTGATGAATAGTTTCATACCACTTTCAAATTGTCAGCAGTTTTATAAAAGTAAACTAATACATGTGTGAAGAGTCTGAAGGTTACGTTCCATAACATTGGGTGCCAGTGGCATGCACTTTTAACTATGACTGATAGCTAAATCAATAAGCATCCTCTGTAAATTTAAAGTCATAAATCATGGCCTCATCTCCACCAGGTGTTGGTGCCAAGCCATACTCGCCATCTTCTGATATGCCCTTAGCTGCCCTGATTGCTTCAATTCAATTGAACACTTTCAGCTTGATATGTATCCAGCATTAGACATTTTAAATGCTCCAAGTATAAGAGTTTCCGTATTGAGTTACAAAGCTTAAAGCACATTAATTCTGCAATCGTTGTAAAGATGAAAGTCTCCTGGCTGTTGTTGAGACTCTGTTGTTTGACTTTAACTCCAGATTTAGCCCCCTGATCTACCCCCCTCTCCCCCTGCATGGCAGCTTAGGTTACACTGACCGTATAAGAACAGCCAGATCGCTTCCTCAGCTAGCAGCCCAGGAGTCTGCCAGAAACCTGACACCTACAGCATGTATGGAGATGTTCCTCCTCACACTGTCTCCATTACGCTTTCCTGATGTTCCTGCCGAACTAGAGACAGACGGGTTACGAAACAATGGCCTAAAACAGATATGTGATGGAACAGAGAGCCTGGGCAAAGAAAGAGCTCGGAAATGTATCTCGCAATATTACTTCATGGGGGAAAAAACAAAAACATGGGTATAAATTAACACAACGATGGCAAACAATAATAACTAGAAAGAGTTTTGGCTGCTCTCTTTACATTGCTGTAACACAGATTTTAGACTTTCTTCTGAGGTAGTTCCACTAAGTTGGCATATTTTTGTGTTATTTTACTAACCTAGTTTCCCCCCTCATATAACATTTAAGCTTGCCATTTGTGTTCAGTGCTGCTGCTGATTGTGTGCGTGTGTGTGTGTGCGTGTGTGTGCAGGTGGGCTCAGTGGTGGCTGTTGGCTGGCTGCGCTCACGGAAAGCGGTAGATTGGCGTCTCTTCCGGAACATTTTCCTGGCCTGGTTCGTCACGGTTCCCTTAGCAGGCCTGTTCAGCGCCGCTGTCATGGCCCTGTTTGTCTACGGCATCCTGCCCTATGTATGAGGAGGAGGACGAGAGATGAAAAGAGCGTATAGTGAGGTGATTGGGTGAAGGTGAGAGAAAAAGACCAGGAGATGGTAAGATGAAGGGACAGATTGAAATAGAGTTGATGGAGATGGTGTTAATGGAGATGGCCATGGGGAGGGGGTTCAAAGGCTGCCTGGGAGGCATCTAGAATCTTCTGATTAACTGTCCTTTATCTCTACAGTTGTCTTTTGTTTTTTTAGTTTTAACTGTTTAGCTGTAATGTTACTGGAAACTGTAGGTCTCGTGTTTCATCAAGTCATTTGAAGCATTAATGCAAAAAAAAAAAAAAAAAGGTTCTCATACATAAGTGGTCATGCACAGAAAATGTGATTACATGAGCAAATGCTCAGGTGTGCACATATGAACGTGTAATATATACACACGCACACATACCAGAAGTGCATGTATCCTTATATTACCACAAACAGTACTAATATATGAGGAAAGGTGGCTCATAAAGCACTATATAGCACAGTTTAGATCAGTGTAATTTGAAAGCACAAAGCTTCCTTGACCTGCTTCAGTAAATGGCTATATGAGGCTTTATTTAATCTGAAATGTACACTGTATGGTTAGCAGCTACAGTACATCATGTCCACTTGAGTGCAAAAGCTGGTGATGAAAATTTAAGTAAACTGTAAAAAAAGAACAAAAAAAAAACATGGGAGGCTATACAAGCTATACACTGCAATAACTGCTGTATCTCTTAGAACTTTGACTTGCGGTCCCTAAAATCAGCTAAATGTAAATAGTTATTCAAGGTCATACCTCAACAAAGTCTCTGCCATTCAAAATAAAAGCTAGTGAGTTGTGTCAGAATATGATGAAGGTGGAGTAAAATGCTACCCAGTCAGATTTTTTATGTCATTATTAGGTTACAAAAAAAGCTCTTTTATCATATTTATTCAAATAAGTCTGGTTTGCGGAGTACTAAGTACTCTAGTACAAGAGTACTAAAGAAAAACATCAAAAGGACATCACATTATAAAAAATTAAGAGCTACAACACCAAAAGAATTGCAGTCATCTGAAGGTTTTAGTCCGGTCCAGTTAGTCCATGTTTTGATATTGAATTTTAAAATCCATTTTTGAAGAATCATTCCCTGCATGGTCATTTGTAAAAGGCCCAACTCGTATGCACACCTAAATTAATCACAGTAACGAATTACATGTTTAATTTCTAACTGGCTAGATAAGGTTTTTGGTACAACACTTTAGGCATTTAAAAAATATATATTATCTTAAACAAGACTTATTAATTCTCTTGCACTGATGTGATAGCTATTGGAAAAGATGTTGGCCCTGTGCACCAAGAACTCTAAGCAATACAGCAGGTGCCTCAATCATTCTCTTAAAATATTTACCAAAGATTAACTCAGATTTTATGTCAGTATTCCCAATTACGCTTAAAAACATTTAATCATTTTGTTAATAGACTCATTTGTTATCTGAGAAGCCAATTTGTCTAATCCCTCAGACAAGAACACAAAAGTATTTGTATACAGTATTCATATACACTGTAACAAGACACACCGATATATTGAAGTATAACATAATGCCAATAGAACCCAAGAAAAAATATAATGCCAAGATAATGCCTAATATGTGCAGCTATAGCCAAAACCTACTAAACAGTACAGTGCTGTCCCATTGCACTAGCACATACGCAAGCACACACACACACGCACACACCTTCAACACCTTCATTACACCAGCATTTGCACATACTGTTTGGGAAAAGCAGTGTTAGAAGTCCTGTATGGATAGACATGGCTACTGATGTGAATTTGTCGACTCTCGTATTCCTTGTAGTGTCACTCAATTGAATCCCATAACCTGTAGCCACATACAAAGTGCTGAATATATACTGAGACGCTCCAGCAATATAGGATTTAACAGACAAGACCATGAGCAAATGTTGCATGGATCTGCTGTTTCAGTGACACTAATAGGAAAGGTCGACTGAAAAACAGGCTAAAAATCTGCCAAACTTTCAAGTGTTTGGTGCAGAATCTGGCCATACTGACATGCTATATGTGGCCAAAAAGGTCAGTGTCGATGGTTACTGGTTTTTCAGTTACAAAATAATATGATCGTTAATGTTTGGTTAACCAGATGGGGCCGGTCTGACGAACATCTTAATGCTCTGCCTATGGATCGTCACCAGATTTGTACAAACGCGTGGCTTTGAACCAATGCAAAGTGTTCACTTTTTTTTTCTTTTCTTGTGAGTGTATTTTATATATATTTTTTGTTTGTTTGTTTGGTTGTTATCTCTCATCATGAACAAATCTATGCTTCGGTGGCCATTTGCCTTGTAATATTGTGCTTTACTGTTTGTCGAATACAGTAACTTCAGTACTGTGGTGTTTACATTATCACACGTAGGTAAAAATCTCTCATTACAGTTGCCTAAAAAATGACAAACTATTTACTACAAATTTATGTATGAAATATACAGGAATAGTGCGAGGTGTCATGTCATTTCGTGTTTTAGTTTGTAGCAGTGTAAATTATGATCATATTTTTACACCGCTACATGGAGATAAAAAAAAAAAGAAAAATTATTTTAATGTAAAGGTGGGTGTGATTTTAAAAGAAATCATTAGATTATATAAATATCATTCAAACTATATTTTTCTACATATCTGAGTTTTACCTTGAGTGCTGACTTTTGGAGAATGAACTGGGCTAAAATGAGTCCTAGTAGAAATTTGTGATATAGAGAAATGGATCTACATACAGTATGTACTAATATAATGTTCTAGTAATAAATGCAATATGTAACAGTATCATTCAGGTAAGGGTTTACGTACTATACACAACATGGTCTTGGAGAGATTTCATGTGCCCATTATCAAGGGAATTATTTCCCTTGTTTGTAAGAGTGGTGGCTAATTATTCAAATTCAACGATGTTAAGGATTATTTTAGCAACATGCTTTGTAATTTTGTTTCCTTGTATTGCAGTAGTGTGTTGCCAGACAGACCTGAACAGCAGTGGTGATACCATTGTTTATAAAGACAGAATTTAGACAGGTTTAAGGCTTTTTTTTTTTATAAAAAAAATTAAAATAAACTAATTTTACTTAATTTGTCAGCAGGTGATGTAATAATCAGAATTTGTTCTTTTTCTATTGCTGACACATTAATGTGTGTTTTAGTTAAACCTCACATGGCCTGTGTTTCATTGGGGATGCAGTAGCTTGTGTGGCCACAGGATGGTAGCATTTAACTACTGTAAACATGCCCTCATTTCATAGAAATGACCCTTACCCCTCTAAAATTACTTGGCTATTGTCTTTATGAACCTAATAGGAATGATCAAACCTAATATGAATTCAGTGTATCATTTCAGTGGAATTGGACGATGTGCAAAGAAACCAACCAGTTTATTGTAGATCGGTTTCTAGTTTTGCTTGGCATCAAATCAACATTCTCCTTTAGTGGGTGTGATGATTGCATTTCATATTTGTTTTCTTATTCGCATTGAAAACTAGAGCGAATGTAGCCTGCTCCTCTGCTGATGCCTGCTACGTGTTGTCCCTGTGCTGCCATGCTGTAAAACTGTCTGGTACCCTCTTAAGACAGGGCCATAGACCTAAAAATACTACCCTTATCTGCACTTGTACTGTATTAATGTTTAATTTCTTTTTTGGATTTTTTTGTGAGTTGTCTGCATTTTGATTAAATTATGGGAATTAAAATGACAAAGAATAACACCACTGTGCACGCCTGTTTCATTTACGCTGTGCCACACTTTCATGAGTTTACGTAAACATTTTTAACGTAATCCAAATTATGGTCAACCTAATGGGGGGGGTGCAGACTAAAATGAGACACATACAACACACAATTTGTATATTACAAGGAATAGGTTTATTAAGTGAAAGCTTTGGAAACAGTAATCCGGCAACCCCGTTTTGTCTACTATTGCAAAGTTGGAGAGTACAGTGTTTATAAAAAGTAGCTCCTATGTGGAGTGCATGAAATGTCATTAAAAACAGTCAGAATTTACCTTGGAAGAACCATAAAACTACATTCAGAAAAGTTTGTGAACCCTTTGCAATACTATTGAATTCTGCTCAAGTGGCTCCAAAAAATGTCAGTGCGTTTAATTTTTTTCATGGTGGACTCTTGAACATGGATGTTATCAAATATGAGAGACGTCTACAGATGATTGTTGGCCTCACTTGAGTATTCTGCAGTGATGGGACGCTCAATCTTAGGGAGACCAGAAATTGAGCTGAATTTCTTCCATTCCATCATCCAATTTTTCCTCTGAGATCTGCCCACATTTGAGGAGTCATTAGAAGCACGATCAAGCAAAATTGGTTTGTCTATTATATTAAGTCACACCTAAATCTACACAACCATGCAAGAGCAGGTAGGTCTTCCTTGACTCTTCACTCTCCTCTACCAGTGGTCTTTGTGACAGCTTTGAGCTTGCGTTGAACCTTGAGTTCTGGAAGGTTTGTGCTCTGAGATCCCAGACGTACAGCTAATGTTACCCTGTTTGGAAGTATCACTGTCTTCACTTTGACTGCACAGTCTCAGTGCTTGTGAGATGAACACATCCAGGTCAAAGTGAGAATGTTCCTCTCCGGTAGCTGACATTGGCGAGACTTCATTGTTGCTTTGAAAAGGGTTTAATGGACCTGGAGTAGGTGAAGAGGGAGAAGAAGGCAACAGGGAGGGAGGAGAGGAAAAGAAAGAAGCAGGACTTCTCCTGTCATGGTGGAAAAGATCGGAAGTGCACAGTAGCGAAGGTGCCTGCGTTTGCTTGAACGATTGAGGGAGCAGGGTAGGAGAGAGGGGTAAAGGAGGAGACCCTGGCGTGGTTGGAGGCTCCTGAGGTGAACCGGGAGAATGTAGGCCCAGTTGTGTGCTCTCCGCCCAGCGTGAGATCTCCTGGAACAAATCAGCAGGTTCCTCAACATTAAGCTGCTCAGCATCACCCTCTCTGGTGCATGGAAGGGTGTTGCGCCTCCAATGAGACATGTCCAGGATCAGCTTAGGCTCAGAATAGTGTTGGGGCTTCCCCTCCCTCCATGCTATTTTATCTAAATAAGAAGGAGAACCCACTTTGTAGTCACAGGAGCGCCCGCAGTCCAGCTCCATATAGTGGCCACACGGCTTGTCCAAAGACGAGTGTGACTGGTCGAGAAAGCGCTCTGCTGAGCTGCTGTGAGAGTGCTTACCAGGGTCCACCAGAGCTTCCTCGATGAGAGAGGATGGAAAGGCTCGAGGGTCCCTCTGGACCTCATCCTCCTCGATCTCTCCCAGTTCCGACACACTCTGCATGCAGCCACACTGCTCCTGCTGCTTCCAGCACAGATCAGATGAAAGACTGCAAGTATGGAGATAAGGCCATTAGTCTTCTAGTAATGAGTCAAGATGAGTGGACTTGTGTTATCTTGAATATGTTTAGTCACTCATCTAAAGGGGCTTCATGAGTTCAGTATTTACGATGCCGTCATATCTTTATCCTGGCCAGTGTTGTGATTATACTGAAACTCCAAGAGGGCCCCATCTGGGACAATTATTAGACCAAAAGTTCACGGGACACTACACCTCTTATTAGGCCTATGTGTTACCATTCATCACGGTACCAACACATCAGGCTACACCCTTTCATCATGTTCGTTTCACATTTTAATATGAATGTTTCACTTCGGGTCTGTGAGCCATTTAATAAAAGAATGAGCTAAATACTCCTGATCCTGTATCGACGTGGCATAGGCCTGTTTGGGTTAAAGTGTTTAGGTGAATAAGTGATGTTGGCTGTAATTTTTTTGTAACATTTTGCCAGTTGTTCACTACAACGACATTACAGGGCTATTGTGTTGATAAACAAAGAATTGGCCCCAATCTCGTTTCAAAGCAAGTTTGCATGCGGAAGGCAACCAGCATAGTGGTGTTTCGACTTTTCTTGACATCATAGGTGTGAACCACTCTGTACTTAAATACCAGGGAATTTCTTAGCAATCACTATAACTGATGAAGCCCCTCAGATGCTTATCTTCAAGATTATAAGACAAGGCCAGTCATCTTTATTTAATTCAATTCAATTCAATTTTATTTGTATAGCGCTTTTAACAATGGACATTGTCACAAAGCAGCCTTACAGAAATCCGGATGTAGATCTAGATCCCTGTAGTATTGCACCAGTGATGATGTCTGATGCTGGGCACAAATGCTGTCTGATGCCATGTTTAGCCCACTCTCATCCTCATCTTCATGACTTTTTACAGCAGTGTCCATACTTATGCATTGATTGCAGAAGAATAGGACCACACTGCATGCATGGGGTACTCCTAATCTCTAAAATACAGACCCTAATCCTGCCCAAGTTACCCTTTATAACAGAGTATGTATTTTGTGTGAGGAAGGATTAAGCAAGTCATCAGAGCATTGGGAAGTACAGTGGAAAAGGTGGACTAATGAAATATTTCCTGCCTGCCATTTCCTGCCTGTCTTGTTTGATCAGTGTGTTTCTCATAATATTTGCAACAAGAAATTGCAAGTGTGCAAATCTTACATCACCATGATATGATCTTTTGACAAAAACAAACAAAATGCCTGAGAACATCTTATCTTCATGAGACATACTGTGATCCAGTGTAAACATAAACACACTTGTTAAAAATAGATACAAAGGAATTTTTCACAAATTGGGAAAAAATCAAATATGGCATTTTTTTTAGAACAGCTTTTCCTTCATTCTGAGATTAACCATTTCAGATTAACCATTTTGCAGAAATTTGAAGACGTGCCATTCAATGGCAACTTAGCCAAAGAATAATCTATTACCTTATACCTTTAGAGAATCAGTTTGATCTATTGGGATAGGTGTACAGTCGAACAGATGTATTTTTCTGTATTTGTTCCAGGAACACATGCATCATGCTCTCATGCTCATCATTAGAGCTCAACAAAGCTCAATAAAGGTGAGAGATGTCCAAACTTAAAAGTTGCTGCCATTCTGTAGGTTTACAATGTGCCTGTAATGCGCTTTGCTGTCAAACTCCAATCCCCTAAGAAGAAAATCCCCTGCTCCAGTTTGGCCCTCCCCACCTCTCCCTTTCTCTCTTTCTCTATTTATCTATTTCTCTCTCCTCTTCTCTCACTCCGCTGCTCCAGCGTGTGGGCCCCATAAAACATCTGAACCAATTTGTTTTAAAAACACGTTTTTCAGAAACTTATTAGGCACTTTAGAGATATATCATACACCTTCGACCGAGCAAGGCAAGAAAAATGGCGCAAGCGGCGTGAGCCCATTTCTCCAACCGTGTCGCAAGGGAACCATAAAAGGCCCGGGAGAAGCCCGGCGGCCATCGCTACGCTTGCTACACTACCAGTCCCACACCAGCATAAATCAAGATAATTCTCCGCAAGCCTTGATCTTCGACCTCACCACAATTCATTGGGATGTCACGGCTGAGAAAGAAGAAGAAAGAGGAGAAAAGAGAGATAGAGGAACGGGTTCACTGGCAGAAGTGGGCTTTAGTAGGGGTGGGAAAAAAAAGAGGGGATGATATTAGTCACCATCCAGGTTGGGGCCCCGACTACATCTAAATGGTGGCTCTTTGCGAGCCATTTGTCTTCAGCCGTGGCCCTTTTCATTAAGGCAGTTGGTTGCTGGTGCGCACTGGAAATTAATAACCACACCTATTCTTACATCTCTTCGGGCTTAGCCATCTCAACCCCAACCCTCTCTCTTTTTTCTCTGCACCGGCGCTCACACACATTCACACACACACATTCACACACATACACAATCCCCATCCCCCTCCAGCATATGAAAGGTAGAGGCACTCTCCCAGGTTGTGTTGCTATTTTGCATCCCTGCATCTCTGGCAGTCTTTCAATTTTCTTCAGTCTCTTAGCCTTTTGCTCCCCCCCATCACCACCACCATTTCACTCTACATCCTTCAACCCCCCCCCTCTCCCCCTCCTCCTGAATTTGAAGTCTCCAACACAAACAATTCATTCCGAGCATTTAGAATTCTCCCAGCGCCTCAGCCTCAGCCATGCAAGCCAGCAGCGAGCAGCCGCCAGGGCATGGAGAGAGAGCGAGAGAGAGATAGACAGAGGGAGGGATGGAAAAAAAAGGGGGCAAGCGATTTCATTAATTCTTGCATCCTGGTTTCTGCAGCTCCTGTGGAGGGAGAGGTGACCCCCCTCCCTTCATCCCCCAGGTCCCTTAAAGAGCACTATGAGCTCTAGCATTTTACTGCGTGCAGCAGGATTAGTGGCATTTTGAGATGACCTGCTCTGGGCTTTGGTAAAAGATCAGCTTTGTGACTAGAAAAAAGGTGGCGGACAACCATGCGGCCTCTGCCTTGAGTGCCATGCTGACACAAACTCAACTGCTAATACACATGGAAACTGTACGAGGACAGCATCACTTATTAAATAGAATTAATAGGGGTTTCAAATGTAACTTTTTATATGACAGTGTTTGACCTAAAATATGTTCTGAGAGACTGATCCATGGTTAAATGACTCACCAGTGAAATAGAAAGTCGTTGGAACAACCTTATAGTTTTAGAGATTTGCAATAAATAAAAGTGAACCAAGATGAAAGACTGGAGGTTCTTAATCTGAACAGCTTGTCTAGATTTAAATATCTAATTACTGGAATTGTGGTCTTTTTACCACTATGCTTATATTAAATGAAAAGGATCAGATAGGTATCGCCATCAAGCTAAAGAATATCTCGAATGAACTGCAAGGGCTTTACATATTAGCATGACTAGCTTCTCAACTCAATGAGGCTAGTGTTCACTTCTGTATTGTGATATGTCATATACTAAAACATGTTTTATGCATCTCTTGTCAGTGTATATAATCGTAGTCAGAGAGTTATAACTAAATATTGGTAGACTTTTTTTTTTACAGTATGGTAACTACGTAGTACGTATTAGTACATATTTAGTAAATACGTCTAAGTAGTAACATATTGTACTGTACAGTAACTTGTGGGAAAATCACTAGGTTTGAACAGCAGTACTGGGTGCTACAGTGCAATAATTACTCATATCTTAAGGGGTAAATATGTAATTCTTAAGTTAAATATGTAACTAGTGAGTAATGTGAAAAAAGTCTTTGTATACAGCAGTACTTGATGCCAAGATCCATATATGGACATGACATTATCAATAAACATTTACTCTTGAACAATGTTGAACAATTATATAATGTTACAGGCATTATTATGCATTATTATTACATGTACTTACTGACTCTTTTCAGTCAGATATACATGTATTAACTGAAGCAATTTGGTAGGACCTTTATGGGAACGTGACATCACGCCACAGTGACCCACCATACTTTTGGAATACGAACAGTTACTATTATGTTACTAGCATTAACTGCTGAAGTATACCTTGTATATATATATATATATTTTACATTAGTTATTATGTACTTAAACTTGCAATACACCAGGTATTACTTGTAAGTACTACATTATTACTTAATACATTCTGAGTAATTATTGCATTGTACAGCTGTACCTGTTAGCTTTCACACAAGGTACTATGCACTTTAAAATCCAATAGGCAAAGTATGTACCAGTAATTACCACATACTTACCTATTAAATACTAGGTACTTACCGTATTGTAAACTAAATGGCTCCCAAAAGATCTACAATAAAACGTTAAGATCAGGATACCACTCGCTTCTTGTTTTCTTGCTCAAGCAATCAGCAGTGGTAACATAGTGCTAATTCTTGCATTTTCCATATAGCATGATAAAACCATGTTCTGTTAACTACTGAGCAATGGATGTTACACAGGGCATGTCTTTGGATTTTATTGCAAATCAATTGTAAAATACCCAATATATAAAATAATAATAATCTAAAAATTAAAATACAAAATATATCTTATGTTCATCTCAATTATTAGCAATATAAACAATATTTAGGGAAATAGACACATAATGCCCTGATGTGCACAAGTATGAGTGCAAATAATATATAGAGGTCATGTGATATAGATTAAAATCCATACTTAAGTAATTTTTAACACTTTTATTTTGCATTGCTACTTATGGTCAAATCGATATCCGTAATCCCTGTTATATAAATTTGATCATGGCTTCTCCTTTCCAGCTGTGTTTAAGCAAGGCCAACAAATCTTTCTCCTCTAGGAGTGCTTAAAGATCATTCATTGTGAAGGCCACTACGCTGATCCTGGGATGGCTAACAAAAACATGGCATCTATTCTGGCGTGTCTCTACAGGCCTAGTACTCTTCACCAAGTGCTAGCTCTCAGATGAGCAGAAATCGATGTAAGTGAGGCTCCTGTCCAAAGCATGCTGACCGACCGAGCAATCCTTCCGGCAAAGAGAGGGAGAGTTCATTCCGCCTACAGGAATGAAAGGTTCCGGGGCCAGGGTCGGCGGGCACAGTTGGCAAAGAGCTGCCCCCTGGCGAGGAACTCGCTGGGGTTACGAGGCTTGGTTCGCCTCCTTTGGGCACAGAAGGGAACGAAGGAGCGAGGCCTTGTGACTCAAGCCCCTCTCTGCCAAACCCCTCCATCTCTCTCTTTCTTTCTCTCCATCCTCTCCCTCCTCTGGGCTATCAGTGCCGCACTTCTGCATCCGTAATTCAAAGAGACAAAGGAATGAAAACAATCTTTTGGAGCTCGCCGAGAATGGGCAGAGAAGAGTGAGAAGATGAAGGGAAATAAAAGGCAGCCCTTGATGATGCACAGGACAAAGATGACTCTGTGTGTCTGTGTGTCTAATGGCAGGGAAGCTGTTTGTGTCGAGAAGTGGCCGCTCGGCAGGGCTTTTTGTTCGCCTCCCCAAGAGAAGCATCATGGAGCCATGCTTGATCAATACGCCAGCCACTTCTCTGGCCGCACTGGGGGAGCCTGGCTGCACAGCCACGACAACGTTTTCTTCTTTCATGATGCGCACTACAGAAGAAGAAGTGGAAAAGAAAAGACTAGGGAGAGAGAGAAGGAGACACCTTTGCAGGGGGCACCAAAGGCACAGGGTTAAGTATTCTGAAATACAAAGAGTGGACGCTGAGGGTTCGGAGGTCCGCTCCCAGCTGCTTGAAGTATAAAGTGCTTAAAGTTCTCACCTGCACAGAGTATTTTAGGAATTCAGACACATTTAAATGGGGCAACCAAGAGCTTGAGAGGCTTCTGTTTAAAAGCCACAGCTGAACAGGCCTAAAGGATCAAATGCCAAGTGTCTGCAGTCTATGACATGATTCAGTCCCAGTGTGATAAGATATTGTGGGTTTAACCTAGATACTGTCAGTGTGCAATTAGAGAACTAGTTAATAAAGTGGTATGTGTGTATGTAGATAGGCAAACCTTAAAGAGCTATTCACCTGTTTTGGACATTGGATGCAAAACCGATTTTGGGTTTAAAACTTTATTTAAAATTTGAGACTAATCAGGAGGAGGGTGTGGTGACCGTGTTGCTCTGCTGGTCTGGTCCACCCTGACAGCATATATGCTCTTTATAGGACTTGGGAATGGATGTCATGTCACGTTGCGTTGTGGGATTTAGCTGTCATACTGACGGCATGGAATCTGTTTACATTCAAAGTTTACATTGAGCAGATAATGAGAACTGCGTAGTTTGGTTTGCTTGAAAGATTATGTCGCATGACAGGCTTAGGAAGAGCTCAAAAGAGAATAGTCAAAGAGACAAATGATGCAAAAGTGCAACCTCCTTTTACCCTTTTTTTGGTCTTAATTTAAAAATTTTGCGTGTGGCTTAAGTGCGTATTCTTTTGAACATTTCAAAAATGACAAGTCACTTGAAGCTCATGTAGAATTCACAAATTTAACACAGATTTAATTACACGCTGGTAAACTCTGACAGAACAGTTATTCCAGCAAAGGTAAGGTAGACATGTAATGTATATTTAGCATCCAAGCTACATTTTCCCCACGCCTTCAGTTGACAACTAGAGAATGATTAAATATTTAAACTGAGTTAATTAAGAAAGTAACAAAGCTTTGGAGCAATCATTCAATCATTGCTTGCAACGCAATTAACTTTGAAACCCATAAACAGCACGGCAGGAACTTCATTCCTATAACTGTAGATATATAGCTTGTTAGTAGCAAGTAGCTCACTAGATAAGGTTGGCTAGTTGGCTAGCTGTTTATGGGTTACAAAGTTAATTGCGTTGCAAGCAATGATTGAATGATTGCTCCAAAGCTTTGTTACTTTCTTAATATTGTTACAGCTTTTAGCTACACTGTAAAGTTTGGTTCATTTTTATAGATCACAGTGAGTCATACTGTGTCCTAAATCACATTAGCAAGTGTGTGTGATTTATGAACTCGATGCAGTTTGAGGCAGATATTTACAGATAAGAATTTGAGTGAGATAGACTTCCATTTCATATTAGCTACATTAGCCTTGTTGCTCCAGTGCAAAACTAAAGAAGCAAACATGTCCAACATGTCTTGGCTTATCAATGGAAAATTGTGTAAATGTTCGCTGCACCATTTCTTTGACGAAGCTAGAAGTATACAAATGCTGCAATGCTAAGTTTTCAGTAATTGATCAGAAACAAGTGCAAGATGAAGGATGAACCGAGTAACAGCTAAACACGAGGGTTGGAGTAATCCAGCACAGTCCATTACTTTGACCGTGTATGGCTTTACTACAAGTTCCTAGGATTTTTTTTTTACTCATGTGTGGGTCAGAAGAAGAAATAGTGCAAGCAGAAAGACACACACAGGGTTTTTCGTTTTGCTTTCACTTCAGTAAAATAATTTGTGTAACACTGCATGATTTCCACAGCTGCTGAATAGAGTAATTGACAAAGTGAGAGGAAAAAAACCCTAATCCTAGTCACCAGCGGGGAAAATTCTAGGACAAATTCCGCACAGGTGTCTATGGATGGAAAGAGAGAGAGAAAGATAGAGAGTGAGGATGGTTTGATGGAATTATGTAAATATGAAATATCCGGTATTGGAGTTGCACTGTGTACATATGAGCAGAGGCAAAGTCCAGCAGTGGCGAACAGCAGTGGCAGGTTTTTGCATGAGCCGAATGATACACAGCATCTATATCTGTGCGTGCTGTGCGAATTGAATTCTCAGGTTTGCTCCATTATATCAGCTGCTGTCTGTTTCTGCGGCTGCATTGTTATCTAGCTATTTTCAAACACTGCGTTCTGCTGGATCACATCACATGAAGGTGTGAGCCGGTTTTATAACCAAGGTGTTTCTATGAATGCAAATTGATTAAGTTGTGTACATGTGTGCATGTATTGGTGTGTGTGTTTATGTATGGGTGTAGGTGTGGGTGGGTCTTTGCCATTGCAATGGCCACAATACTAATACTATATTGAATATATCAATATTAAGAAGGGGGGTGGGGGGGAATTATAACAGTAAGTAATGTTAGGAAAAGAGTATGGTGCAGTACACACACACATACACACACAAGTTGACAGAGGTTATGTCCAGTCTGCACCCTATTTGGATGTCTTTAAGCTGTTCTAATAGAAATTGATCAGTGACTTAAATCCTTTCAGGTTTATTCAATAAATTGATGAATACTGACAAAATGCAAAAGCTGCAGCATTATAATATTGCCTAGAGCTGGATAATATAACAATATGATATCAATATCGCAATACATTAGAATCATGGCAGAATCCAGGGCTAAACGGCCAGCGTCACCAGATACTATTGTTGTGATCTGCTTCAAAAAAGCGTCATGAATTAAACAAGAGTAAATCTGAGAGCTGCTTTTTTTGAATTAGAGAAACCCGCTAACTGCAAAGGAAATGAAGTTGGATGCCAAATTAGCAACATTTCTCCTGGACAGGTAATGCAATCTTTAATGTTATAAAGTGGTAAACTGTTTGGATTAATGACCACAGCAACAAATGAGTAAGATATTTTGCATGTCAGTATTTTGCATGTTAATAGCTGAATTTGTCATAAATGACCAATTAGAGTGAGATGAACAGTGAAAACAAGTATCTGCAGCCCCGCTATCACAAAGGACATGGGAAGTTGACAGCTAATTAGCCAGATTGGCTAACGACGAATGATCCCTGTGCCTAAAAAAAGCTTTAAACTTTCAAACTTACTCTTGTCCTAGGTATTCCAAATCATTCTTGCACCAACAAATCATTAAGTCATTTGGTATCTCAGTATTTTGCTTATATATGCTTAACTTGCCATAACTGCGCAAGTAGAATCAGATGATGGAACGTTCGCTAGCTAGACACTCACGTGGATGAACTCCACTGGCCACCATAGATTCTGGAAGGTGGTGTCAAGGAGTAAACAAATAATTCCAATGTTTTTGTAGTTCACCTTGTAACCGCTAGTGCCCAAATTCTGCCCAATACACCTTCAAGTACTTCAACGTCTTGTAAAGCTGTAAAGCTGCTTTGTGACAATGTCCATTGTTAAAAGCGCGATACAAATAAAATTGAATTGAATTGAATTAAATGTTGGTTAAAAAAAATCTACGTAGAAAATCAG
>JAOUQW010000029.1:2343753-2353753 GCA_028565825.1 Olivaichthys viedmensis | reverse complement strand
CCTTATCAGATCCCCAAACCCCTTTAGCTGGCTTTGCTGTGTCCACGATCTCACTCTTTTAGTCACTATCCAAACCTCATGACTGTAAGGTGAGGGGATGGACGTGCAAGTGCATTACCACCACTGCCGCTGTACCTATCCTGTGGTCCATCTCACACTCCCTCCTCCCATTTCTCATGAATAAAGCTGCTCCACTTGGAGTAACGTAAGAAGCGCAGTATGCCGTACACTTTAGTATTCCGTACACGTCAGTATTCCGTACACTTTAGTATTCCGTATACTGGACTGTTCCTGCTAATAAAATAGTTAATTAATAAATTAAACTTGTCGGTCATGTATTAAATATAAACTGGTGTTATTGTTATTTATTCCTTTTTTCATCCAAACTGTTTATAAAGTCACCCACACTGTAATTTACTTTATACTCTAACGCTGTTCCAGTTCCACATAGAGATGCACTGTACGGAACACTGACACCACTGTACGGAATACTGATGCCACTGTTTGGAATACTGACGCAGGGGGACGTTTATTTACATTTTCTTTAAAAACTATTGGTCCAAATTCTACTCATCACAGTGCATTTTGTTTGCTAGGTCGATTTTACATTAACCCAAACAATCACTACAGCCTGGATGAAATCGGGGAATTTTATGTACGAGGACCATATGAATTGCTGTAGAAGTTTTAGCACCCCAGTAGCACCTTTTGGACATGATCATAAGCCCACTCCAGGGAGATGATGATGATGATGGTGTGTGTGTGGCAGGCTGAAGGAGGCCATTGCACTGTGTGAGAGCATGCTGCGTGACGTCCCTCACTGCTGCCCCCTGCTGGAGATCCTCAGTGAGCTGCATGCGGCAGGCGGAGATGCAGGTGACGCAGGTGAAGCGGCGAGTGTGTGGCTGCTTGCACACAGACTCCGCCCTCACGACGCCCGGGTGTTTTACAGTCTGTGTAAATGTCTGGACACACAGGTGCGTGACAGCTGCAGGAAATACGCGCACACACACACACACACTTCTGTTTCTATAGCAAGAGTTCAGTAACACTTTATATAGCCAATCTGACAAAAATAATTTGCATATTTTACACTGTTGCTGTGTTACTGGTTAATGCAGCGCTGACTGTAGCCTTTTCCTCTCTCTGTGTGTGTGTGTGTGTGTGTGTGTGTGTGTGTAGGAGAGACACAGCGAGCTCGACATACTCTTCAAACAGTTTGTGTTGTCTTTGAATGATTGCATGCAGGATGATCTCCATCCCGTAGCAGCCTTACGGTGAGTGTGTCACTGCAGCCACACACACGGCTGTCTAAGTGTTTTATTTCATTTATTCAGTATTTAGCGTGCAGGTCTGTCTGTCTGTCTTCACGTCATCACATCTGTCTTTTTCTGCAGGCACCTGCTAGGCTTTCAATCTGAGGACCTGCAGCAATCTGCTCCCGCACTCCCTGAGCAGCTCCTGGATCAGCTCCCTTACCTGCACCTCACACACAGGTGAGTCACCTAAGCCTCACACTGACCTCAGACCTGCCTAGTGTAGTTTATCCCACTCTGGCGCGTGCGTGTGTGTGTGTGGTTGCAGTTTCTGGCAGTCGGTGCGTGGCAGTGTAATGGAGGCGGTGGAGGCGTTTGAGGCGGCACTCGGCGCCATCTCAGATCCGGAGGTGGTGCAGAAAGTCTGGCTTGAGTGAGTGCAGGGGTACAGACACACAGACACACAGACACAGAACACTGTGGTCTTTCTAGACCTTTATAGTGACTGAGGCATAAGGCATGCTGTTCCCTACATGACTGTTTTGCTTAACGAATGACACAAAAGGGCATCAGAATTTTTTTAATTAATATTTTATGCTGGTTAGCATAGCCCTTTTGATTAGTGAGATATGGACCCTGAAGTCCAACACATTGAAAACAAAACTACAAATTCAATACACACGCTTATAGGCTTCACAGCAGAGCTGACACTGCCTAGCAATTAGCTTGCTACATAAACTATAGTCTGTATAGGATAACACTGTAGGCTAGAGGCTGCGAAGCTGCAACTCAAGTCAAAAGTCCCTAATCTGTGATTTAGGTCGAGTCCAAAATTTATAAATTATGGCTCAAATCCAAAGTCCCTAATCTGTGACATGTCCAAAATCCATCGGATGCTACTCAATTTAAGTCCAAAGTCCCTAAAATGTGACTTGAGTTTAGTCCAAATTCCTGAATCTACAACTCGAGTCCTAGATCTGTGTGTAATCTGTGACTAAGGTCGAGTATAAACACGCTAATCTGTGATTTGAGTTGAATTTAAAAGCACTTAAGTGTGCCGTGAGTCAAGTCCAAAGACCTAAAATGGTACAGTCAAGTCAAAGTCCTTGATCTGTAAACCAACTCGAGTCCAAAGCCTGTGTGTCCAAAATCCCTCAAATGCTACTTGATTTGAATCCAAACCCGATACTCGACTTGAGAAAGCATTTAATCAGCAACCAGTTGAGTCCAAAGTCTTTAAGATGTGACTAAGGTCAAGTATAAAAACTGTAATCTGTGACTCGAATCCAAAATCCCTAAACAGCAACTTGAGTCAAGTCCAAAGACTCTAAGATGCTACTCCAGTCAAGTCCAAGTCTCTGATCTGTAAGTCAAAAAGAGTCCAAAGTCCCGAAGATTCTATTCGCCTGGAGTCTTTAATCAGTGACCATTTGAGTCCATGATCTGTGACAAGTGCAAACCAAAGTATTATTGTTTACCTCAAGTGTGTCCAGAACTAGCAGGTGTAAACAGTGTGTGTGTGTGTGTGTGTGTGTGTGTGTGTGTGTGCTAACCGCTGTGCTTTTCTCCCCAGTTATCTCCTCTTTACTAGCAGTAAGCTGGCAGGCCGAGAGTTGCGTGTGTTCAGTGATCTGGTGCAGCGCTGCCTGAACACCATGCCCACCAGAATCACCCTGCCGTACAACAGCGCCACCTACTGGAGCTGCTACAGCTTCCACAACCAGGTCCCCACATACCTAACACTTATTTAATGACATTTCAGCCTGCATTCCTCTTTTTCTTGTTTTATTCATCCTCCTACTAACTTCCAAATAATTTCACAGCCAGCCATGTATTTAGCACTCTAACCCACCACTCTTCCTTAATCAGCCTCTAAAAGTTCCCTCATTACTGAGGTGTTAGCTAGTTCCTGGGCTAAAGGTCCCCCAGGACCTCCTCTACAAGTGTATATTGTTTTTTTTTTATTGTGGATGTGTGTTCAAGCCATTTCTCTCTGTGCGCGTGTGTGCGCGCGTGTGTGTGCGCGTGTGTGTTACAGGTGATCTCGTTCTATCTGAGTTTTCTCCCTGCATCGCTCCACTTATCTGCACTGGAGAGATTCAGACTCACAATGCCCAGCAACACTGAACTCAGCCTCAGGTAACACACACACACACACACACACACACACACTGAACTCAGCCTTGGGTAACACAAGCACACTGAACTCAGCCTGTGGAAGTGTGAAAGTGCGTCCTCTCCTGGAGGGGAAGTGTGATTTAAAGCTCTTGTTGTCTGACTGTGTGTGTGTGTGTGTGTGTTCAGGGTTCTGCAGCAGGAGTGGAGCGATGGGAACGTGGAGCATATGAAGCTGCAGACACGCATGATGACTGCGACAGTTCCCACCTGTCTGTCTGCCTGGAGGATGTGAGTCCTCATCGTCGCACACAGTGTTTGCATGAGTTTAGTGCGATTCTCACACACAGATTGGGGGTGGGAACTAAGGGCCGATTGGTTACAGTGGTGTTGGGGGTGGGAACTGAGGGCCGATTGGTTACAGTGGGATTGGGGCGGAAACTGAGGGCCGATTAGTTACAGTGGCGTTGGGGGCGGGAACTGAGGGCCGATTGGTTACAGTGGTATTGGGGGCGGAAATGAGGGCCGATTGGTTACAGTGGACAGAAGTTTCTGTCCTACCTTTTCGTTAGGATGGTAGTGCTTCCCATCTTGTAGAGCTCATCAGTTGCGTTCTGTGAGGATACTAGTGTCTTTTGTAGCTGGTGTATCCCACCTCTTGTCTGTCCGGGAGGACAGTAGTGTATCCCGCCTCTTGTCTGTCCGGGAGGACAGTAGTGTATCCCGCCTCTTGTCTTTCCGGGAGGACAGTAGTGCAGCCCACCTCTTGTCTTTCTGGGAACACAATAGTGCAGCCCGCCTCTTGTCTGTCCGGGAGGACAGTAGTGCATCCCGCCTCTTGTCTTTCCAGGAGGACAGTAGTGTATCCCGCCTCTTGTCTTTCCGGGAGGACAGTAGTGTATCCCGCCTCTTGTCTTTCCACGAGGACAGTAGTGTATCCCACCTCTTGTCTTTCCGGGAGGACAGTAGTGCATCCCGCCTCTTGTCTTTCCGGGAGGACAGTAGTGCATCCCGCCTCTTGTCTATCCGGGAGGACACTAGTGTCTTCTGGCCTTTCGTCTTTCCAAGGGGTCAGTAGTGTGTCCCATCGTCTTGTCTTTCCGGGTGGACAGGTGTGCATCCGGTCCTCTCGCCTTTCCGGGAGGGCACTAGTGTCTCCTGTCCTCTTGTCTTTATGGGGCAATGGTAGTGTGCCCCATCCTGTTGAGGTCATCAGATGTTTTTATGTCCTCGGTCAGTTGTGTGGGGGGTGGGCGGGACACAGTGAACCTGTTTCTTTAGATTGTTTGTATGTGTGTGTGCGTGTGTGTGTTAGTTGACGAGTGATTCGCTGTGTGTGTTTTCAGAGCGATTGCTGTTCAGAAGCAGCAAAAGGGAAGAGCTGAGGTGAGTGTAAACTGCAGAGCCAGCCTCCATTTAAAAAAAATATTTTATTAGGTTATAATGTTCGTATGGAACTTACAGGATACGTCCTCTGTTCTAGTCGTTAAAGTTTTAAGTACATTGTTTCTAGGCAACTGGGAAATATGGATGCCGAAAAAGACTCCTTGCTGTTATTTTGCTGTATATGAAGCTAACAATTTAGCTAGTTAGCTCGTTAAGTCTTTTATACAGACAGTGTAAAGACACAGTGACTGTGGAAACGAGACAGAACCATCAGGGACATCAACGTTTTCCTCAGATGTGTTGGTAAATTATTAATAAAAAACTGTACATACACTTAGCATGGACCGCTAACCCAACTAACATGGGTACTGCCATAGTGAGAAACATCAACATTGTGGTACAACTCGTGAACCCAGTTTTAGATGTCGAAAGATTTCAACGTCTGGAGTCGTGAACCACAAGCTGTTCATGTGGAATCTTCTCGTAAAGACGGTGAACACGAGCGCACTTGAATGCAGCATGTTTTCTGTCAGTGTGTGAGTTCACTTGCATCCTATGTTCTGTTTTTGTTTATGATTTTCTCTGCATGCTCAGTGTGCTCGATCTAAGAGCAATCTAGTGTTTTAGATGAACAGAGATGGACTCTGTGTGTGTGTGTGTGTGTGTGTGTGTGTGCGAGTGAGTGCATGGGCACCCGGTGCGTATTGGCGTGCGCATGAGCGTGCGTGTGCGTGTGTGTGTGTGTGCGAGTGAGTGCATGGGCACCCGGTGCGTATTGGCGGGCGCGTGAGCGTGTGTGTGTCTCTGGAGTCAGGCCCTGAGGGACATGGCAGCTTACGGTGTGTAAGGCAGAGCGTGGCTCGCTCACCAGCTGACAGCGCGTGCTACACTGAGGACATTCAACACCGCGCGCACGGGCCTGCCAACACTGCGCGCGCCAATTAATACACGCCGCCATCCCAGCGCTCGCGCGCAACTCTTTCCTCTCAAACCCTATAACGCGGCACTGAGACTGAATTCAGGCTAAATTTAAGATCTGTCCATGATTTTTTTCCCATGCCAAATAATTACAGAGATAAATAAGTCGGTAAGGAGCGGGTTGTGAATATTTATTCTGTTGTACCATGAGTAGCACCATATGGACGGCGAGGACCAAACTACAACCCCCATAGGATACGAGCGAAGCATTTCATCTAAGAACTGTTGCTTTTAGAACTTTTAACTAATCATTTATTGCTATTTCGCACCTTTATTATTATTATTATTATTATTATTATTATTATTGTTATTATTATTATTATTATTTTACACCTGTTAGTCCTCGAATAGAAAGTTAAGACTATATTCTAGTCGGTTTGCAGGTCGTGTAAGTTAGCAAAATAACGAATGTAAGTGAATAAATTAGTAGTGTATCTTTCGGGTTTTTAAAAAGTATTTTTTTTTTTAAATATGCATTTTATTTAAAAAATCTTTTTTTTTTTTTTACATACTTAAGGAAATATCAAAGCATGCATCGCCTAATGCCAGGCTACACGCCGCTTGTCAACAAGACATAGGCTACATGTTCTTTCTGTTTGAAGGTAAATAATAGTAGGTAGGCCTACTTAAATGATTTATTCAGTTGCTAAAACCGTACGTGACCTTTTTTTTCAGAAATTTAGAATAATTTCGGTCATTGATAGTTTATTCCAGTCAGGTTTTAGGAACGCATTTTCTTTCACTGTTCTTGTTCATTCAATTGATATCAGACCTCCATATATCCAATAAACAAAGTAGGCTACAGTGTATGTCATATTAATGTTTTAGATATCCTAAGAAGAGCACGCGATTTCTTCATCTCTTTTTATTTAGTGATAATTAAATGGTTCCTTGTGTTATTTAGCTAAATTTGTAATACTTTCAGATTCAGATTTAGAAATACTTTTTGGTTTTGCAGCATTGTTTTTACGCAGCTTCAGCTATTTTGTGATCACTAAATTTATCATTAATTGAGTCCAACACCAGGAGCATGAACACTCAGGAGGAAAATGTTTTAGGAGAAATCAGAGTAGCCCAACACTGCTGCAGACCTGTCTGTCATATTTTGTGACGCATTCATTAATACCGATCAATTAAAAACTTTTTTTTTTTACCGTGAGGATGCTGAATGACATCAGTGAATAATACAATAAGCGTTTTCAGTTTCCATTTTTTTATTATTACAAAATCAAATAAAACATAAAGCATGTGGCAAATCTGCTAATTTACAAAAAAGAAGTAAGGCAAACGGAAATAAATAGACACTTTAACCCGCCGTCTTCAAGCAGAAGCTGAATACAAATAATAACCTCGCGTCGAAATCAAATCTTCAAAGTTAACAAATGTACAAAACATCTAATGGCTATGTTAAATATCTTCGTCAAATTGGCATTACTAGGCTACATAAAAACAACAGCAAAAAAAAAAAAAAATTAAATATATATATTCGTCCCATTACAAAGAGTTTTCCTCAAGCCTATGGCCCGTATTTAAAGTGCAAGTGAAGTTTAGAAGTTGCAGATTTTTCGAATAGAAAATTTAAAAAAAAAAAACTCAATCGCATTCTATGAAATTATCCTATATGTATAAACTGGGTCATTTTTTCGGAAGACATTATTTTTTTTTTACATGACATCCAGGCCCATGGCACTGCTGCGCGCGGCAGTTGACGTGGCGTGGGGAATCTCTCCAATGCCACGAAAAGGCAAACAGATTCTATTGGCGTAAGAGTTTCTGAAAACAACAACAACAACAACAACAACAACAACAACAGCGTACATTTCAAATGGTCATGAAATCGAAGTCACGACAACCTTTTTCAACAGCAACCTATCGCAAAAGAATAGGGCGAATACGATTGACACGGAGGAATAACGGACCTCCCGGTCTCTAAAAAGCGCGGTGGCGGCTCAGTTTCAGTTCGCACAGCTCATCTTCGCTGTGTAGCTCCACGTGCGTTTCGTCCGAGTCGCTAAAGTGCGAGTGCGGTGAGAACTCTCCGTCACTCCGGCTCGACCGCGGAGAGTCTTTGCTGCACTCGGAGGCCGTCTTGCTCGCTCCAAGCGACGCAAACGCGTCTTCTTCGTACTGGAACGGCACGCCGGCGAGCTGAACGGGAAACGTGTTTGGTGATCGTTCGGCTCCGTAAACGGGCGGCAGCACATCGCCGTTGCGCGCGTCGTCTTCTGCGCCGGGAGCGCGCAGCAGGTCGGACAGCGCGTTGATGTAGATCTGTGCCATCTGGAGTGTCTCGTACTTGGACAGCTTCTTCTCGTTGTCGAGGGAGGGGATGACGCTGCGCAACTCATCGAAGGCGTGGTTCAGGCCGTGCATGCGCCGGCGCTCTCGTGCGTTCGCCGCTACGCGCCTCTGCTTCTGCACCACGTTGGCGGGCTTGCTGGCCGGGGCGCGTTGCCTGCCCTCATCCGCCCTCGCCGTTCCCTTGAGGCGGCACAGATCCCGCACACGCATGGCGCCCCCCGCCCTGGCGCCCTTGTTTAAGTGCGAGCCGGACACGCCCTCCGCGCTCGAGGAGCCCGAGCTGTGCGGCAGGTATTCCGCGTGCGCAGGAGCGAGCCAGGCGCGTGCGTCTCCGCCTTCCACCAGCGCCAAAGTGAGCGGAAAGTCGCAGTTCTCCACACGCGCCGCGTCCGACTCCACCGCCGTCCTCGCGTCTTGACGTGAGCCGCCCATGACGTCCATTTCCGTGTGTGTGTGCACGTCACTTAGGACGGAGGTTTCCAAAAAGGTGTAAAGTAACGGAAAGTGCGTGTGAGGTGACGGGGGGGGGGGCTTCGGTCTCCTTCCTGCACCTGTTGCGCGCACTCCGTCCACAGGAGGATTTCTTTACTGGTGTCTCTGGGCGAAGCGCTGTTTTTAAAAGCGGCACGCGCCTGGGAGCCCCCCTTCTCGAGCCGGTCGCGTGGCGCTTTGACCAATAAGAGCACTCGGGGCAGGCGCGTGTGGCCGACCAATGAGAAAGCCGCAGCTAACCCGAGACAGGTTATTATGTCCAAACCTTTTTTTGTTGTTGTTGTTGATAATACCGCGGCCTGTTTAACGGAGTGTTTATTATCACAATGGGTCGTCCCAGAGGAAGCGCGCAGAAAGGTGAAGGAATGTGGAGAGCGCGAGCAGGGTGCAAAACAAGCATGCACGCAAGTGCAGATGGCATGCACATGCAAACGCACTCCAAGCCATGGACTGCTGAAGGGAAATATTGTACAAGAGTTACTCTCTCCACCTCTTAAGATTCTCGACGTAAGTCTGCCACACGTACAATAAATACGCCTTCAAACCATCAAGTCTATTTTCTTAAACAGTTTATGTAATGAAGCATGCCTTCGCTTTATCATTTCTTTAAATCTCTCGAAGTCGATCATAAAGACTACTCTAGAAGAAGAAAGAAAACGTATTTCAAAATATGTTGAAAACCCAGACTTAATCAAACACAATGCCTTTAAATAATATTTTGTTATAATATATATACAAATATACAAATATATATATATTCACGGAATTTAAAGACAAACACATAATTCCTATACATTTATTTTAACACATAAAACACATAACACATGTTCTTTTTGTGCGCGGAAAATCCACCACGTCCATTATAAGCGATGAATATTGAAACCATCTCAAGTTTCATTTTCTTTAGAACAAGTTCAAAACCTTTTGATTGGACTTAAGAAACGCCCTGTTTGGTAAAAGGCGTCTGAGGGATGAAACATTAAGCGAAGCGTTGGCGTTTACTGTCACGAGTTCTAACCAGTAAAACAAAAAGGAATAATAATAACAACAATGATAATGATATTACTATTATTATTATTATTAATAATAATAATAATAATAATACTAACGAAAACAAATCCAAAAACAATACTACTACTACTAGCAATAATAATAATAACAATAATAACAATTGCGAAGCGTTGGCGTTTACGGTCACGAGCTCTAACCAGTAAAATAAATAAATAAATAAAATAAATTATTATTATTATTATTATTAATTATTATAATAATAATATCAATAATAATGATACTATTATTATTATTATTATTATTATTATTATTTTAATTATTATTATTGACGACGAATAGCCTTACATAGTATAAACGTTTTTAAGTTTTAGAAAAGAACATAAGGGCACAGAAATCTAACGTTCCTTTAATTACACGCAGGAAGACCTTTAATTAAAAATTCACATGTTTTCTAAAAGCTT
>JAOUQW010000029.1:2332459-2343555 GCA_028565825.1 Olivaichthys viedmensis | reverse complement strand
CACATGTTTTCTAAAAGCTTTACACTGACGAAGCAGTGACATTGTGATTTAAAAAAAAAAGAAAGACCGCGTCTATCTTGGCAACAACAAAAAAAAAAAACCAACAACTGCACATCACCCCTTTTTTTTTATTTATTTTTTTAAATTTTTTATTTTTATTTTAAATATGTCTTATAAAATCAAAAAAGAGAATTTGAAGAAATGGAATAAGAGGCGCATTTCCGACGCTGAACCTTTGTGTTGGATGTATTCATGAAGCGGTGGCGCCTGAGCGCACTGAGCCGGAGCCGCGTCCAGTCGGCCCGAGTGTCTTGGAAGAGTTCCTAAAGCAAACAACAGGTTGGATATGGTTGCTAGCGATTATTAAAGTGTCTCGGGGACAAAGGAGACTCTATGTTCCATTGGACACGCCAGAGGGACTCTATGGACAGAAGACACACACTGAGGCTTCAGCGCGAGCGAGTCTGCGTGCTGCATTCTTCATTCCTGTCGTCCAGGAAACTCCTACATATCGCTTAGCTAATAAATAAAAGACACAACAAACAAACAACAACAACAACAACAAACAACAACAACAACAGCGTATATTGTTCAACTCTATATTTGATGGAATTCGGTAAACATATCTATCAATATCTATCTATGTCAAATTGAATGCCTCTTCATTTAGACGAAAGTCTTTGGATTTATATGGAAAATATATATTTGTCCTCTTGCCATTGAGTGAATCTAGAATGATGCTCTATTAATCCGCTGTAGTAATAATATATATTAAATAAATAAAACACTAGGGCATCTATAAAACGTACTTGTAAATGAGGTCTTAGGCTACTTAATGGTATAAATATAATATATTTATATATATGTATACATTTGAATTATGCGCATTCACCTGAAACCTGCCTCTCACCTCACCTTGTGAAGTGGTATAGGCTACTTCTGGAGAGGCAGCTGTAAAAAGGTCAAAGGGGGCTTTTCTTTTTTTTTTGCCCAGCTTTACTATTGCTCAAATGTTAGTAATCTGAACTCTTGAACATGGCAGGTAGGCTAGACTGTGGTACCTTTCACAGTCAGTCAACGCAACTACACCGTCTTACATGCGGCCTCCAGTGGACACTGAGAGTGCTGCAACAGAGCATGCAATAATGTTTAAAAAGGCCAGGGATTGTGGTTAAATTTCTTGTAATAAACCATGATAAGTCATTTTTACACTACACTAGGAAGGTGTTATATTACTTTTACCTTACTTTTATTTTACTTTCACAAGACTGCCTCAGATGAATTGCAAAAGCACTTGGCTCACATGAACCAAAGAGGCTAAAGGGTAATTGAAGTAAAGCAGCAGGACTGTTTCTAGAGATTCTAGAGACTGTGAGGCCCCAGGAAAAACAATGCATGAAGCCCTTCTGACCAATTTGTTCCTGATTTTGTCTACTGGAGGTTTTAGGGGGGGTTGCCACATTTTTACATATTACATTTCCGTTGGTTGCCATTATGTTACCTAAAAGTCTTCATACCGAAGGCCTGTAGGTTAGTAGGCACCAAACTAATAAGATAACTAGCCAGTTGCAACTGCTAACTTGCAAAAGAGTGTTATATTCTGTCAGGGTTTTGACATCTGTCATTTCTGTGGACTTGAGTGATCAGCCTTCAGGGGCTCCCTCTTGGGGATACCTTGCCTGTACTATAGTTCTGCTTCTGACCGCTACGGCGCCCGCTCTCAGCGTTGTGGATCATTTAGAAAAATTGAATAAAAGTCCAGAGTGCAATAGTCTGCTTAGATTCTACAGTCAACAAACAATTTGCATACTGTCACCAGCCTGTCAGTTGACTGTCCTAAACAAGCCTATCAAGTGATTCTTAAATGTTTATCTATCTTTTAACATGAACAAACATTTTATCAATAGCGTACACATTTTCTATTAACTAAGTAAGAAAGGCATTATATGACCTTCAACAAAATATTTGTAGAGTCTGTATAGATTATAGTATATGTATCAAGTAGTATCACTTTGTAGTGTCAACCAACTATCAGTAGACATTCAACAAACTATCAACTGACTGCGACAGCTCCGTGGGGTTTGATTGATAATTAGTAGATAGTTGATCATCAAAAATGGACCATTCAAAAAAGTGTTATCATGTTACCAGATAGTATAATCAATTTGTAAAAGTAATGCACTGTAGGAGCCTAGTTTTTTTACTCATCAATGTAGCCTTATTTCATGACGCTCAAGCTGGAAAGCCTATGAGAATAACTGGTTAAACCCTTCAAGTTAATATTGGGTGATGTACCAAACAAGCAAAGTCCTGACCTCCTACAAAACAGAACTACCAATATGAGCTTCAAACACAGAAATGACAGTAAACCCAATAACCATAATCACAAATGTATGATCACAGAAAACCCTTCAGTTGTGAGCTATACAACTGTAAACGGAGATATTATTAAAGTAAAGTCGTGCCTTTATTCATATAACCATGATGAGCCAAGAACTTGGCCTTTTGAAGTGTTGTGGGGGCGAGACCGGAGGGGGTTGTACATGCAGTAGGCCTTGGCTCTTCTCTAGTCACTGAAGCATAATGCGATGAGCTGCTGTGCTATTATGTGTGTGCCAGAGGGCATGACGCCTGGCGCACACGCTCAGTGATCACCCAAAACCAGCCCGGACCTTTGACCACACTACCTGGGGTGTGGTGTAAAAACCACTGCATCTAAATCTGAGAACCTCATCCTCTGCATGGTCAAATATCTATGAAATGACTACCAAGAACCAAGAGGGAAAAACACAGAGGCCCTCACAACAGTTACTGATGGAACTGTCTATTGCAATAAAACACCAATGTGGGGGCTAAACCGTGTCCTCTGATACAGCAAAGACAACTAAACCCACTGTAGAAAACATGTTTATTAGACAAATTATACACAGAAAGCTTTGCCACTTGTAACAGAGGCCTCAGTTTGTTCCATTTGAATAATATGCAACACACAACAAAATAGTCCTATATTAAATACTGTACATTATAACCGGTTGAAAATAATCAAGAAATTCCTGTACATACTATGTAAGAAATTAAAAATGTTACAGGCTTAGCAACTTTCACATGTTTTTTTTTCTTTATGAAAAAGAACTTTCGTTCTTACTCATGAATCCATAACTCAAAAATAAATGAAGTTAAAATGTGACTAAAAACTGAAAGCTTAAAGACCGCCTTATCAGAGGGATTCTGGATAATTGAATTAGTGTAATGGTGGCTAATGCAATGCAAGGCTTTAATGTTAAACTCTATATTTTCTTTAATTCAACAAAAAGTATCTCCATGTAAAATATACATTTTAATGTCTCTTCATTTATACTAAATAAAAATCTTTAAATCGATACTAAATAAAATGTCTTCCTATTGTCATTCAGTAGCCATAGCTTAAGAAAAGTACATCTAGAGTCATCAAAACACTGTTGCTGTTCTCTACACACAACATTTGCGAATTAGTCTGAGGATAACAAACTGAAAGCTCATTCTAAACAACTAACATTAGTCATATTAATACAATGTTAGTGAAAACTGTTTGAATGTTTTTCTTGTTTTTTGTGTTTTTTAACTTCTCAAAATGTGTCTTTTTTACCTGTCATCACACTTTGATGGCCTTGTTCAAACAATTAGCACTTTTAAAAAAGTTAGATAAATATTACCCCTTAACGTTTACGAAAGGAAATAGAAAGTTATTTCAAATAATTCCCAAAATGGGCTGTCTTGTCTGCACCTTCAGATGGCCTGGTTTCAGTTTGAGGACACATGAAGAATTAAAAAGAGTCCCTGGTCTAGGACTCAAGAATCCATTTGAAAGCTCTCTCCTTGACTTCAGAAGCCTATAACACCTAACCATAAGATGATGGCACTGAGCAATCTCAAAACTTATTTAAAAAAAAGAATGAAACAAAACATCAACCAGCACTGATCATTTTTTTCATGTTTTAACTCTCTGATCAAACACATTTCACACAGAAAGATTTATTCTATTTAAAACAATGTCATAAAACACATTTAGAGGCCCCAGTTGTATTTTTCATTCTATGCTTTAACTTTATTTTTTTTATGTATATTTTTTCATTCTGTATTTCTCTTCCATACATAGTCCAGTGGGTAAGTGAAAAGGCCATCCTCAGAGATGGCACAGACAGATGTAAGGATGTCAGAAGATCAGTCACACTGAACGTCTGGAGCTCTGGTGCAGTGTAGAGCAGCAGCAGGATCTTAATTTTTAACTACTGACACCCAATTCACTGCCATCACATTGCCTAACTTAGTACCAAGCATTGACCAGCATGAACTGAGAAGCAGACAAGATTCCTCAAGTTATTGCAGGTCTGTATGTTAGTCTGCAAAGTGCAGTGTTTTTTTCTCCCTTTTTGTCCGGAACCAAAAGAAAAAAAAAAGAAATGTAAACATCCTATGATTTTTAGGTTCATTATAATGTTTTTAATATCTCCCCAACGAGCCACTCTTCAAAATTTCACGTGAAAAAATGAAGGCAAAGTAATGTTTACACAAGAGGTCTCCCAACAACCACGACGACAATAATGAAATTTATCATCATCCTCAACAGGTAGGTGAGTTCAGGCAGGACGAGCACCCCCAACAGCAAAGCTGAAAAGCAAAGCTTTTCAAAAGCAAAAAAGGACAACAGAAAAAAGACGGGTATTTACATTTGGATCTTGTTTTGTGTGCGTGTGTCTCCTCATATGGAGGTGCCCCGGTCTGGGTCGTTGCCGTAGCTGAAGCTGGGGGCCGGTGTGGGCTGGTAGGGGATGTTGGACATGGTCTTGATTGGGCTGCGGAAGAAGCCGCCATTAGGCGCGCGCTGCCTGAAGGGCCCGGCACCAGTCCGCTGGTCGGGCATGGCACCGAAAGCGAAGCCGGACACTGCCTTGGCCGAAAGGCTGCGGCTCAGTGTCTGGATCTGTTCAGGGATGAAGGTGGTGGTGGTGATGTGTGTGTTGCGGAAATCGCTGATCTGCTCCAGGGCCTGGCGTGCCGCTGGAAGTGAGTCCATGTCCAGTGGGGTCAGGTCCATGGAGGAGGTAGAGAACTGCTTGTGAGGGCTCTCATCATCCGTGCACAGGCTGTTCACACGCCGATGGAGGTGCTCCAGGTCGATCTCCTTGTCATCCTGAGACGAGGGGTCGAGAAAAGTAGGAGAGGTGGAGTGGGGAAAAGGCAGGGGGAATCAGAAGGAAGAAATAAGGAGAGTGAAAGAGAGTGAGAGAGAGACAGAGAAGAGGAGGAGGGGTGAGGGTTGTTACAGGAGCAGACGACAGAAGAGGTAAGGGTATAAAAGTGAGGAGAGTGGGTGTACGGTCGGAGGAGAAGAAGTATAGGTGGATGTGTTAGTGTGGCAGGAAGCAGAATGGCAAAAGGACGTAATGGTTAGCAGAAAAGGTGGACATGAATGAGTGATGTAGGATGAGTTATGGACGGCAAAATAAGTGTCTCAGGTACAAGAGATTAAAGATATTTAAAATGGGGTGGGAATAGGATTGGAAAGATGGAGTGATGAAATGTAGTGCAGGTAAAGTTTCGGATTGCAATGTGTGATGCATGAGTGAAAGTGTATGAGAAAGAGAAGGCACAAAAAGGACAAAGGATGAACTACAGTAAGGAAGGCATATGGATATATTTCCAAAAAGGGATTTAGCATGAAGCATTGCTTTACAGTAATGCTATTCTTAGTTGGACAGTTGGAGACTGAGCGCGTTTTTACATTGCTACACTACTATGCCACCATTATGTCATGAATATAGGCTTTTATAATATTCAGATTGCTAGGAATTGTAATGTGTGTGCAGACAATTATATCTCACACACTATTTTAACAGAAATACATATTAAAGGTATGGTCAGGAATTTTGGCAGATGGTAGCCAAAAAAATACATCCCCTCCATTCAGTGTTCCCTCCAAAGCCACGCTCCCCAAACACATGCATATGCGCTGGGAGCTTTCTGAAAAGTTTCCTGGCTTAAAAATCGCTGACCCCACCTTTAATGTTATTAATGTTATAAAATGTAATGCCACTAAGGTCCTTTATGTTACTTAATGTTATTCCCAAATAAATAGATTTTGCGATTTTGCTTTGCTGGGTTCATACCAACCATTGTCTTTATCAGCACATAATTATATGTTGTCTGATTTTTTCCCCCAATCAGGTTTAATATTCACACTCACAGTATGTCTTTGGGGTTGCAGTGAGTCTAGAGAGGGGAGAATTAAGCTCACTCTCTCAGAGAGATGTAGAACCAAATGGAGAGGGTGTTTATGGGTACCTGACCATAAAGATCAGCAATGGAGAGGTTGTGGAAAAAGAGGAGGGCATGGTGGAGTGGAGGAGCAGATTAGAGTGAATAAGAGGAAGTGCATGGACATATATAAAGTGCATGTGTGTGTGCAAAGGAGGGTTATTAAGAGATGAGGCAACTTTGCCAGCATACAGAGTCTTTGTTTATAAGGTTGCAAGCTCTGGCTGTTCAAATTATTCTCCAATGTGTAGACCACGCAAAATAGTTCATTACATTATAAAAATGACTGTCCGTTTTAGGAAATACCATTTGACGGCTTTCAAGAGAAAATGCATTCATGTTTTTCTGAAACTGAGATCTTGATGAAAGCCTCATTTCATACATGAATCTAAGCAGCAGTTTTTGCTCTACCTTATCTACGGCTAGCTGTTTAACATTCACATCAGTTGTAGACATCCAGCACCGAGGTTTTCTATTTTCTATTTTGCACAAGTCTGAATGTTTTAGAAATGTCAGCTTTCTAAACAAAGACTCAAGGCTACTTTATATTATTTAATAATTACTTAGCTCCAATAGGTTTCCATTCAAGCCTGTCTGACACAGCAAAAGAGCCTAGTATAGCAATAAGGTCCCGATCTATAGACTTTCAATTTCAAATATCAGTGCACATCAGTCATCGCGTATATTCTTGGATGAAGTTCATAGAAATCTCAAACCTTACACATTTGTACAACAATAGCTTGTCTCAAACTTTCAATCACACTGCATAATAAAACCCCTGTAAATCCTCTTTCAACAGGCAAGATGTCTTTATCTGAGTTTTACCTAAGGCTGAGTAAAATTTGCCAATTCATAAAGCAAATCGAGCACTTTGTGGCTTGGTGGGGGTTTATTTAATTTATTCCTCTACCTACGTGGGCTTGAAGCTTGGTGCATGAGGAGAGAGAGGGCGGCTCAGTGTTGACAGAAGACGGTTCGCGACGGAATAGCGAACGTGTGGCGCAGGCTGGAATCCAGAGGCGGGGCACAGCATGCAGGCGACAGGTGATTGGACGCGGGCCTAAGTGTGAGTGTGATGTCACTCCGCAGCTCGTGACACCGCTCATCTGGCATGGCAGGCGGCCCGTCGGCCTGCGTCTGTGCGGGCCAGCGGGCCGCAAGCCGATGGTGGGATGGACAGACGGATGGAGCAGGCGAATGGGAGGACGAGGGAGAGGTCGTTTAAGAGAGGTGGGGGATGAGTAGAAAAAGACAACAAACAAAACAGTCAGCACATAGATTTTGGTTTTGGTTCTTTTCTATTTCCAAGGAACCAGATACCTGGAAAGGTGAGATGGTAAAAATGGCATATTGCATTTCTCTCCCTCGCCCGCTTTAACCCCCTCAACACAGAGTACTTATCTACAAAACAAAACAAAAATAAAAAACAAATAAATGGAATGCTGTAGTCTCAGGTGGGGACAGTAAATCTCACATGACTTTTTTTGTTGTTGCTTCTGTCAGAAAATCAGACAGTTCTTGAGAATAATGATCAACACAGAAGATTGTGTGGCACTCAGCAACATCAGTTGTTTGTGGGCCATTAGGCATCATTTCACATAAACTCTTGTTAATGAAAACACTTTAAGTTTTCAGGCAAAGAGCTTTGAAAAGCAAGTAGTGTATCTTTAAAAAATATATATATTGGCCATTAGTCGTCCAAATATGGGCATTCTCTAAGAAGACAAGCTGGACTCCACATAATCACAATAGCAATGACACAGCAGACATCTAAAGTCAAGGGACATTTAAAAAAATCTTTCAGGCACACAAATAAGACACAGTTTGGCCAGTGGCATGGTTTGCTTATCACACTGTGCATTCTCTGTTTCTCCAAATTCCAATTGCCGTCTTTCCCTCACTATTGTTTTGACCACTTGTCATATCAAGTCATCTTACGCCAACTTTGACACTGCAGAAAGAGGGGTGACTTGGAGATCACAGAGAAGCAGAGAGTGGAAATAGGGGGAAGCTAACACCATGACATATGCATTGTGTGAGTGTGTGTGTGTGTGTGTGTGTGTTTAGAGACAGAGACACAAGCACAAACTCCATTCTACTATTTTTGTGTTTTAATACTCTTGATGTTAGCCAAGAGAAATAACATGAAGGGCAGTTAGGACAGGTTAGGAATGTGTTAAGATGCAAGGACACGTCATTTGGAAATTAAGCTGATATACCATACTGATGAATGAAAAAATGCAGGCAATGGAAAATAGAGTTAAACAATAATGAAATAAGTTTAGGCAAGTATGGGACAGATTACTGATGTCCTTAATATGGTGATAACTGCAACATCATGACAGTGTGGTATAAGTGGACATCTGAGCTTTTATCTTTTGCTTTCTGCCAATCAGTTTGCTGGAAACATTAAAACTGATTGATCATTGGACCATGAGTGGTGTGCTCATCGGTGTGTCCCTGTGTGTGTGTGTGAGCCCTGCCAAGCTTCAAGTCTGATGGAACCTTCTGGAAGAGTGCTCTGAAGACCTGCCTCAGCGTGATAGCACCACAGGACCTGGTAGGAGGTTAACGTGTGATGGCCAGCCTTCTGGAAGTCCTTTAGAAGGCTTTAGAAATCCTCACAGGAAATCAACTTTGCATTTCACCTTATGTTGCTAATCATATCAAGGGTTATTATTAATTACTCAGCACATACTGCGTTCTTATGCTTACTCATAGCATAGGTATGCATAGCCATAGCAATAATTAAAGCATGCACAGTGTTTTTGGCATAAAATTCAACCTACATCTGTTTGCGACAAACGTTAAATTTCCACAACAGCCTGTACATACGCTGTAAACATAAGGAAATGAGTTGAAGATGAATACTTTCAGAATTATGTCAAACTCATGTAGGACTAAAGTTGTCTTCTCCAGCTGTTCAGCATGGTTTAAGAACCATATTAAGAATAACTTATTATATACTGTACACAGGACCTTCCATCCTGACCATCTATTAAACTGGATAGTATATAACTCTGCTCACTGATCAAAAAGCAATCTAGAGCGTGGGTGGGTTTTCTTCTTGTCTTTTAGATGTAGCACTAAAGGAAAATGTGTGCGTCTTCTAAGATTAGACTCATTTTGATTCTGTGTCTGAGAATGGATTGGAACTTGATGGACACGAGCAGGTTCAGGCATTAAGAACTGGGGTTGTATTCACTAAAATATGTAAAATTTGACATCTGAGAGGATGACAAGAAGCAATTAGGGTTAAATCATTCCTTCATCCAGGAGCTTTTCAGGTGATGTGGGCTTTTAAAGGCTGAAGCCTTTTGTGTCTCATAAGTTGCTTCAATTTGCACTAATTGACATGCATTTGATTTTTTAAGTGGGCAATAAAACTAAATGGAACGACCGTTTAGAGCATTCAAGTGCGTTTAGAGTGCTATGATTACATCCTAATTGTTAAACCTAAGCTACTAAGAAGCAGAATTATGCGATATTTTTCAATTAATTTTCCTTAACATTAACAAAAATCAAAAAGCCATCAGGATCCTTTAGTGCATGAATCAAGTTCCAATTAAACCAGATTTTAAAACCAGTCTTCCAGCTGTTGCTTTATAGCTTTTCTTCAAATTAATTTATTTTTGGTAGACCTTGCAGGAATTTTCAACATTACATTATTATACAGCACTTGTGAGGACATCAATTTTATGACACCTGTTTGATCTATTTTAAGACCAGATCTCCATCATGGCAAGTGCCTGAAAAACATTTTGTTCTTTCCTTTGGAGAGTCTGTGTTTATGTCTTTGTCTCCAGATAAACGTGCTCTCAAAGAACTTAATATGCTGTTTGCCAGTCTGGCTGTCTCTCCTCTATTTGGTCTTTGTATTTAATGATAGGCAATCTAGTGTGCTTTTGCTGTTTTATGTTAGGGGCAAAGTTAGGAAAACACCAATATACATGCTGTAATGCTAACTCTAGGCAACAAAAAGTGAATTTAATCCAGCTAATAGTTTCAATGAACAGCCTTTTGAATCTTACTTTCAAAAGATTTTCAGTAGATTTGGACTTGAGATTTGTCACATTAGAGTTATACTTTGCTAATCATTTTCATATCCTTTTGTGCCAACCTCCTCACCATCCCCATGAAGCCCCAGTGTGATTCTCACCTCCTTGGAGGGCACTCTGGAGCCCTTCCTTCGTGTCCACCAGGTCTCGATGGTGGCGATGAGGCAAGACAGCACCACACCGGCTGCCAGCACAAAGAACACCCCGGCAAAGCTGTGGATATCCAGGGCGCTGGCACTTTTCTTGGTGCCCACAGCAGAGTACAGGTCACATGGGCTTTCCCTGGGCCACCACTTCAGCTTCAGGATATCCATGTCCCCATTCTGCTGCAACTCCAGGATCCTGAACAGAACATGGCATGGATACATGGACTTAGGCATGGTGCTGGTGCTAGGTCAGAACATTGACCTTAGGGCTGTGTGTGCAACAGTTGATTTAACCAATTACTAAAATTATATCAAGCTCTTAACTTGATCAAAAGTACATGTCTGGGATAAATAACTACAGACTCTATGGGTTCTTAAAAGAACACTCCATAATTTTTCAACCTAAGCTCTTGAGAACAGCGTTGGTAAGACTTTCTCTCATGTTTGTCTAAGGGCAGTTGTTGAATTCCATCAATCCAAAACTATAACTATTACACTCTAATAATAGGTCAAATAATAGATGATGAGACAAACATGAGAGAAAGTCTTACCAACGCTGTTCTCAAGAGCTTAGGTTGAAAAATTATGGAGTGTTCTT
>JAOUQW010000029.1:2290561-2303142 GCA_028565825.1 Olivaichthys viedmensis | reverse complement strand
GTTTTATTTAAATTTGCCTTATTAAAAATGAGTTTTGACCTTCAATCATTTGAACTCAAAATGAAAAGTTCTATATAAATAAAGATTATTATTATTATTATTATTATTATTATCAAGGTTGCCAGTTCTGCGTGACAAAACCAGTTCAATGGCCATTCAAAAATAACCTGAAACGGAACCCAATGGTCAATAAAACCAGCCAAATACCAAAGCTCAAAACCTGACCCTCCCAAAATTGTCCCATGCTGGTTTAGTTCTCTGGCTTACCATCAAGCTACGTTGTGTGCTGTGAAAGTGTGTTTGCCAAATAAAGGGCAATTTTCCAGGTTTTAAAAATGCTTCTTCGCCGATGCTATAAGATACCTTTAGTATAGCTACAATATTTTATTTTTTACTGATAAACCATTTTACCTGTTAATTCTGTCATGTCCTCCCCGCTCCTCAGGAACTCCGATTCCCAGAATCCCCAACACCAGGCCTCACCTACCTTCCCTGCCAGTTCCGGTTTTACCCATTCAAGTTCACCCATGTATTAATCAGAATCACCTGCCCTGCATTACCGCCCCAGTATATACATCACCTTTCCTCCCACACTCTTTGCTAAGTCTTGTTTACATTTCTAAGCCCGTTACTCCGTGATACATTTCCTACTATATGCCGCTCATGTTTCGATCATTAGCCTGCCCACTACTACCGCTATTGCTAAACCCCTTTTTGTTTTGACGCTTGGACTACCTTTATTCTCTGCTGGTTTGACCCTTTGCTCGTTTTCTAACTTCCCCTCTGCCTCTCGATTTTGTACCTCTGCCTGTTTTTTAATAAACCACTTTTGTTCTCCAACTTACCTGCATTCGTCTCCGCTCTCCTGTCCCAGCCTGACAAATTCACTACATTTTAATCATATCCACAGCCCACATTCCAAAATAATAGACTATTCTCTATGAATAATTTACTGTCTGCATTACAAAAAACCTTCAGTTTACCTATTTGGCTTTTAAAACATTAATATAATTAATCTAATGTATGCAAAACCGGTGAGCAATTAAATCATCCCACAGCAGCAGGTCAAGAGTTGTCAAATTTTGTGGGAAAACCACAGACCTGGCAACACTGTTGCTCATCATATGTTACTCAGCAAACACAAAGAGATGCAGAAATGTGAAGATTCCCTCCCCTGTACTCCTCTTCCTGCTCCCTAAGTGGCCTTGAGCTGTCATTAGTGTTTTATGTCTTCGAGAAAGCTAAAGAAAAGCAATTAACAGTTTATCGAAAAAGCGTATGCAAATTGGCAAACATCTACTCAAAGACACAAGCTGGTATAGGAGAGGGGAATAATTAAAGACAGATGTTTCATAAACAGTCCAGGACAATTCATTGAGCAAGAACCCAAACACCGTTACTAATATGAGACAACACAAAAATTGTTTTAAAAATGATGCTTGAGTCCTGATGTCTTCTGTCAGTCCACAAATGTCCTTTAGAATGGAATAGTTTGAATAGCTAAATTGTTTAAGAACTGTATTTCCTCATAACATATTTTACTTAGAAAAGGGTGAGAAATGCTGCAGGCATCTTTCTGCCCAGTGCCTTAGAAGTCTGGACTCTATTTGTTTCTATTGTGATGTGCTTCCTTCTTCCATGTTTTTGATGAACCTGTCAGCTATCTTTTTGATAGCATTGGGAAGAGAACACAGTTCTGTAATTTGTAGTGGGAGCAGGAGCTTGGAAACAAGGTGCAACAGGTATTCTGTAATCGTTGAAAAAAGAAATTTCCCTCTCACATGCATGGGAAACTGGTGAAACACAGAATAAAAAGAGGTATGATTCCCCCTTTCTGCTTTGCATTATTTAATAAAAACATTTCCAGTCATCAAATAAATCCACTGCTTTGATCTAAATAAACTATGATTGCCAATATTTTCACTGTACCAACATGAATAATTAGTCCTTGTTAGGAAATAGTTTATCTAAGACACACCACATGGACAATAACAAACTATGTGGCAATAAGAGACTATGTGGCAGATCTCTGAATATTTACTATCTGACTGTAAATTATTATGCAGGTGTCCACGCCCACACTCTCTCTCTCTACCCCTAACTCCCTGTTGCAGTTGTCTTGTCTTTGCTCAAGTGTTCTCTGTTCACAAATGAAAGGCTACAAAGCACTATAATGCCAAATCCGGCCTCAAAAATGAGTGTACATATAAGCTTCTGTGTTTCTTTGATCTTTTCTGCCAACACACTGGAGTAATAAATAATTCTTCTCAAAAGCGTGTGAGTGGGAAGGAAGATGATAGAGGAGTGTTTTCTTTTCAAGCTTCCACACAAAGGACTTCTGCGAACGCAAAGAATACGACCATACAGCAGTAAACTTAACCTAAAGAGGTAAAGCACTATGACCCCTGTAAAGCACCATTGTGTTCTTCTACTCTCTGTGCTTCCTGCTGCTTAAAAGGTGATATTAAATATGTTGCAGGAGCTGATATATAGTTTTAGGTTATCTCATTTGACATGGAGAGCATTTCTCCATGTCGAATGAGATAACCTAAGAGATAACCTTTCTCCCAGCCTCTGCTTCTTCCTCAATTTGCTTCAGGCTAAAAATCCTGGACCACCTGAGAAAAACTTACACTGGCCCCTCCACCACACCCCACACCAACAGTCTCAAGAGGCTCAAATTTTCTAGCCCTCTTAATGTTAAACCAATTACTGTTTAAACCATAATATGGGACAAGTCTGAGAGGATTCATACCAAAGTTCGCTTTAAAAGAGGTGTGAGTATGATCAAATATGATCACAGAGAGCTGTTAGGGGGAGTGTATAAATCAGCACCTACAAAATTACCTGTACTTCACAGTGGAGAAAATGGCAGGGTAGAACACCATACAAAAGCAGAATTACCCCTCACAGATGCCAAGGATTGTGTTAAACTGTGGAAAAAGAGTAAAATGTGTATCCTTTAAGATGTGTTCCAGGGACCCTTACTAGCTCTGGGTTCCTTAAATCTTGCGGTTCTCCCTCTCCCCACTTCCTTATGCCCCTCCTGGTTTCAGTACATGCAGGGTTTTTTTTGTTGTTGTTGCTTTTCTTAAATTATTAATATCAACTGAATCTGAGTGATACCACAGCCATTTGCGATTGAGAGCACACAACTGTTTGTGCTTACAGGTGGGAAGTATGTTTTTGTTCCTCTCTCTGTATCAATGCAGAGTGATGCCAGCCAATCAAGGAAATGTGTAAAGTCATATATAGAGAAATGAGCAGTTATTGCTCTTCTCAGAGCATGTTCAGGTGTCTAATGAAGTTAAATGAGTTGCAGATTGAGAAGATGTGGTTACTGGTCTAACTTGTCACTTGTAAATGTTAGTTCTTCTTGTCCTGGGCTATTGCCTACAGTGTGATAATGGAGGTGAAGAAAGCCTATGATCAACAGTGCAAAAATAAAAAAAGAAAAACAAAAAGAAAATATTGAGTGTTTTTTTTTCTATGACCCAGTTACAGCAGATTTCATGTGGATCAGTGTTATGTGGCCCGTACTACTGAGGTAAAAATGTTGTGCTGCAGCGGGTCAAAGTTGTCACTCTTCTTCTCACCAGTGTGTCAGAGTGATGACAACACAGCACAGATCACAGGTGTCGTCCCTCTGGGGGAAAAGCAACCATGCTTCCCTCATGATAAACCACAAACACAGGCTTCCAAGTCACACAAATACAAGGATGTTCAGACATGCAATCTTGTATTCACAAAGGCACACTAGCCCACCCTCACACAGACACACACATACACGATCACACTTCACAGGCATGTATGCCTGAGCTTCAACCCCCCACCCCCTCCTTGACACACTTCAGTATATTCAGAGTCTGCCTCATTGCTTATGCAGATGTCATCCTCTGTGCACTCTTGGTGGCTCTGGGTGGCTCCCAAGTTTCCGCTGACCCCCCCGTCCACATGCACAAACACACACACAAACACACACACACACACACACAATTCATGAAGTGGAATGAATCATCCTCTTGCTAAACTGGGATCTTCACATTCATGGTTTCAACCACCTTCTCTTTTCATTACCACCAGCAAAAAAACAAAAACCCACAAAGACACACAAGGCACTATTTCAGTGTCAAACATAATATTTTAAAGAAATTGAAATGGTAATACTTTACTTGAGTGCTGCTTCATAAGACTGACATAACTATGTCATAAACGAGTCATGGAAGATGTCATGCTACCATGAGTTGACATGTCACTTTACGTCCTGTGATATAAGAGTGTTGTGTTACTATTACTGGTAACTGTCATGATGACTGCCATAATGTTTGATGCCATGACAGCTTATGTGACATGCTAATTTTTGCTAAGTGTACTCTAGTTAGAACAAAAATAATTATGACAGATGTTATGATGCGTACTTTATGACAACTGTCATAGCATAAAATATGTGTAAACATGGCCAGATAAACTATTTATAATTGGCTGGCAGGTATCTGTTATATTTTTATTTCAGGATGCTTCTGGCGTAGATCTTGTCAAAACTTTAATCACAGTTCTAAATCAGTGTTCCTGATACTACATGGAATGCAACCACAACGACAAGCATAAATAAGGCCTGTATTTACATTTCGCTATTGCGCTGCTAAAAACAAAAAAACAGTAAGAAAGTTTACGTAAGAAAGCAATTAAGTAATTAATAGGCTACAGTGCATGGACATGTTTTAATTTAAAAGCAACAGGAACAGAGACTTTGAGAAGTAATCATAGCAACAATTGTTTAATGGTACCTATTAATACCCCACGGAGGGATGGAAAGTTAGCTGGTCAGCATTATATTATGACAAATGTCCTGATAAGCCCTTTATAATCCTGCTATCGACTTAGGAACTCATAGCCTTATGAGGTCAGAGCAGATGTAACACTTATTTCATCAAGCATAATGACAGTTGTCATGAAATACGTGTCATTATGCTTGATGAAATAAGTGTTACATCTGCTCTGACCTACGTGTCATATTATGACAGTTCTTACTGTCATAATATCTATCATAAAACAAAGCGCATTCTCACTACAGAACAGTTAGCAAAAATGAATATGTGACATAAGACATCAAACATGACAATTATCGGTAATGGTAACATGACACTGTTATATCACTGGACATAAAATGTCAAGGAATCTGCCATGACACGTTTATGACATGCGTATGTCAGTGTTGTGATGCAGGATTCAAGTAAAGTGTTACCAATAAGACATTACATATTGGCAATATGCATGTTGTGGTAATAAGGAATAGCTTTATGGCAAAGGTCCTTCAGGCAGAGTTTAAATAAAAAATGAGATATTGTGTATGAATGACAAGTTCAGCAACAAGCTTTTAGACAACACAATAGATCCACTAACTCCAACAGAGTTTAATTGAATTTTATCACTTGCGCTGAGTAAATGTGACTTTAAAATGTTCATGTTGACACCTGAACATTTTAATGAGCAGACAAAATATGGAAGCTGTAGTAAAAAACACTTACTCACAATAATATTACATGCTTCAAATCATTTTAAATGGGTCCCAGAAGTTACCTCACCTCAAATAAACCAAGCAGTTATTTCACACTGTCACGCGCGCGGCTGAGTGCGGGACATAGCGTGGTGTGTGTGTATGTGTGAGGTAGAACAAGGCAGGGACAGAAAGCAGAAAGAAAGCGCTAAAGGAAAAAAAAAGAAGCTTGAGTGAGTCAGGGCGAGGGCAGGTGGATACTCTCTTTTAGATCAGATCTGGCCATTCTCTTGGATAAGTGCAGGCCTAGAGGACACATTTTAAAGGCTTTGCTGTCTGTCTCGCTCCGTCTCTTTCTCTCTCTCCTTCCTGCTGCCCCAGTGATATATTATTTTCTCTGTTTTCCAAAAGTCCATTAGGTCTTGGCGGTAGGCCATCTTGTCTCCCGCAGACAGAGATAAAGACGTGGTGGAGCAGTGCGACGGCAAGCAGAATGCGAATGAGTAGACCAATGCTGGAGCTTACATTGAAAAACACACAAATTTACAGTGCATACACGTAGACACATACACACACACACACACACACACACACACACACACTGCACCCCTCTGCTCCACACACTCTCTCGTAGCTTGGTATTTCTTTAATTCATTTACAATTCCATAATTGAACTTCAGTGTCGGAACAAAACAAAAAGGGGGCGAGATTCATTCCCATCTCTCTGCGGGGATACAGATGTGAAATTTAATGATCCAATTTGGGTCATCTTGCTGGCGGACCAGTGTCTTGTTGAGCATGAGATTAAACTCATCTTTTAGAAGCTGTTTGTCTTTGACTTTCTCGCGCATCGATGTTTCCCGCTCCGAATTTACGGCACCCACTTTCGCAACTTTCCCACTCGTATTATGTGTTGAGATTATGCTCCTTGCTGCCTCCCCCTCTCATCAGTAATGCCCCCACATTTGTAATTTTCACCAGTACGATTTATCTGGAGTGGCTCATTAAAAGTGTGAGCAAGAACAGTGTGCCAGCACAGGAGAGAAATAACAATGTGAGCAGGGCGTGGGGTGCATTTGTCTTATCTTACCTTATTCACATTCAGCAAAATGGAACAAAGCAAAACAAAACAGTTTGTGCGATACCCGAGTCGATGCATCAATTTTAATCTCTCTATTTCCTGGAAAACGTACGGACATTAAAAAGGACCCACAAAAAATCAATCCTGGCTTGTGCACTGGCTTGCATTATGTATCATGTGGTGCTGATCTGTTCTAAGTAAATACATCTGTTCTACTGTGTTTGCTAACGGACTACAGTTCACATGAATGCACTGTAAATGTGGAGAACTTGAGGAACATGCTGAAAAGGAAGTTAGCAAAAGTTCTACCATAGCTGTCAGCCATATTGCCAATTATTATATTCCAACACACTCACCTTACATGGATTAAAAAAGCCTCTAATGCCCCTTCTATTGCTTCTCATTAGCCAGGTTTCCATCCAATGGAGTTTATAAAACTTTTTTCGGTTTAACTTTAGCGGATAATTTGGTTGTCGATACATGAAATTTTGCGAGAAACTATAGTGGAAACGTTTTTGACAAGAAAAACACTGTCACGCGCACAAGTGTGGCGGTTTCTACGGCGACGAGCGCCACGCGCTCTTTGATGATTGTTTTGTGTTTCTCGTGATGTGATTGTCCTCACTTGCGTGTCGTTTGTCTGTCATTAGCAGTGTTTAAGAAGGCAGTTTGTGCCTGATTGTTTGTTGTTACGTGCAGTGTTTATGTAGAGTTTATGTATGTATGTATGTGTGTATGTATACAATAAATGTATGTTGTTTGCCAAGGCTTGCGCTTGTGTCCTCCGTCCCGCCGCTAACCATGCCAAACACTGCAATTACGCACAAGTTTTAGTTATCATGTGCCTCTGCTACAATAAACCAATAAAACACATCAGCGGGAGAAGAAGAACGCCGGTGTTGTGGCGAAATCTTCCTCCGCGTAAACGCGCGCCGCCTCCACTCCCCCTAACACTTAATATTAAACATACAGTATACGAGTAGGGAGATCTCGCCATAATGTATTATTCTTAACATCTTAACATAATCATTTCAGTTTCAATCATTATGGGACAGTGCGAGAGGCATAATACCCACATTACGCATTAAACAAGGTCCGATAAAAATACACAAGCCCCGAATCATATAAGATATAAACTCATAAACAGCTGTAATACGTCAACAATTTAGTTATGCCGCGGGAAAAGGAAGAAGCGAGCGATGCGGCTGGATTAAGGAGTAAAATTAGTTTAATTATAGAAAATGATGTGACGTTTTTATTTGATGGGAAACTACAGCCCATTAAAAGAGCAGTTTCTTGTCATTTGTGAAAAGTGTCGAACACAATTTTTTTTTACAGACAAAGCAAAACGTATTCGACAGCAGGTTTTTGCAGGAAGTGACGTCATTCCATAAAGCATTTTTTATCCCAAAGTGTCTATTTAATGGAAACGAGCTGCCGGCAGAAAAGTTCACAAATATGTTTTTAACGCATTTTCATTTTATCGCTTAAATTATGCGCATAAATTGGATGTAAACTTGGCTACTGACTGCCTAATTAGGACTAAAGTTTAATTAAAGAGGTTGCAGGTGTCTGGACACAGTAAAGACAATTCGCTGCAACACCTACCAGCTCCAAATGTTCTACTATCTCCCAATGAGACGTTTTTTTTTTTTTTTACAATCCTCTTCAGTCACTATAATGCTCTCTCTCCCTCAGTCTCTTGCTTTGTATCTCTCTATTTTGCCCCTCCACTTAAAGCCACAGCCACAGGGGGCTCCTTCAGATGCCTAGCAACAATTCACAGCTAAATCAATCAGAAGAGAGGAGATAAGTCTCAACTGATTCTCTTTAAAGCTGCTAGCCTATTCTTCCCCTTCTCATCCTCCATTTCTGCTGATGTCCACTCGGAATTATACAGCCCCCCCCCCAGCACCCTGGTCCCAGCAGGCTCATGCTATCCTCTGCATTTGTATTTTTGTCTTTTGTATTTTGCACAATAATGTGTCCTTGTATTTGTATTTGTAAATGGCATATAGCAGGAACTACACAATAATAATATTATTGTACAGTGTAACTTGTTTCTCTGCATATGTGACAATAAAATAATTGAACTTGAACTTGAACTTGATCCCAGCAAAGATTCCTCCCACATGCCATGTAGAGGCTAATGGGCTGTAATTCCACTAGTAATGGTGGCTTCCCAATGTGATACACAAAGCTTCTCCTGGAAACGACTCAAACCCTAGCGAGACTCGCATAGTCGCGCGATTATTGTAATACCTCCCACGGCCCCACACCAGTATCTCATATCTCAGTGTGACAACAAGCTAATGAGCTAACTGAGAAAAGGCTGATAAATAAGTGTTTGTGTAATGAAAGAAAGAGCAAAGCTTCTTGTGTAATGAGCGTTTGTTCAAATCCAAGGAACAGAGACAGAGAATGAGCGCATTAGTTCCCAATTGGAAGAGCTCGGGTACATATGCTTGTAATAAAGTCATCTTGAATTGGGAAAATAAATAGAATCCAATTACTAATATGTATAAATATTACATGATATCATTCCATTCTTACTTTTTTGTTGTCTCCTAAAGGTGTTTACAGGAGAAAAAAAACACTTCTACAGTGCCAAATTGTCATTTAGGCTGTAAGTCTGCTTTACAATTCTAACATCAAATACTGAAAAAAAAGTCACCAAAAAGTACAACTTAATGTCTTTCTCTTCCTTTTTTTCAAAACTTTGTCTTTGCCAAATGAAGATCTCACATGCTTGATCACCGATTAGATGCTCAAGACCCTACTAGAAACGACTCGAACCCCAGTGCGACTCAAACAGTCGCACGATTATTGTAATACCTCCCATGGCCACATGTCATGTCATACTGATCAAATATGTCTGCATGCGTATGTTCTTCATAAGACAAGGCTCTATAGGGAAAGCCATTAAACATATTGCCAATGTGCAACAGGACACCTAACACTGAGAAGCTACAACAGAGAATGCAAATGCCATAAACAAGTGCTGAGGGAATCTGAGCCACCATTATCTCACTATGTTAGCCTATCTGCCTTATCTCTGCCATTTTATCTGTGATAAAGAAGCCCAGTCTCACTCAGTCTCATACTACATTATCATGCCACTGTGATTTCCATTTTAATCTTTGTGGCTGTTTTCACACCTTTGCAGATAATTCGTTGATCTCAAACAGCTATCAACAGAGTGAGGCAAAGGCAAAGTGAGTGAGAAAGAAGGGCTTTGTGCTTTCTTTTGTAACAGAGCAGTGTCGAGAGAGCCATCCATATGCATATTCTAGCACCACAAACAATGTAGGATGTTCAGTGACTGCATAACCAGCAATATTGTACATCAAAGACAAAAAGGATATTTTCTCCGAGGATAAAAGGCTACTTATCCCTGTCTTTTTCAAGGTCAGAAGAGGGAGCTCAAAAGCCTGTGTGGAGAGTGAGGGAAGAACAAGGACGAAAACAGGGACCTGTATATTCATGGCACTACAAAGACATCGCCCTGCCATGCAATATTTATCGGAACACCTGTGAGTCGAGATCACCTCAACAAAGCGCTGAGTAATGGGAGCGAGTCTTAATGAACAATTCATTCGATCCAACCCTCAAGTGATCAGATGAAGGCGTGAAACCTGAGTTTTCATACCCTATTCCCTATTTAATTGCAGCTTGCAACCTAAGGCACAATTTCTGAAATAAAAAAAAACCTTGGAAGAAAACAAACAAAGCATTAAGCTGCAACATAATGGCAGGTAATTAGTTTGGGAATCACTAATACCTTATGAGCGCCATTAAGCACATTAGCTCATTTTACTTTTGATAAAGTCATTCAAAAAACATCAAGGCCGCCATCATGGGTATTGGCAATCCAAGGACCCCTTTAATATTAAATATGTAAATATATCGTACCATATCATACCATAAAGAAGTATGTTAATTTGAAAATTTAATTAGAAATTGAAATACAGTACTGTGTAAAAGTCTTAGTGTGTAATGAAATTCTGTAAAGCGAAGATGCTTTCAAAAATACTGCAATAGCAATAAACAGCTAAAAAACTAAATCAAATCAACATTTGGTGTGACCACCCTTTAGAACTGCATCAGTTCTCTTAGGTACACTGTCATGCAGTTTTATAAGAAAATCGGCTGTTAGGTTGTTTTAAGCATCTTGGCCACGGTTCTTCTGCAGACATACAAAAATTAATTTTTTGGGAAAAATGAGTGTTTGGAAATCTAAAATGTTCTTCTTTTCTACGGACACACACTAATACAGAAGACATAAAATAAACATTTAGGAAAATATCAATATATAAAAAATTAGGGTACCTAAGACTTTTGCACAGTCCTGTGAATAATTGGAAATAAGAATCTTTCTGTGTGTGATTCACGAGCGTGATGGCCTACCGCACCTTGCGAATGCCCTCCTTTGAATCCTCCACATTGTTATCGGCACCTCCTGTCCGGTTGATCATCCGCCACATCTGGGAGTACATGGGGTCTCGTTCAAAGGGGTTCATGCCTTTACTGCGCAACTGGTCGTACACGGCTGAGTCCAGCACAGTGCCGTAAGGCAGCTCCGTCTGCTTGGACAGGTCCTGCAGAGACCTTCAGAAAGAACACACATCACTGAGCACATACTGAGGACAACTGACCATCCTTAGTGCTCAGTTAAATCATGGGCCAACTCTAAATATGATTAAACTTGGGGGATTTTTATAAAGTCTGTAATTATTGCTACATACCTAAAATATGCACTGCATAGGCACAATTTTGTATAGACACTCCCATGCATACTTATCTTCCTCTCACACATACCCACATCCATTCACACCACACACACAAGATACACGCATATTATATCACATTATTTTACACATGTTTATTATATCGCAGTTTGCTTATGTCTCTAAGTTAACCTGTCTTCCACTTAAAATCTGGCAAGCCAATAGACTCACACTCCCTGCAGAAAGTAACATTTGAGTTGAGTAACTGGAACATAATAAGCACATGACACCATCTGTATACTTGGGGAAAAAAAGCACTGCTATTGAAATATTACAGCCTAATATGCCAAACTGTGATACTTTTTTTGTTGTGTTTTTTGGCCAAAATTTTACAAACATGATTCAATGATAACCTGTTATGGGCAACAAGTGTGTGCAAGTGGTAGCTCTCGTTAGATCTTTGAGAAAAGGTCAGTTAGAAGAGTAGTAAAGTGGGTTGGTACTTTACAGATTACTGCATATAGTTGAGCTTGTTTTTTTAATTTACTGAATATTATTACATTAGACAGCTGTCATCTTTTGAAAATCATCCTCTAGTACTTTACTCCAGTGCCTTTTTAAGATTTGATTAACCTAAATCACAAATGTTAATCTTTTATTGCTTGAAAATTATTCTCCACACTTAATTCTCAGGAATTCTTCCTGAACCTTAATGATAGTGGGTAGAGAGTCATTTAACAATTTTGGAGAATGTCCATAAAAACATTTTTAAGCAGGGTGCAGTAACATAATACTCCACTTGAGGGCAACAGGGTGCTTATCATACCTGCAAGAAAGCCACTGTAGCAAAACCCCCCCCCCAAAAAAACCTCAACATTAATTTTTATTAGCAGTGTTCCCTGCCAATCTTTCATTGTTACCATGAAGCAAAGCATTGCTTCTGTATCTATTGCAGTTACCGAAACAGTGGGCATCTGGACTTGGAAACCATATAATGGTAATTAAATTAAATTTAAATGTATATTACACACCACTGAGGATTTTCAGCAACACCATGACAGTTCTGGCAGTGAAATGCGACAAGGCTCTTATAGTGCTTTCTCTGTTTGAGGAGTCGTTCTCACCCATAATAGAGTCGTCTATTTGCTGTCATTCTGACATAATAAGAGGATCTAAAATGACTTTTTGCTTGAGCTGGAAACATCTCTGACCCGGTCCCCCTCCCCCCCCACCCCCACACCCCCCCACACCCCCCCCCCCCCACCCACCACCCCCC
>JAOUQW010000029.1:2222203-2240423 GCA_028565825.1 Olivaichthys viedmensis | reverse complement strand
TGCCACTGTCGCCTTTGGCTTGCTCATTAGGGATCTAGATTTACATCCGGATTTCTGTAAAGCTGCTTTGTGACAATTTCCATTGTTAAAAGCGCTATACAAATAAAATTGAATTGAATTGAATTGAATGACTAGTGACGGGCATGAGTTGTAAAATACTCTTTTTCTCTAGCTGAATCTCAAAATATGCACTACACACATTTTACAATGCCATTATGTTATACACTATGTAATGAGCAAACATAGTAAATAGGAAGCCATTTTGGATTTGGGCTAACTTGAAGATGGTGGATTTTATGTGGATCACAGGTAAGAACTATAAAATTGAGCTAAATATCAGTGGTAAAAATACATTACTGTGGGTAAATAAATAAAAACAAATCTGAAACTTTTAAAACAACATTGTGATAACATTGTGTAACATTGTGTAAATCTGCCAGAAAGAGGACATTTAAAAAGAGAAAGAAACTTTGCCAGACAGGCACTACACTACAGCTGAAGATTGTTGTACTGTGCTGTCCGGTAGCAAAGTGATTTCTAGCCAGAGACATTATCAAGACAATTCTGTGATGATTGTATTTGACCAATCAATGGCCAGCACTATTTCTAGCTCCACCCATACGTTCCTAATCTGCAGGCATAGTATCTGGGGAAGAAGGGTAACTAATTTCAGCACGAGTACTTAGGCAATCAGTGCACTTGGCACTTGGCAAATGAAACAATAACAAATTATAATATAGAATCAGGGTTAATTTACTGTTAATTTACACGCCATACTACACCATTCGCTGGAAAAATTATATCAGACACTTCTGATGTTAACACACTTTTAGTTTAAGCTAAATCCTTCAGCACAAAAGTTCTCAACAGCTCTGAGAGCCAAAAGCCTCTCTCTTCCCTCAACGATTCCCTGTGTACACAGCGACTCTCTCATACACAAACAGTGAACTACTTTCTCTCCCAGCAAGGTCGCTGTTAGCCCGAGGTCACCCCATTCGCACTCTCTTTATAACTGCTGCCAGAGACAAAGTAGACCAACTATTTATAATAGTCATCCATATTATGGCTATTCCCCAGATGAGCGCTAATCTGAGGGAGGAAGGTGAGTGCAGTCATAAAGTAGGGAGGACAGAGCAAAAAGGTGACACGAGCACTTGTGCCGTCTCATCCTTATGCGATCCAGGGAGGAATCTCTGCTAATTTTAGCCTGAAGCCATGTTTTTCTGATGGCAGGCAGACCAGAGCTGGGAGCAGATGTGGCCAAGTTGCACCGTCTGACAGGTCTCACTTTGGGGAATTTGCCATTTTTACCTGTGACAATGTGATTCCAAGTGACTGGCTTTCACAAAGCGAGTCATCTTCATAGTGCTGCTGGGGTTCCATTCACATGGAAGGGACAAACTTTTTCCTGCACATAGGCCAAATGGCGCCTGATTACACTGTTCTTGTGGGTGGAACACAAACCTGCATGTTCACCGTTCCCAAACAGTAAATATCTTTTGACAGCTGTTAATTAACCTTTTAAGAAGAACAATAGCCGTTAGGGTAGCACATGGGACAGAAGCTGCATGAGTTCCTCTAATTGGTTGAATCACACTTCAAGAACATAGTTGATGGCGCTTTAGAGGACAGGCACACTCACATGAACCTGAAAATGTCATAGCCCAGTTACTTTTTTTACCCCTAGCTGACAAATGCAATAGGCTTAATTAGTGGAGCTAAATCAGAATGACACAAATAGAAGCCTACAGGGTTATGGCCTAGTTTAGGGTTAGGGTTTTGGCAGGAGGCTTTTTCCTCTCCTTAGATTGCTGTCAAGTCAGGCCAGACATGAGCAATGTGAGGGGTCATGGCAAAGATAATGTCATCCATCTTTCAGTGTAACACTACAGAACTGAGAGTCAAATGTGGTTTTCATAATTTTAGAGCTTACAAAATTACAGACCTTTAGACATTTTTTGGACATAATTAATTTCCCCATGTCCTGAATGATACTTAACTGAATGGCAGATCCATTGTAGTGAAAAACTACTGTCAGGAATGCTCATTTTGAGTACATTTGACTTATATACCATATAAAGTATATAGCTGTATGGCTAATTACAGATGACTTGTGCAAGCATATCTGGTTATTCAAAAAAAGACTTTGTAATTAAATAAACCTACCACCCAGATTGCAGTGTTAGCGAGCTAAGTATTTAGCAGTCACAACAAAATAAAGTATTTGAGGTATTTTAGTCAACTAAAAAAAAAGAGATTCAGCACATTTAAGCTTTGTCTATCTGGAATGGCCCACACTGTGGTTATATTATGACCAACTAGTTGTCCACTGGGGAGACATTTACCAGAATCCCTATTTGAATTCCTGTCTTTTTTATTGATCATGCCTCACATAGCTGTGGGTCCCTAGAAAAATAAATGGCCAATGTCCCTCAAGAAGTAGTGGGTCTCATCCAGGCAATGCTATATCACCTGCGTTTCAAGGCTAACTGGAATAAATCTATGCCCATTATTAGATTGTCTGGGAAAGGTTTTTCCTACCTAGATATTAAAATATGGTCATCATTTACTAAGATTAGGTACATAAAATTTGGGCAGCACTCTAAAAGTGATTTAAATAGTTTTGCCATAGCTTAGCTTGGCAAAATATGGATTATTAAATCTTTCCAAGCATACCTATTTATTTTCTATTCACTTCCTGATGTCATCTGACTCCTGTAAAAGTCCTTATTGTCCAAATTTATGTAGAAGAGAATATGCTCACATATCAGATTATTCACACCACAGATAGTGTGGAAAAACAGGGCTACATTAGTTAAACCATTATGACTAGAATATTGGAATATCCAGATTTTTAAATAAATATAGATCCTCTTCTGTTTAAATCCACTCTTTACATGATTTAAAATTTCTATCTTGTTGCATAAGATCTATCAAAATCTGAAAGTTCACTGAAAGTTCTATGTTACTAATATGCAGAACCCAGAGTTCTCTGAGATGGGTACATGCATGAATTATATGTCCTTTATGATGAAAATGCTTTGCCTTCATTGCAAAATTCTATTTTCCCCCTTTTAATTCCATGTTATTTGCATTTGCAACTCAGTTCTCTAAAACATGCCTGCAAGATGCATATGAAAGGTTACTTACCTAATGCCTATTTGAGTCAAAGTTTTAGTGTGTTGTCGTTATATAATTTTAATTAGAGGATACCTGACAAGACTGATGAGTAGGATAGTGTCTGAGACAAACACCAGTTTATTCATAGATTCTACAATGTCCAAGTGAAAACAATGCAACTCAGCAGAGTTAGAATCATTTAGGCTTAGAATCAATATTGGAATCAGAGTATCTGTGTTGGGCTTATAGCAGTCACCTAAACAGCTGAGTCCCAGTGGAGTCCTATTACTTAGACCTGGTCCTAGAGAGCCACAGCACGGCATGGATAGCTCTTTTCCTTGCTCCATTACACCCAGTTCAGTTCATCAGCTAATTAGTGAGCCTTTCATGATGTGAACCAGGAGTCCTGGAAAAGGAAGCAGACTGGCTGTGCTGTGACCTTCCAAAACCAGATTTGAGGAACAGGACTCTGGAGGATTGTCCTAGATTCTGTACCGGCTGACCAAAAATTTGGCCAGATAAGGAAGCAAAGTCAGAGAATATTAATTCTTTTTTGTTGCAACATGTGTAATATTAGGGTGAGAGTACACAATTTTCTTTGGAATGCACGTAAAACAAAATTCAGATCCTCTCTGTAATTACTTCTAGTCCAAAGAACAGTTTGTAAAATGCCCTATTGACTATTGCATGTCATTTAATTCTCCTGGAATGGATTTGCGTTTGTGTGTTAGTCCAATTTAAATAAGCGCACAATAGATTGCCCTTATTGGGCTGACGAGAGCAGGCATTTTACAATAGGTGCAAGCATCTCTTATCTGCTTACATGGCCAATGAATATTATTAATTATAGATATTGGATTTATCTTCTATAAAAAAAAGTATAATAATAATAATAATGTAACATTCTGAACATTTGTCTCGCATTGAGATGATGTATGAATTGTGAAATATTTGATTTTTCAACTTGGCAGCAAAAATATCTAATGAATTTAAGAAACTCACCTCATTTATGATGATCCAGTGGCAATCAAACGCTACCAAGTTGGTTTCCACTACCTGAGAGAGAGACGATTAATTAGTACATTAATACAATATCTACATATACATACTTACTGAAACTCAGAAGCATCAAATAATTACTATTGTAAATAAAAATCCTTCATGACTACATATCCATTAATTTGCAGATTCAACTGATTTTACTTCTTTTCCATCTACCTTACATTCCATTTTTTTTTTATCTTCAGCACTCTACATCCTCCATTAACATGCTCAACAGGGCTGTTTCTCATCTCCACTTACAATGTTTTCTCATCTGTCTTCCTCTCTATCTCTTACTTTCTCTCCCCTTTCACATCCACACTGGCACAATCCCACCAATGTTTCTCCTGTCCACTGTACCTGCGCTGAATTCCAATAGCCGTAATTGTGTAGGTGTCTAAAAGTAGGTGTCATAAAACACTTTGCTTATAAACAAAGGCAACAGCTGGAGAGTATGATGGTTGGTGCAGTGCTAATAGTGTTTTAATCTTTCACAAAGACCTAATAAAACATAATTACAGCCCAGACAAGAGGCATAAAGCATCCCATCAACTGGAACGCAAGTGGAGAATGTTTGATTAGGCAAACAGAGCTGAAGAGTCTCTCTATTCCCATTATTTAGATATAGGTTCTGCAAAAACCTTTACATCAAACCATTTTTCATACACCAAACACATACCGTATACTAAATGGTTATATTTTATGCAGAAAACAGCTATTAAAAATCTGGTGTCGGAATGGTGGTCATTCCATGGTTTGTAATGCATTATCAGAGCCTCCCCATCCCCCCCAAAAAGCTGTGTGTGTCGGTCACAGCCTATGGCTCTGCCTGTCCCTATATGTCCAAATGCTCCCTCTGCCTAGCCAGATGTTTCCACATAACTGGAACACGTACTGAAACCACCAGCAGAATGAGGCTTGGCTCAGTCTCCTGCTATTGCGCAAATAGCAAAAAGACTGTAAATAAAGGGCAAGTGACCTAATCACAAGTGTGATAACCTAACCACTGGAACAGCAGCTTCTGTGAAGCTGTGATTCATCATCTTAAATTGTGTGTGTGGGTGGTCTGTGAGTAATGCATCAATACTGGCAATGTCCCTACAACTGACAAAAAGGAGCCTCTGATGTGACTTGGCAGAGCTTCCAGGATGTGGTAAACAACAGCCCGATGACTAAGCCAGTGTCTTCCCTAGAGATTATTCCAGCTCAGAGAATGAGCAGAACCACCTTCTTTCAAAAATGCTTTCAAATAATGTGAGGATAGTCCCAGGGTACAATCTACACACCAGTAGAAACAAAGGTGCCAACCAGTGGTCTGTACAGAAACCAACATGAATGCCAGGCATACAAGGCTCAAACCTTCTTTTCCCTGAATGACGAGTGGCTTGAGGTGAAGTTGTTTGCCTGCTAGATCGAAGTCTTGTAATCTCCCCGAGGTTTCTACTCATTGTCCATTACTGTCACCTACAAGTCTACCTCTAACTCTAAACCAGGAAGCAGCTTCGGGAATTTAGCATCTAGTTGAGATGAAAACTCAATATGATCTCGCCTGAGAATGTGATGAAATGGCTGCAACTGCAACCATGTGAAAACTCTCTGAGCAATAAATGGATGCGGTGAGTTATCACCACCAAAAGTAGATGTTTGTACAGGTCATAAACACTCAAACAACACTTCTGGTGTGAGTACGCTGTGTGCACCTGGACGTGTCTTCACAGTGGTGCTGTATGTTTGTGCTTTGTTTATCTGTTTCTGTGGCCAAATATTATAACTGGGAGAAACAGGTTAAAGGCAGTTAAAAAGAGGTAGGCACTCCAGTTATTAGATATTAATTATATCACACATAGAAATAGAGATGCAAACCTTCTAAACTAAACTGATACCATTTAGTTTTTCCCCCACTATTAATATTTTAACATACACTATTTGACCATTGACTATGTTACTTACCTAATACACTATGCCTTGTTACTATGAATTACATTTTCCTGTCTTTTTCATTTTGTCCATTGCAAACTTTTGTACTTGACAGTATGTTAGTCTCTCTACCTGTCATTCCCACGGTCTGACCTAAACTGACTTCAAGGGTCCCATTTTATGTCCTGTTTAACCTGCTACTAGAAGTTGCTGCTGCTGTTACGGTACATTCTGTTGAAGGTTGGAGGAGTGCCACCGATACACTTCATCTGTCTACCACAGTCCCTTTCCCCAATCTATGTCACAACCTTTCGGCATAGTGGCCTGACTCGTAGGTGTACGGATATAATCTTTTGGCCAATGTGATGTTGATTATGTGGTGGGTATTTGTTCTCTCCCGGCTGACTTTTGCCGTCTTGCTGGTTTACTGCTGACGCTTCTGTGGTGTTCTCTGGAGTATTCACTTTTCACTCACTTGCTGTCATGATGCCCTTTATGCTCTTGTTAATGAACATGGTGTCACAACCTAGAGCATTTAACAGTCATCTTTGACTGCTCGATATCTCCACTATATTCCTACAAAGGCTACTTAACCTTTTACTCCACATTGTTCACCGCTATTCCATCATTTTGGACTAATAATGTAATAATAATGATTAGACTTTGCATTATGTGTTGTATGAGTTGCTGTTTTGCCTTTCTATGATCTATAGTTTGTAGTTGTATTTTTGCTGCTTTCTTTTGTTGTGCCTGCTTGTTTGCTTTTGTTGTCTTCTTGACATATTCTGTCTTCTTGATTGACTTAGTAAGTGACCTTGAGCTTGGGAAATAAAAACTAGTGCTATTAGCTAAATCAATGTTTGTTGTAGATGCTAAATGTGGTTCGAGTGATACAATCTTAGTAAACTTAGCAGCAAACTCGGGTATGTTAACCTAACCTAGCATAGCTAACTAATGGGTAATGTTGGCTTCTTTATTTCCATATCATTTTCTATGTAATTCTATGAAAAGTTGTATTTATTGTTTTAACCTTTTTTCTTTCCTCCAGGAGGTAGTTAGCTAGAGATAACAATCTGCTGGTGTTAATTATTGACAATCAGCCTTGTTCATGCTGTAATGATCAGACAGAATGCTGTAAAATACTTATTTAAAAATGTGTAAGTTACAAAAGGTTTACATTTTTAAACTATTTAAGGAGGTTGCACCGTGTGAATCCTGTGTCTATATTATTCAAATAATCAAAAGCTTGAGCTTGGTTAATGGCCTTCATGCCTGGTCAGGTGGCCTTAATACCCCCACAAAAATGAATTACATTAAAAGCCAAATGGCTTTGTCCCACAAGTAACACAATTTAAATCCTGCTTGCATGTCCATTCTAATTGTGCTTGTGATCTTTGCAAAAGTTCATATAATTGGTAGACATAAAATACTTCTACTCTAATTCTACTCAAGTACAAAGGATGTTTAAATTACATGTTGAAAGCATGTGCTTTAAGATGTCACTTTCAAAGAGTAATGATTATTGTTATTATGCCATATTTTCCACCTGTCTGGGCTCTTTAAGTGGTGGAGGAGATGGTGAGTACTCATTATGGTGAGTAAGATAAAAAAATAATCAGAATTAATGATGCACTATGACACTACAGAACACTGTTTCTTGGAAATAACAGGCAGGCACCAGAAATAAGCTATCCTTTGATCGTAAAATTCAACATTTGATCAGCGAATGACTACTTAATTTCAAACAGCTATGTGGGTTCTTTGGAGCACAGGAGTGCACTTTTGGAAAGTGGCATCATGCAATTATGCAAAACATTTGAGATGATCAACTGACATTATTGCATTGTGACTAATTTGATTTCCAGTAATTTAAGCAAGGTACTCCATATCATTTCCTGCTTGACAGTCTCCTCTTTGTTGATTGAAAATAAAAGCAAATGAAGAACCCCTGTGACTCCTCTTAAACTCCACATACTTAAAAAGGGTTCATAATTAGTTTTTGGTGAAATTCGTCATGCAGGTAACTGATTACAGATCATCTAAATATGAAAAACTCTATTTTATGGCCCTTGAGGGGTTCTTTAACATTCACCCATCGCTCTTTATAGTGTGAATATAGAGTAAACAACTATCTCAGGTAAAATCAAATCTTGGATTTGATGGAAAATAAACTCTGCACCACATATTATGTGAAGTAAACACAAAGTTTTAGAATAGCAATGCTAACTAAAATACCAATAGCTAAGAAAGCAAGTTATTAAAACAGATATAAGGTATAGTGCATCCTTCACATCTAATACCACAGGCTTCACACTAATGGGTCCCTGGGAGGAATAAGATGACAAGAGAACCATCATGTAACAATGTAGTATTTTAAGCAAAAAGGCTTCAGAACCATGAATTGGTCTTCAACAGTATAATTATTGACAATGCAATGCACACCCCAGCACTGGTATTTTTACATTACTGTGATATGTAATTTTACAGGATGATTAATCCCGCTGTTCTTCAATCCACTCTCCCCCACATCGAGCACGTAGCTCACACTTGCTCAAGCAAGAGTGCTCTTAATACATCATAGCTGTTATTGTGTCACATTTGCCATTTACATTAATGTTGGTTGTTCCAAAACTCACTCTCGGTGTGGCTTCTATCATGTATAATTAATCCACTGTGGGGAGTCTGTCAGGAGAATGGCCATCACTTTTGCCACAGTGACACTCTGCAAGATAGCACAACATGCATTCACTAACACACTGTCATCACATGATGATCACACAGACAGTGCAGGTGTAAAGTTTCTGACTTAATGCAGACACATACATATCGTCTGGTTTGTTACAGGCACACACACCAGAGCTAAGATTTGCTCTCATCTACAATCTCTTGTAATACCAGTCGGTACCCAGAAGCTTGCAGGTTCATCATCTAAAAGGTAGATAATTGGTGTATTTTTTTATTGACCATGGACAACTCCTTTGATAGTATTGGAAATGTCAAGGCTGGATGGGATGAATGATCTACATCTGAGTTACAAAAATGTGTCCAGGTGAAACCAGGTCTATAGATTTGTCAGCTAATTTCCCCTTATACTAATTTACTCTAACAGGATCCTGGGAAACATTTATTTATGTGGCTTCTAACGTCATTGACTGAGGTTATGGACTAGTGAATTATAAAATCAACTTTTGCTCAGGTTTGAAAGTTCCCTTATGGTGTGAAAGCTGCCTGGAGTGGAATCTCAGACTACTGATGTCGTAAAAAAAGGTCCTCCATTTTTGACAGGCTTGACTACTTTTACCTAAATTGAAAGCTGACCATCCCCTCTACGCCCTCCAGGCATTTTATAGCTCTAAGTGCTTAAACGAACTCCCAGCCATTTGAAGCTTGACCATAGTTAGGTCATAACAATGAAATACATTTTTTACTCTTCGCCTAAAAAGTTATTGTTTTGGAGATAGGAAGGTTATTTATTGCACAAGCAAAATAAACCTCGAGAGGGATATTTCAATGCTTTTCATTAATACACAGTAATTATCACAGTACCTTCATAAACCCAGCACAAAATGTCTTTCAAATATTTTGGCTTTGCTCAGGTGCTTATTGATCGGCCCTGATATAGGGCAAGGCTTTGAGATTTTACCATTCACCTTTTAATGGCTTCAGCCTTGTGGGAGTACTATGTTAACAGATCAATTATTAATGTGAACAACTGGTTAAAGAGGAGTTGATTAAAAAGGGTCAATGTTTATGCAAAGGAAAAAATTGCCAGCAACCAAGCACTGGAAACATTCTCAGAAAAAGGGTATTAAACAGTACCATTGCTTGTCACTGGGGTGGTACCCACGAGAATTTCTTTTGTACTTTTATTATGCAATTTTCACCTGGAAAAATGAATGTGGTGCACCTTTAAAATACATTTCAGGTACATAATTATACCTTAAGGACCACTTTTGTACCTTCCCGTTTCCAGGTAAAAGATGTATACTAAAGGTACAAAACATAAAAAGTCCCCTTGAGAGTACCAGCCCAGTGACAAGCAATGGTATAGTTTAGTAGCTTTTTTCCAAGAGTTAAGAGAAGTTCAGATTCTCTGTCTAGCCACAAAGCACCATCAACACTATGTCATACTCCATATCCTGTTCCAACACAGCACAGCCAAGGCAATGAAGTACTACACTGATGGATTAAAGCACCAACAACCGATTCTCTGCAACTGCGGATCATTTCAATTGAAGCCAAACACACAGGACAACTGCACAGACTTCATAACAGTTGCACTAGCCAAACCACTTAGGGTTACCCTCTGCTGAGAAGCTTCATTCATCTGTTCAATAGTGATACTAGGTGTCTAGATGGAAGTGCTCAGTGACTATAAAAGCTGCTTCATTAGCGGTCAACTATTTAATCCTTTCCCTGGATTCTTCAGCAGTAAACCAATGCATAAAAATAGCCCATATTTCTATTGAAGAAGGGCGGTCCCCAGACACCACCCCAATTAGAAGGAAGCTGGAGGCAACTGGTTCAAAAAAGGAGTCAAGGAGGCCATCAGTGTCAAGCTGGAACAACCACCCCTGAACATAGGGGAAGGTCTGTGACACCACCTATCAACCACTTACAATGGCGTCTGAACATCCCTACCCTTATGGTTTAAACCAGTTTGTGCTTGTACAGATGCACTGGTCAATATTTTTTATTGTTCTTACTATTACAAATAACATGGACATATCTGGGGAATACGATGAAACAATTTTTTTAATGTGATCAAAGCAAGTGTATCGTATGCCTGAGAAAAAAGAGCCTGAAAAAACAGGTCTGTGCTAGCCTCTTTGGTTCTGTTTACATCCCTCCTCTCATTCATGTTATAGGCACGCCCCCATCTTTACTGCTCAAAAATGTGAGTTGCTGTGTCTGCAAACATGGCAGAATTCAGTGCTAAATGGCCTACATCACCAAATACCGCTGTGAAGAACAAATCTGCTGATCGCAAAGGGGCTGCAGTTGCTACATTTCTCCGGGGATAGGTAATGCGATCATTAAAGCTACAGGATGTAAGATTTTAGTATTTCGCCCTCTCTGGTAGAAAAACGGTATTTGAAGAACATTTCGTAACGTGGGTTGTGCTGCGCTGTTCTCCATTGCGCGGATTAATCTCATGGCTTCAAGTACACACATTCAGAGAGAATTCAAGGCTGTGTCCCAAACCACATAATGTGCACTAAGTACGATGCCTAAATAGTAATGACAACAATGGTGTACCGACATACTATTTAGTATGGTAGTATGCAGACTCGGCCCAAGTATTTGCGACGCTGAGGGTATAATTATCTGCGCGGTTACTGTCATTTGCTCAGTATCACAGAAGTGTTATGAGAATAAAAAAACTTTATGCTGCACATCAACGTGACTGTCACAGTTACTGAGTACCAGATGAAAGAGAAAAACCTCTTAACAAGAGCTAGTGCTAGTTGGCTCTGCCTGAACCTACAGCAGTCTGCCCGTGTCTCGATGAAGCCGTGGGGTAACTGTGCCCATTCTGCAGGATTATAAACAGCACATAACCTACAGAACGAACTAGTCATCTAACGTTATCTAGCTAAAATATAAGCTCTGGTTGAAGGGGAAGGGGTTGAAGGCGCTGTAATCTCACAGTGTGCTGCCTGTGGTAAAGTCACCTTGAAGTGAATGCTGGGGATTTCCCCTGAAGCTCCATACATCTCTATGGCTAATAGACACAAGCTAGCCCGCTAACTCTACAGTGTAGAGAACAAAACTATCACGTCTGGTCGCTTTCAATGTGTATTTTTTATTACCCGGTCTGTGTTCTCCATGTATTTTGTTATCGAATCTTTGTATCTTGTTCTCTAGCCTGTCAAAAAAGTTTGCCACATTAGCTAAAACCCAGACCACAGAATAAAGACACATATTCAGTAAAAATATACGCACCGAGGGCTCGAATCACTCACTCTCACCCAATATAACTGAGTTTGAAATACAAAAACACAGAGATATTCACCAACACCTCTCGTTAGTCACTGGCCGGCTATCATGAGTTCTTCACAACTTCACAACTGGGTAATGATACAAATTCTACAACAAGGATAAATCAGCTGACCATCATTCAATAGCTTCCCACCAAATTAGAGAACAAATAAATGCCTTTCCTGACTTTCACTCTCTCATTCCTGCTTGTTTACACGCTCACGCTTTCTCACTCCTGATTGGCTGCCGGTTCCCGCCTGACACCATGTAGTCGGACTTCTTTCGTGCCTAAAGCTGGAGCGTGATGACGTTTGACGTATCCGAGCTGGCATATGACGTGTGGGTCATATGCCACCAAATCCCCACCAAATCCAACCCGACACCCCTGACACAGCTCTGACTGTGAGTTACTATTACAGGATTGTCAGCGCGACTCACGGTAGCTCAGGAACATCGTGTTATAAAGTTGGAGGTTTTTTTGACTCAATAAAAAACAAACAATTTTTAACAAAAGAATTCGACCTACTGTAGCTTTGACGTGTGGAATAGGCCTTTTCAAACCAAATATGTAAGTTTTGTTTTAGGCCCAGTTATTGAACGTTTACAGCTTATTTTAGGAACCTGGATCATTGCTCATTGATTTTTACTTTACATGCATTTTTATCAAATCCATTTTCATCAATTAATTTTTGTTACTTTCACCTCTCATAAATTCTACCCAATGCACCTTTAATGACTGTCATGCCACCTTAACGAGTTTCATGGCGTCATAGATGCAAATCACACAGAGATATAAATGCAGGGGAATTTTCCATCACCAAAGATGAATGAAGAAACGTCTTCCAAGGTTCCAAGAGCAGTCACTTTCACTTACTACAACTGGACATTTCAAAATGACCTGGAAAACCTTCTTGAGACAACTCACAATTTTCCCATCACTGGTACAGAACTTTAATCACTGAACTTCCACTACATACTCTTGCTGGTTCCAGATTGTTGATGCTGTTGAGTCAGGTACAGGGGCTGCAGACTCTACTAAAGTGAGTCGCTGTATGTGTGTGTGTGTGTGTGTGTGTGTGTATGTGTGCGCGCGCAATTGTAGGATGTGTAATATTGTGGGTTGGTGGATTAGAAGCGTAATCCGCCCACTGTAGGCTTATCAGTACATGCCATGGCTGTGTCATCATTCATCAAGCCTCCTATGTGGGAGAGTTACAGTTTAAGAATGAATGAATAAGTAACACACGCAGTTGCAGATTCACGCCCCCAGAATGAATTGCACAAAACCCAAAAAGTTCATTCAAAGTGACTTCCACATTTTCTAGGCAGAGTAAACTGCTGACATAGATGTGTGCTGGGGAAAGTACAAAGTAAACCTTAAAAATGAATCAGCACAATAAAATATGCTAAATCTGTTTAACACATAAAAAATTAAAATTAAGATATTGCAGCTATTTATACCATGTTACCATTGAGTCCAGCAGTATAAATAGCATCTAGATAGAAAAAAGTAATACTAAAGAATATCTACTTTTCAAGCATTTCAATTTTGAACAAACAAGCATTGAAATTTAGCATTATACAGAACTTTGATAAGGCATCTAATTTAAAAAGAAAAGTGCTCTCATGTAACAACAAAAGCATTGATGATAGGCTTAATCTTTCTGCAAGCAGAAGAGCTGGCTCTTGTAATCTGTACGTACACTACATGCTCCACATTCTCTAACAGAAATGTTTTATCATGAAGCGTGCAGAATGCACAGTGACTGGAAGGACATTTCCAACCAATTTGAGTAGCCTTTGATTTATGAGCGCCTGATTGAGACATGCAATAACTCCCCATAAGCCCCTGACACAAGGGGCCTCAAGACTCCACTCGCAGTCCCAGTCATAATGAATGCATGAGACTTCTGAACCAGCAAGCAATGAGACATGACTTGCATGACTGAGATGCGAGTAAACTAGAAATTAATGCATTTGCAATGCAGAGAGCACTTCACTTTCTCACCTCCAAACTACAGACGATTCCAATTTCACATTCAATCCATCTTTCTAGCGGACTTCCCATTTAAGTGAAGTATAATATGAATTAGAGAGAAATTAAAAAAAAAAAAAAAGATGCAAGAGGGTAATTTTATTCTCCACCTCTCATTCCACTTGAATCTATAAATCCAGTGCTGGTTGGATTATCTATTTTGTGCAGACGGCTTTATGTCCACCCACCCAGATATCCGCTGAGACTCCCAGGGTGATGTATCATCTCTACGGATCCATATAAAATGGTCATGCTCTTTAGAAATAAAACACATTGTAGGGATAATTTGATTGAGATGCGAAAATGGCTGGCAGAATGTAATTGGCCTTGTAATACTTGGGACTGGCTTTGAGGAAGTGAAGGCAGCGCCGGAGTTGAAAATAATTTGTCTTGCAAGCCGTCCTCCACAGGACAAATGGCACATAAGCCAGCCTCTCTGCTGCTGTTTAGACGCAGTAACCTAAGACAGCTGTCGATCCTCGACAATTAACACAGCCACTCTGCCCTTATATTTGGGACCATATGTTCTTTTTGAACTGACTATGACTGTAAACATTTATAGTCAAACATTCATTACCCTTATGTTCTGTTTAGATCAAAGTGACTCATTGTACATTTCTAATAAAAGTGGAACAATACTAAAACTTTTTCCAACACAAAACTTTACATGCTTAGTTAAATATCTCTAATAAACATGAAAAAAATATATATATATTTAAATATTTAAATTGCAGACATTATGATGAGCTCATTTTTATCTGAGAGTAACATGGTGAAGTAAAAGTGTTAAAAATGACTTTAATAAATATGAAACAAAAAGGGGATTTTAGTCTTGTCACATTACATCTTGTTGCAATCTCACCTGGCATCAAGAGAAGGCCCAAGTGAAGCTCGGAATTGAGATTGCCCTCCCTGATTTGTGTCGTGGTTACCATGGCAACACGCACCATGTGCTTTTGTTCATTTCACTTCTGTTTTGTTGTTTCTCTAATAGTGTGCACCTGTCCCTTGTTTCCCCTGAATAGTTTATTTATTTAACTCTCTCTGTTTTGTGTATTGTTACTATTTTCAGGTTGAATTCCAAGCTTTGTTTTCCCTGTGTTATCTTGTTCCATATTTCTAATTGTTAATTGTGCCTTTGGAAAATCCTTAATAAACATAGAGTTAAACAGAAGGGTTAAGGGTTAATACAGATCAGAAGGGTTAAGGGTTAAATACTGCATTACTCCATCTCTCTCCCCTGTTGATCAGAGCGACACTAGCCAAACATGGGCGTCTGTGAGTTCATGTATACAGAAGAGGGCAGTTAGCACATAACTGCAAGCGTTCAGCTGCCCTGTGATGCTGCATGAGCAGCAGTTCGAAAAGATGTGGTGGTGGCTTCATGTGTGACGGAGGAAGCACATGCTAACCCCCCCTCCCCGGTTTGTAGCTGCTGAGCGATAGGGGAGAACAAGGCAGTGAGTGGAAATGACCAAATTATGAGAAAATGGGGTAAAAAAATGAATACATTGCGCAAGTTGGCCTGCTCGACATTGTGTTCAATAACTTTCTGGGTACTTACGGGTACAACAAAAGCGAAGCCATGTTTTTATCTTCAGTCTTTTACCTTCCAAGTTTTCCACACACCACGAACTATCCACTGTTTAGAAGCAAGAATTGTGTGCTGAATCTCTTACCAAGCTTCATCACATTTTTGTTCCTTTATAGTTCGTTGAAGTCCACGGAAACACAGTAGATCTAACTGAAGAGCCTCAATTTCAAGGTAACTGTAACACCAAAATGAAATCAACGCACACCCTAATTCACTCAAATAGTGACTGAAATAACCCCCAAAAATGCTGAATGCAATGTATTATTGTCAGCTGAGCCTACTTCGGTCATGCACAACATACACACAGTAAGACAACACACTGAATAGTAGGACAACACACATACGGAGTCTCCATGTCTCGATGGCCAGGCAACCAGGATTACAGGAGCCTAAATGTGACACACATGCAGCCAGAACAAGGAGAACAGACAACACTGACCAGCACACGTTGAAACACAGCATCTGATATCTGTTCATAAGAGACCGAGAGTGTGGAGGAACCGCCATCACACACTGCTGCGTGATTATATAGAGTGGAGAACCTACGGGATTATAATTAAAGCACATTAATGAAGAACAGCAGATATTCTTGAAAATCTACACAAAGGTAAAAAAAAAAAATTTTAAAAAGAGAGAGAGAGAGAGAGAGAGAGAGAGAGAGAGACAAACCAACAGGTCCATTAATTTCACTCATTTCATGTTAAGGCTCGTGGCTTAACATAATGGAAATGATCCGATTGACCTTTACCTTTAATTACACAGACTCACACACACATATATATATATATATATACACACACCAGGCTCTAACTCAACAGACCACATGTTATCCAGATAGACTGGAGAGAGGGTTATGGTGAGGGAGGGCACGGGGGGGGGCGTGTCGCCTACCTGAAGCACGAGTGACATCCCAGCACTGTAGAGACACAGACCAGAGTGCAAGCTGACACACAATCACTGTATAACTCAAACCAGATCAGCCTAAGCTCTGCTCAAATCTACAACACACACTGCATTTAGTTATCCAACAGTCAAAACAATAATAATAAAGCAAAATGTAACACAAAAACGTATAATATCATCTTAGTCAAGACAGAGATATCCCCAATTGTAAAAGACAATTCTTACCTGGAGGACACCAAAAATCTAGCCACGCAGAAAAAAAAAAATCAAACGCTAGTTAGCCAGCCAGCCAGCCTACTATACTCTCAGGGAAAAAAAGGCTAAATCTCGAACCCTTAAGGGTTCTTCGGTTGTCCCTCTGGGTGAACCTTTAAATCAGGTGTGTCCAATCTTATCTGCAAAGGGCCGGTGTGGCTGCAGGTTCCACCTGTTTAATCAGTCGGTCTTGGCCTTCAATTGAAATCGGGTGCGGCTCCTGCTTGGTTGGAACGAAAGCCTGGTCATGACCCGGTTGGACACCCCTGACTTAAAGGTTCTATGAAGAACCCTAAAACTGAGGGTTTCCCTATCAGAAAGGACTCCTAGTATAACAAGAACTCCTAACTATCCAAAGAATCATTGAAGGGTGTAATGTAATAACATAATTAATGCAAAATATCTCTTTCTCTGGTTATCGTACCAGGGTTTTGTTTTGTTTTTAACAAACTCCACAGATCTTCTTGTAGCAACATGGTGTTTGATTTTCCATTTCTGAAGGTCGAACCTGTGGTTCACTGCACCAAACTTTTTATATTACCAATGCATTGTGCATTTCTACATAAGCGCAAACCTCAGAAAATGTGTGTGCGTGTGTGTGGAACTTTGACGTGAAGAACTCTGGATACAAAGCGACTTAATTGATAAAATCTCACGAAGGTCATTTAAATACAGATAAACGACACGAGTCCAGTTTTAAAACTGGGAGCATGGCATCCCCTCTCAAACACTCGTGTTTCGTTCCACAGGAAGTTGTTCATTTCCTTATCTTAAGCTTAATAACATAGAAACAAGTCTAATGTCACCTTGAATCCAACTGCAATTTTGATAAAACCGCAAAAAGTCCTGTCGATGTGTTACAATTTTGTTTCGCGTTTGTGCCAGATAGACAAGTACGACTATTTGTTTCGACGGCGTGTCAATCAAGTAAGCCACACCCCTCGTGCATGGTGACATCAAAGCACATGACTTAAACCAAAGGTCAACTCGCGACTTTTTTTAGGGCGAACCCTGGTAAAGGAACATCGCGGAGTCTAGACTCAGACATGGTCAAAATATAAGATGAAGTTTCAGATCATGTTTTTTTTTTTTTTGCTTTTTAATCTTTGCAGATGTTTCGCCGCTCATGCGATTGGTTCTAACACACGGTCTACTGAATCTCTAGGCCACATAGGTCACATTAAATTACTGCTACTGGCCTGGGATGACCCAAAGGCCTTCACGGACACAAGAGAGGAGTCTGGACAAATTATATGCTGACGTCTCATCTGAGCATTCTGGGTGTAGAATAGAATAAAATAGAATAGAATAGAAAGCTCCTTTATTGTCACATATACAAGTACAGTACAGTGAAATTGATTCTTCACATATCC
>JAOUQW010000029.1:2163345-2177948 GCA_028565825.1 Olivaichthys viedmensis | reverse complement strand
CCATATCACTCCTCCATGACACTGAAGAATGTCACAGAGCCCCTCCACTATATAGTAACAGAAAGACCACATTTGCCTTTCTCTACACCCCCCCCCCCCACACCCCCCATCTCCATCTGTTTCTCCTTTCCTGTCTCTAACTCTCTCTGTCTTCCAACCATTTCCTTCTTTTCCTCTCTCCAAAAGAGGGGGCCCTTCCTTGGTTTCTGTCCTTCTCTCCCTGTCTCCTCTTTCTCAAGTAGTCCTCTCATCCACTCAGTTCTTCCTCTTGGTATTCTAAGACAGGTGGTCCAAACAGAGTCCAAATGAATGAGCAAACAAAATAAATAAATAAATTTACATTCGAGAGAGAAGAGAGGCCATGGTTGCCATGGAAACATGAATTATATTCTAATGCTAGCTAGGACGAATGGCTATGTGCTCATCACTGTCTTTCTGTTTACTGCTAAGAATGTTTTTCCGGCTTTGTTTTAATGTACTCTTAGTGGTGTAAACAATTTTTAGATGCACAATTTACAAAAAAGTAATGAGGCTTTAAGATCCTGACAAGCTAAGCATGTTGCTAATAAAATGTTCAGACCAATGTTCAGATCTTAGCAATTATTTGGAAGAAAATACATGCAGTTATAGTTACATAAAATATTTCCACATCCCCAATATGGGGCACCACATCATACCTGTCCTTGCAGTCTGGCTCTCATTTCAAAATGATTTAAATGTGATGTATATAATTATGTCAAATATGTAAAAGTTATACACAAGCACAGAGAACATAGCAAACGTAAAATGGGATCACAGAGGCTGACACCATCACTTGCAAGAAGTTTAGACTGTATAACAATCAACACACAGATTCAGAGAGTAAGTGTCACGTTGTTAGGGGCGCAGGCAGGACACAGGCGCAAGCCGTGTTAACTCTGAACATTTATTATACAATGGAAACACAAACTACAGACGACATGTAACATTGAACAATCAGAAACAAACTGGACGAGAACAGGAGGGCTTCTTAAACACTTACTGATTACAGACAAACGACACGCAGGTGGGAACAATCACATCATGAGACAGGGAAACACAAAACATCAACAAAAAGCATGTGCACGTGTACATGACAGAGCCCCCTTGGGTCCTGGGCCCATAGGCCCAATGTCCATGTCCAGGTGGGGGCCGACCACCCCCTGCGCCAACAGGGAGCGGAGCAATGATGAGCTCCGCCGTGGCAGGGCGCAACGCGCCGCCATCCCCGAAGCCCGGGGGCGGAGTGGTGACGTCTTCCATGTCAGGGAGTAGAGCCACTCCCGCACCGGCCTCTGGCAGTGCGGTGACGACCATGGGGTAGGCCTCCGGCGGAGCACCGCCCAAGATAGTGAGTTTCTGGAATAGCTCCGTCATGCCTGCGTCGGACACCCGGGGGCCACCCACCACGATGTCAGGAGGCAGAGTGGCGTTGCCATCCCCGAAGCCCGGGGGGCGTAGCAATGACATCCTCTGCGGTGTCAGGGAATTTACCCACGCCTCCTGCAGCGTCAGGGAGTTCGGCCATGCCTCCTGCAGCATCAGGGAGTTCGGCCACGCCTCCTGCAGCTTCAGGGAGTTCAGCCCGCCTCCTGCAGCATCAGTGAGCTCGGTCACGCCTCCTGCAGCATCAGTGAGCTCGCCCACGCCTCCTGAGGCGTCAGGGATGGCCTCGGCGGCTGTCTTCAGGTCCCCCCCCAAATTTACCTGGGGGGATTTCTCCTCCGCTCCTGGGAGAGTAGTGCTCCAGACTGGGTTGGTGCTGCACGGTTGCTGTGGCAGGCTCCGAGGCGCAGCGGGAAGGATGAGCTGTTGCGGCGCGAGGAGCTAAGTCACCACAGCAGCCAGGACATCAAGCCGTGCTTGCCCTTCCACGCTCTCCAGCCGTATCTCGGTGAAGTGCGCTGTCGCCGCAGTGGAGGCGCTCCTCCTCGGTGTGGTGATCTTTGCCGCGATGGCGCTGATTTCGTCCACCCGCCTCCTATGCTCCTCGAGCTCCCGCAGCAGCCCCCCCTAAATCCGTTGCCATTGCGAGGTGGCTTGCTACGTCCTTCTTTTGGGTCCCTGATTCTGTCACATTGTTTGGGGCGCAGGCAGGACACAGGCGCAAGCCGTGTTAACTCTGAACATTTATTATACAATGGAAACACGAACTACAAACGACACGTAACATTGAACAATCAGGAACAAACTGGACGGGAACAGGAGGGCTTCTTAAACACTTACTGATTACAGACAAACGACACGCAGGTGGGAACAATCACATCACGAGACAGGGAAACACAAAACATCAACAAAGAGCGTGTGGCACTCGTTGCCATAGCAACTGTCACACTTGGTCATGCGCACCGCAGCGCGAGCCAGTGTGCACGTGACAGTAAGTCCAGGGCCATAGCTGGTTCTGTCTTAACCATAGCTTCTATACTGGGTACAGACAAAAACAAGGCACAAGCTGTGAACTATGAACAGTTAACGTATTAACTTTCAATAATTGGCCTTACTGCATGTACTGCTGGGGTTTGTGCACTTTAGCCTAGTGCATTTTCTGACCTTTGGTGTTTTTTAGTTGCCTAGGAACTTCACTGCACCTGCATATACTATATACTATATACTACATACTAATTCTTGTATTAGTATGCAGTGTAGTATGCAGTATGTGAGAATTCCTCAGAATTACGTTAGACGCTTTCATTTTGTGAGTATTTTGACAGTTACTGTTACCCAAAATGTGTTAACTTTCAATGGTTAAAGCCAAAGCTGATGCAATGAGGCGGCGGCAGTTAACAACCTGCTTTATACATAAAGTTGGAATAGGAATGCAATATAAATACATTGATGGCACAACTAGCATAATACTTTCTGTTCTGTATCGAGTATTAATCTATCTCAGCTCTTTCAAGCCCCTGGCAACATGATTTCAAATGTTAAAAAATTATTTGTGATACTAAAGATCTGTCAATTAATTAGCATTTACCAATTGTAGATTTAGGAAATATATATCTCTAACTACATTGTATTGTAGTTTTGTGCCTAATCAGAACTGTGTGGGCATGTCAGATTGCATACTAATTGACAGTGGTGTCTCCCTGGCAAAGTAAATAATCATCGACAGCGCTAGTGCTACAAAAGCAAGTAGGAATTACAGAGCGAAGCTTATCATATCGGGTTTAAATAGTTTAAAATTAGCTTAACTGTTCTCTCATTTAACTGCCTTCTATCACGCAGCGGTGACAGGCTTATTAACCCTAAAGCTTAGCAAGATATTTTTATCACACAAACGCGAATAACATCAACTGTAACTTTTTCATTGTGCCAACGTGTAAATAATATAAGTATTACAAAAATGGGTTAATTAGACAAAAAAATACAGCTTGCATACTTTTTACAGTACTGTAAAGCGCGATTATCAGAATCTTAGTGCAGCCACTTTGCTAATTCTCATTTATTTCACGCAAGGAACTCATCATCTCATTTATTTCAAAAACTCATCATTTCCACACAAACTACTGCAATAAAATGGTTCATATAAAATGCTAAAAATGCTGCTAAATGCTGCTAGATGCTAGACAGTGAACAGGAAAGAAGTCATTTCAGTTTCTGTGGTTGGAATAAAGGGGGAGGTGACATAACCAGATGGCTAATTCTGATTGGTACTTTGGTAGACCTGACGTCACCTTTACCAAATTGAAAAAATAAATTCAGAAATAAAAAAAACAACATTCTTATTTATTTTACAGATGATGGTAAATTCACCACAGAAGCTATAGCTAATAGTACGATGCCAAATATGAAAATAAGTTGACAAGGGCTTTAAGAATTAAACAGCTTTTATAATAATGATTTTGGAAGAAAATAATTTCCAAAAGTAGTTTTATTTAAACAGTTATAAATGCATCCACCACAACCTTCTTTTCTCCCCTTTTCAAATTCCATTTACTTCAAGTCCTGGCTCCTTTATGTTGTTTCCCTTGAGCTGGGGTTGTAACAGTATATTAGAAAGGAATTAAAAACTTTTTTTTTGTTTTTGTTTGTAGGTTTGAGTCTTTTGTGTCAGGTGTGTGTGTGTGTGTGTGTGTGTGTTTGTGTTTGTGTGTGTTTAAGAGAGCACCATTGTAAAGTTTGTGTGATGCTCTGCTATTTTGCAAATGATGAGGCAAAATAATGATAACCCCTAAAAGTAGGCCTACTACCCCTTATATATTCTTCTCTAATATATAATATAATGCATTAAATCATGTGTATGGGAAGGGGCGGAAGTGCATCTGGAACAAAAAACATCGGCACCCTGTAATGGAAAATGTCGCGACAGAAGAAAATGAGAAATAATAGAGATCAGACAGTGAAGAGAGCACAAAAAAGAGAGTTTGACAGAGTGAGAGAGAAAAAGAGAAAGGAATGTATGAGAGAGGGGGCGTGAGTGGAGCAGAAAGAGCTGCGAGGAGGATGCTGCAGAACATGAGGTGAGCTACAGGGAGATAAGGATGGACCAGTATGAAGAGTGAACAGGAGGCAAGAGAATCCTGCAGTGCAAGATGATGAATGCCTCCTGGAGACAACTTCTCTCTCTCTTCTTTTCTCACTCTTTCAGCATGAGCACATTTCGTTTTTTTCTGGAGTGACTGGGCTGTGGACAGATTCTTAAGCAGCTCTCCTGTCATTAAGACGGCCTCTTGGAAAGGTCTCATTGACCTATTATAACAAGATCTGCAGCAGCCTAAAAGGTCAGGTGAGCTCGGGGGTTTATCTACTGTCTCACACGCGCACACACACACACACACACACACACACATATTGCGTTGAGTCATAATTGCACTAAACTATTAGTCACAAACACATGCTGGACTCAATGAAACAATGACTTTAAAGGGTCATGAACTGAACTGTACAATTGTTCAGAGTGTACTTCATGCTAGAGAGCCATTTCAGCATCTAATCACCACACTTTGGTCATTTCCACAAACATAATTGCATATGAATCAGCAAAGGAAATGTTCCCTTCCAGATCTTCTTTGCAAAACTGTACTTCTAGCTTTTCCACTGCCTTGCAATGCTAATTGTTTTTCGAAACTAAACTAAAAGCAATTTCATCCATATGACACCTATAACTTTGTCATTTTCATGAACATGAAACCTCTATAACCCAAGTGTGATGATACTAAAAATATTAAAAGATATTTTATTTTGTGCAAGCAGAGAAGATATGACAAAACTCTTAAAAATAAAGGTGCCTAAAAGGTTCTTAAGAGTGATGCCATAGATGATACCATTCTTAGTTCCCTAAAGAGCTATTTTTGGCTTCCTAAATAACCTTTCGATACATGATTCTTTACCCATTTTTTGTTATTGCCACAATAAACAGAATAATTATTTTCCACCACAAAGATCCTTCCACATAATGGTAACATTTATGGTGGGACATTTTTTTTTGTTAAAATAATGGTTAAAGATCCATCAATCAAAAGGTTCTTTTGGAAACCAAAAATTACTTTTGGGTTTTTTTAATGTTATTTTTAAGAGTATAAATTAAGGATATATGAGCTCACATCACTTTATCTTGCTATGCTTATTGTATCAAGGTCATTAGTTTTGTCTCAGGCTAAAAATGTAATGCGGGTATAAAACATTTAGTCCAACCTATCAATCAATTCACCACTTAGCTTTTGGAAACCTGACAAAATACACTTTAAAAACTCACTAAAAGGTAACCAATATAAATAGTGTGTGTGGAGGCAAAAGGCACTAGCTAATATTGCTTATAATAAATTACAGCGAGATATGAGTGCTGAAAGAGGTATGGCTTCAACTCGTATCATAGCACATTTTAATACAGAACTAATTACGGCCTTAAAATGGTTCAGATCAATAACGAGAGTGGGAAAGAAAGAAGCTTTTGGAAACATTTTGCAGCAAGGGAAAAAGCTAATTTGTCAAATGGATTCCTATAGTCCTCTTGCCCGTGCTGAAGCAGCCCCACTGCCAAAACACATCCTCTGCTTATTTAGCAATCCTGTTACAATATCATATCCAATTTGCCCAATCCATGTAAAGGACTGCCAAACGTTGCCAGATTTTGGCAGAAAAATATGATTAAAATTAGCAAAATAAGTTATCAAACGGGCCATGAGGCAGTTGTGTGTTTGTGCCAGGCTAACCTGTAGCACAGAGGCTTACAAAGAGGCCCACTACCCCCAACAGGAGAAATATTTTTACTTATTTCTGTCGGCAGCATGATCGCTCAGGCTTTTTGTTTGAAGATAAGAACCTGCTTGAGAATTGTGTCGTTAAAAATTACCACAGCACAGCCTCTCCATCTCTTCCTGCAATCAAGAGCTAATATCCTTCCCCCTTTTTTCCCCTTACACTCCCCATGTCATCATGTGAGAAGATTTGCCATTTGAGTTGAGAGAGGCCAGAGTTTGGCCTTTGTGTGCACAGGCCATAGGATTGACTTCTAGAATGATGCAATGTCACCTTTCCCATTTTCCCCATATGCCTCAATTACAGTACTGGTACAGTACTACAGCAAAGGAAAAAATGCATTCTTCTCTTTTTTCCCAGCCTCTTGTCATAAGTGACCCTTAAGATCTCCCATTTTCTCTGAGGTATTAATTTCCAAATTAATAATAGTAATTCGTAGCAGTATTAGAGCTGTAGTGAAATCCTAAAGTGTCTGTAATCAAGGATAACATGGTTCAGTTGGAGCTGATCGTTAATAGCTTATGCAATACACGTGTGATCTGTCGTATAAACAGGGGTTAAATTGGGTGGAAGCACATGGGAGCAGAGCAGAGCTTAGCTCGGGTACTATAATTGAATGTAGATGTAAATCATTTCTAATGCAATATTCATGGAATCCATTTCATTATTTGATCTGATAAATCATGCTGACAGACAACACATAGTCACTGAATTTTGTTTCTTATTCGATAACGCTTTAATGCTTTTTATTGATTTAGGACCGTCAGTTAACGGTTAATTGATGGCTAATAACAGTTGGTTACTGGTCAAAAGAATTTGACAAAATGTGCAGCTCTACAAATGTCTTTTGTTGCATTTTTAAGAACATGCTTAATTAGCATTTTTCATGTGTATTGAGTCAATACTAATGTGAATGATCATTCAAGCGGCACAGAGCATGGCAGAGGTTGATGAGAACTGCGGCTATATATTGCAACTGCATTTATCCTCTTAGACAAGCGAGCTTCAAATAGGTTTCAAATTAATTTCAAATGGTTTCAAATAGGTTTCAAACAATGAGTTTGACTGAAAGCTCTGACTGGAAAAGAATGCACATGATTTACAGTCCAGTTTCATCAATCTTCACATCTAAATATATTCTCTAAAACCTAAAGCTTGATAATTCTATGCAAGAACACAAGTCAACTCTGGTCTTCAGTGAAAGTCCTCTCAATCTGATTTGGCCTACTTCTGTCAGAGAAGGGAAATCCTGAGATATTTCAAAAGAAAGTTTGCTACTTCACCATAAAGGAACATGTTAGGATATTGTGATCCTACACAGTATAGTGGAAAACTGAACCCTCTAACCATCCCGCAGGACTGAAACCTCATGTTAATGCTCTAAATAGTCTCCATTATTGCAAACATTAGCAAATACTTTATACCCTATGTACTGGAGGTTAGTGATTGGTGGCTGAGCAGGATGTTGAGTATACGTGAGAGACATAGGGTGTAACTGAACTGAGAGTGTTTCCATAACAAAGATCTGCATAAGAAATGTGCCCTTAAGAGTGTGGTAAAAGCAGATGCTTTACTGATGCCACATTATGCAAGTTAGCACATTACGCCTTCACAACTCGGCCTTTTTTACCTTTCCCATAATGCCCCATGTGCTAACCCAGAAAACACCATCCTAAGACAGTTGTTGCACCTACTTAGTCTCAAAACAATCACTGCCATGACATACACAAAGTGAGAACACGACACTTTCCCTGCTAGGCCTATTCACTGTAAATCTAGTTAGAGTCCCAAGGAGACAGAAGTCTATTCTCTGTATTATATCTGCTATACTGTCCCACAAGGTTACACCGCTGACATTTACCTCCACACGCCTTACTAAAACTGGCCATTTAAACATGACAAAGGCAAAGATTCTGATGAGACAGACGCCATTAAAGAGATGCTGTAGTGTGGCAGGAGTGTACTTCACTGCAAATTAAACTCTCTTGACTCTTCATTTGCATCCGTCTCAAGCCCTCAGTGATTTATACCCATCTCTCAGATCAACTGTAACCTCCAAGCGACGGCGTGCACAAACACAAGGGGAAAAGATACATTTTTAATGGACTTCAAAGATGGGAGAATGAGACAGCGAGAAAGATGAGCAGGAGGTAACTGTGGCTTTCCACATGAATGTTTCATGGGTATTTAAACAAGTCAATTTCATGCAAATGTGACCACTGCTGGTGTGGCAGAATTTACCAACACCCGGCACAGGCAGGGGAAGAACAGCATGCGTATAGATTAGGGTATATTGTATGTCAGTGTAGGGCTGCAGCAAAATATTTTTTTCTGTAATCAACTGAACTAATCTGTTAATTCTATGTTTTGAATAACTCAGTGTAGAACTCTACCATGTCACTCAAATGATTAGACTTTTTATGTTCTCCTTTTGTTTAGTTTTTTCATTTTTTTTAAGTTTAGGTTTGTTCTTATTTAACTAAATAGTAATTATTAATCTACAACATCTCTGTATACCTACCACTCAGCACTGTTATGACAAGACTGAGTGCATTTTTTAAACAGAATGGATTTCTGAAAAGTACATACATTTAATTTGCAACACATTTAACTATTTTAATGCTAATAAATTAGTGATATATGCTTTTTAAAATATTTTAAATTAGCTAGCGATTGGAAGATAATAGCAGGCCCATCCTGTGTGCTGTGATTCAGTTGCATTTCCTACTTTTTGACATCGGTTTAGCACGTTAAACCTTGTCATGTGTTTGATTTTTTTCTTAACCATTTCTTGCTAATATCTACTCAGATTAATTTATTTTGGAACTACTTGGCATGACATCCTAGCAGCATAAGAGAAAAAGGTCACGGCTTTGTATGGTCAGAACAATATTACAAAGACAATACAGGTACATTCACTGTCTTTTTACGCACTTGATGAGTTTGCAAAACTCCCGTTTAGTGAGCTTGCGGCACCGTGCTGCCATGTTTATGAAGTTTTTACAGACAACTCTGAAATCAAAAGGTACTGCTGTTTGGATGGCCACTGCATTAGTAGACTTACCTTATAGTAGAATGTTGGTTATACAAAGCACCACAGTTTTGGGAGGAAAGAAAATAAAAGGCACGAGCCAAAACTAACAATAACATCTGATCACTCAACATTAAAATCTCAAAGTCCTGTCATTTGGTAGTCATTTTGTGAATAATGGCAATTAAATATAGTTTAAAAATCAGCTAAAATACATTGTTTTATTTAAATATTATTGCATTGATTACAAAAATGCTCATCAATAATTTTTTTGTGTTGATGTTGATTCCACCGGCTAATCGCTGTAGGTAAACCTATTTTAGTCTACAAGATACAACCCTTTCACACGCAACAAATCCTGAGCCGCAGTGTATCAGGCACACCGACATACCGGACACTTTGGAGAGCCTCATTTTACTCATCTCTGCCCTCCCCTTCACTAGTTCTACTAATGCAACAAAATGGCTGCTTTCCCTCAGTGTCTTCAAAGACTATATGCTGAAACAGTGAGGCTCTGCTTGACAACCAAGAACACTTCCTCCCTCTCTCCTTTCCTTGCGCCACAATTTCCACATATGTCCAATATTTACAGTAATTTAAATATTGACTATGGCCAACGCTTCACTAATGATGCAATTCATAATATCTAAGGAATTAAAATACAAAATACTACCTAATATACTATATGAAGCTGAATAGAATTATTCCTTTTCGCTCTCTGGATCAACTCTGACTCCAATGAACTCTGCATAGTCAGGACCATAACCAGTAGACAGGACTAGGAGGCTGAGGTGAGATATAAGGATAGTGAGGGGTAAAATGTGGGGGAGATGAAGGCAAGATAAGTAAAAATGTATTTAAAACAAGCTCATACCTCCAATTACAATTGCAAAACTCTGTTGAAAATGTTCTTCTGCTCTCTATGACTCACACCTATGTTGGCTCTTTTCTCAGTTTTTTTTATTGCCATTTGCTGCATGCACAGTGGAAATTATAACGCAGGAAAGAAATGCTATAGATATATTAGATCTGTGTTGTCATGGGGAGAATAACCATAACGTTAACCACGCATACACACTCTCAGAATTTTTTTTACCAATTTTTGTTGCTGGGATGGTACCCTCAAGGGTACTTTGTACCTTTAGTGTGTATCCTTTACTTGGGAAGGTGCATATAGTGTACCTTTAAAGCTTTACTCTAAAAGCTAATTAAAGGTACAACAGTGGTCCTTAAGGTCTAATTATGTACCTTAAATCATTTTAAAAGTACACTATATTCACATTTCCAGATGAAGGATATACACTAAAGGTACAAAACACCTTTGAGTACCACCCCAGCAACAAAGAAAGGTACAGTTTAGTCCTTATTTTTCTGAGAGTGTACCAATTTCAACAATCAGGGCCATCTTTGAAACTGCCCCAATTCCAAACATGGAATTCTTAATGTTGTATTGGTAGTATTATATTATGGGTATATATATATATATATATATATATATATATATCAGACTATACATACGTCTTAGGGGCAGCGTGTGGGCAGCTGATCAATAATAACACCTTAGTACACTTAAAACACAAGACTCAAAACATATTTTTAGGTTATATTTATTATATTTAGCTAAAATACTGTCAATGAATATGTAAATCTCAGTTGTTCCTAGAGGAGAAGCTTCTATTGTATTTCAAAGGGCAAAATCAACAGATTATTGTATACAATATAAGAATATATAATTAATGTAAATAATTATTAATCAGAAGTGAATTAGTGTAATTCCCATTGTTGTTACCATGATTAATAAAATATCACACCACTTAGGGCTATAGGGTCTATCATGCTAATACTATTATGGTCCAAACCTCTCAGATTAAGAAATGCCTAGCAATTTGATTCAGCGTGCTAACATACCAAATATACCGTAAGTTCTAAGTTGTGGGAGGTTGTGCTTAGACACTGTGGTTGGTAATGTGTAAAAGAAAGACATGGGAGAGAGCTGTGAGATCAAAGCACCTTTTCAGATTCCATGTCAGCACAGACCAGAGAAAATTGCCTAAGACAGATTTCATGGCATGTTTTCTTTTTCTTTTTCCCCAGCAGTTTTTTCTCCTCCAGTGTACTTCCATTTTATAGTATCATAATCAAAACATGTGCCATTGATCTATTGCAGTGGGGAAAGAAATTATTTGCAGGTGCTTACATAGTGGAAGAAAAAAATTGGCAAAAAATCGAAAATTACAATCTAAAGCTTATCGGAGCCATGCCTGAAAAGCTGCTACTCCTAACCTTTCTTTTCCTATCACTGCCACAGGCAATGTGACTGAGAGCAGATCGTAATCTATCTCTGAATTGAATATTACCCTTGGGGTGGCAGCTCCAGCCCTGAATGATATGCTACAGTACAGAAGTCAATAAAAAATAGGGTGCTTTCTAATTACAAAGGTAAAACTTTTAATGATGTTGTGAATGAAAGAGAGACTGAGTAAATGTTTGAACAGAGAGGAACATACAGGAACAACCATGTGTGAGGATAGAAATATTTGAAAAATAAGGACTGGTTTAAAGGCTTTGCTTGTATTTGATTTTAGATGGGATTTTATACGAAGCAGGTGCATTAGAACAAGTTATTAATGTGAACTTACTTTAAAATAAAGTAATGTATGGACATAATAATGGCTTGTATCATTGTCATCATAGTTAATTAACTACTCACAGGAAAATAACAGTGGCATGATTTGATCAGAATCTAATTCAGTATTTAACAGTACATGTGACTTGAAGAAATGCATCTTGGCAGTACTTTCTTTGGAAGCTACTGATCAGTGTTTGGCAACAGGCGATCCGACCAACACTGCATAAATGTGTAAATTGTAAATATAGTAATATTATACTACGCAAATATAGTGTTTTGACATTTAATGATCTGCTTCTAAAAGTGAAGGCAATGGGTATATCAGGCTATGGTTATAAGGACACCAGTTTGCCAGAAATGGAAAATATGAGTGGACGAATCTTCAGAGGCTGCTGTGAAGTTTCTTCCTCCAGCACAGGTGAGTCTCTGTCTCTACCGTCTCCATAATGTGTCTGAAAAATGATTGGCATCTCTATGGTCGAATGCAGACTCCTCATAGTTAGGTAGGTCTGATGTACCAAAAGCACAGCCCTGATGGACCACACCAATCTCAATATGTCAAGCCAGCTCAGTCAAAAAGTCAAAACAAGCTGGTTTGATCCTGCCCAAAGAGACTCTTTCCTTTTCAGACATAACTTTGCAGCTTTATTTACTCCCGCCTTCAGTGAGGACAAATGGAGAGGAATTCATTTTCCTGCAGGTGCTGCCTGCTTGAGGCTTCGCAATGTGTTTTGTGGAAATTGCAGGTGAAGAAATTCCCATGTTGATTATTACCTCAAACAGTATATTTTATGGTTGGAATAGGAGTGCTAGACAGATTTCCTATAATTTATCTGTCTCCAGATGGCCAACACAGAGTAAAGTCTCTTTTTCCACACAAAACCTTCTTAGCCATTGGCTTAGACTTTTAGAAAGCAGCAAAGACACTGTTAAAACATTATATATGGTGCCTTTACACATTTATTCAGTGCCAGATCGCCTGTTGCCAAACATAGCTCAGTATCATCCAAAAAAATAGTAGTAGCCAGCATAAAATCACAAGTACTGCATTATAATTATTCTGATTTGGATTAAAGCATTTCACTGTTATTTGTCGGTATGTTTCCAACTGAGTACAATAACTTCATACATTCTTTTAAAAGTCACCCTAAACTTAAATGTAAAAAATGTACCAAACATTTTATGATGGCGTGCTTCTGGGGGAATTAATTTGAGTGTGCAAATTGCTCAGAGTCAAAAAGTGTCACTTCAGTATATTTGACACATTTTTAAAGAACAAGAACCGGTTAAAGAGCTCACTGGAAAATAGGAGTTAGTACTGAACACTTAACAGTGTTACAACCTTCGTTGTATTTCTGTCTGTTCCATGTGCTGTGTGTTTTGTCTGTGTTGGTGTAGGGGGAGTGTCTTGTCTTTCAGGTCCTGACCATTGCCACCTGCTTCTGGTTTCTATTTGATGACGCATCACACTCTTACCTGTGCCTTTGCTTTGTCTCGCTTCTTTTCACTTGTGTAACCTTTGACTGTTCTCTGTGTATGACCCAAAGCCTGTTCATTATGCAGGGTTAGGGGACTTGGATTTCTTGATGAGGGTAAAAGTGTAGGCACTTCTCTGCTTTTTTCTGTTGTTAAATTCTGTTGTCTTGTCAACTTGTCAATGTAGTCATGTGTAAAGAGCAAAGACTTTTAGGCTAGGTAGACTATTTCAGTCTTCCTTGCTTTACCATAGACATGTCATGTCCACCTATTGTGGATTGGCTTTGCCTGTTGTTTAGAAGTGCCATCAGTCTACCTTTCACCACATTTAAAATACGTTCTAGCCTTGTCACTTAGGGGTCAGTGTGCTGTTTTGTTGCTCAGCAACTGTGAGCATGCAAGGCAAGTACTAGTGGAACATAAGCACGCCAGGCCCAGGTGCAAAACACCCCCACCTTAAACATACAAATACACACAACCTGACACACAGCATAACAGTGTTTGCACACCCAATTCAGCCTCATTAATTGGGAAATAATTGCACAGTTAACAGTTCAGAATCATTTTAATTAACATGTAAGAACAACAATAGGCTAACCTTTTGCTTCAATTTGCCAAACTACTACATCTAAACAGATTTCAGTGCAATTACTGATGTTGAAGCAAAGTTCTTAGCACTCCCTTACCTGCTCACTTACCCTATAGGCCCAAATGTATGGAAGCAAACAAGTAATTTTTAAAGTTTTAGTCAATTTGCCAACAACTAACAACATGTTTATTGACATAATTTAATTGAAGAAAGTATTCAACTTCCAAAATATTTCATTGGTTTGCAGTGCTGTACTGTCCACTTTATTGTAATAATTATTTTGCGTTGTGTTGGTTATTGGTGAATCGACTTAATTGTAAAAAGATTTTGATAAGTTTACTTTGAAAATCACTCATTTATAAATTTTTATAATTTACTACGGACTACTTAAATTTGCTGGTTTGGAAGAGATTTGCATGGACATGCTTATTTTTGTACCTGCAGCCACGCTGTAGTTGGGTTGTTACAATGTAGTTGTACAGCTGAGCACGGGACATAGCGTGGTGGTCGCCATGGCGACAGGCCGCCATCCGCTTGTGTGTGTGTGTTCGCCTGTCCCTGTCACGTGAGTCATGCTAAACGTTGCCAGCTGTTCCTTGTTCGTTCTTTGATTTCTAAGTGTTTAAATACCCGCCTGTGTCCGTCCCGTATTGTCTCCTGTT
>JAOUQW010000029.1:2142701-2163245 GCA_028565825.1 Olivaichthys viedmensis | reverse complement strand
CCGCCTGTGTCCGTCCTGTGTTGTCTCCTGTTGTTTGTGTGTCAGCACACCTGTCGCGGTGTGCTTTAGTCTGTTTGGTTATACCTTGGTTTGAACTTTAAATAAAGATGTTATTTCGTGAGAGCGGCTTCGTGCTTGTGTCCACACCTGCGCACCTGCAGCACTTCGTGACAGTTACAACCTAAAAAAAAGTTGTGCACATTCAAAGGATATACTACTTTTATCTTCTTTAGCACAGTTCTATATCTTCTGCAAGAACAAAATATGACGTATTCAATCTTAAAACTCCCATGCAACTGACCTACTTTCAAAATTTTGTAAAGGGTAATTCATGCCTTTTTGCTGATTTAAAAAAAAAAAATTGCGTATCAACAGGGGGTATTCTGGGTTGAAGTGAGTTGCGTCAGCAGCCCAGTAGTGGTTTGAATGTGCATATTCAATATTTTCAGTTTAAATGTTCACTTGGCACTTGCTTATTGTGTGAATTACTTATAATTTCCCGCTGATATATTTGCACTGTTTTGTTGTTGCTGCTTTAGAATTTCTTTGCACTATGTATTCCCCCTTATTATATCCCCCTCATAGTCATTGGGTTCACAAGGTTTCACCCTCTCAGGATTGTGCAAGTGTTTTGTGGCAAATTTTGTGGATGGACAGACAGAGTGAGTGATTGTAAAGACACACTGCAGTTTATATCATTCAGGGCACTAAATATGATTTATAAGTACAGCGGTGATTCAGTGTGATTTATAATGCATATATTTCCTGCATGCAATTAGGTTGCTCCAAGAACAGGCATTTAATATTTACTTCAAGGGATTTGTGACTGTGAAAATAATAGAGATTTCCAGGTAAGCATTCAAGGGTTCAGCTGGGCACTTGTACATATGGAGTGCACATTTTTTGTTTCACAAACAAATTTCCGCTGTGTGAGAAATATTCATGGCCTTTCAACTACTTCTTTTAACACCTACACCGAAACAACACAGTCGTATTAAAATGGCAGCAAATATAAGAAAAGGGGTCTTAACCAATGCATGAAGTGTTTCAAAGCATACTGAATAATTTAAACAGTGCTTTGCTACACACGCAAACCATTAATTTTAATACACTGACAGTTATATGTTGCCATAGAAGTCTATTAAATCAAGAAAAGAGAAAGAAGGAGAAGAAATGAAGCTTGAATTGTAGTCACAGTGACTTGCTCTTCCTCTACAGAAAATCACAACAGAAGCCAAATAAATAAATAAATAAAAATCAATGGCAAAAAGGGATTCATGTTTACCTGATTCCAGCCAAACCGTTCCTTTCACACCAGGGGTCACTGCTTCATCAGTGTTGTGCTTATTGACATTTGCTTGACTATTACCAGAAAAACAGTGATAAGATCTTCCCTCTGTGGGATGGCACACATGGCAATATTATCAGAACAGGCCATAGCAGACATGAGTGAAACAAAATCCTGTGACTCACGAATTTTAGAGTTGTTCAATCTTCCACATTTCTGCTTATTTGTCTGATTATTGGACGTTCTGATGAACATCAGAATTGTGGCACTAACTCCACATTAATATGCAATGTACTACTGTAACCCAACATGTTCAGTGCATGATCCTGCTGCCTTGCATGAGTTTTGAAGGCTTTGCAGAAAAAGTGGTGTGTATGTGGAGAGAAAAGACCTTTGGAAATTCTCCAGAGCTGCTGCATTACAGAGATAAAGCCAAACAGGAGCTGTGGCAGAAGATAGGAAAATGAACACAGCTTCATTTAGGAAATGCCTTGAAATCGAGGTGCACTTTCATAACACCTTGACAGCAAGGGGCCTATTGTTAATTGTGGCCCCTGAGCAGTTGACACACAGACCCACAGAGGGATTTTAGTGTGTTAAATCCCTCTCTCTTGCTCTTTCTCTCTCCACTCACATCTGTTCCTTACATTTAATCCTTCTAGTTTATTACATTTACATTTTTACATTTGTCATTTAGCAGACGCTCTTATCCAGAGCGACTTACAAAACGTGCAAACAGTGGAAGATGCAGCGATGCCAAGCACCCAGTGAATCCGCAAGGATTCATAACCTGGAAGACATGAGGCAAGTGCTAGTTTGTACAAGTGCTAGAGTGGTCAAGGTATTGACAATTACAATTGCAAACCTAACTGCATAAAAATACAAAAGACAATCAGTGATGAATAGGATAATTTAAACCTAAAAGTAATACAAAATCAATGCAAGGTAAGTGCAGAGAAAATAAGGTGTTATCCTAGATACTCAGAAGAGGAAAGTTTTTAGATCATTGAGAAAGGAATAGAGACATGGAGCTGTTCGGAGTGGAGGCAGAAGCTCGTTCCACCACTGAGGAGCCAGGACACTAAAGCAGCGAGATCTTGCGCTACAAGCATGTTTAGACCTCAGAGGAGGACATGTCTGGTGCCCCGAAGTTAAAGACTAAGAAATCTGCTCCCGGTGCCAGCAAGTAATGTGATTGTGAAATTTGAAATGGAAGTAATGTGACAAGTACAACCAATGGTGCACAAAAAAGGCATGTTTTGGTTTGCAGATTAAACGGAATGCTTTCTAGATAAATCAAGCAAAGAAAGCTTGAAAAAGTGACTACAACTCAAAAATTTAATATATTTCTATACAGGATATAAGCAAGCGGCTTCAACTGTGTGTCGAGCAAAAGTAAAGAAATGCTAATTGAATAAATAATATATTAATGAATAAAACTTAATAAGAACAATAAAGGAATGTACATGTTATCTGTCATTTTGCCTAAATTTTGCACAAGGCATAAGCGACATATGAAATTGTTTAACCGATCCACGGTTCAGAAGAAATTAGTCCAGAATGACGCCCTTCCCCGAACAAGACCAGAATTGATCTGGGGTATAGACTCAATTATTTGGGCCCAATGTAAAAAGTTTTTAGTTTTCCATGAACATAATGAGCAGATTTGCAGAGTAGAAGGTTCACGGTCAAAGTGCAACAAAATAAAAAACAATAGGTTACACATTTATTCTGAATGAATTTCAAGACACAAGACACATGCAAAAGCAAATACCAATTCATCATTGTAGTGGCTTAATATCAAAATATAGTAATAGGTTTTTAATGGGGAAATATGACTGGTTATTTTGAGGATATAGTTCTCCTATCTATCCTGTGAGACCGCCTTGTGTCAAATAAGCACACAATCCTGAAAAGATTTCATGTTAATTCGCCTTTTGGGTGGGACTATTTGTGTGGTTATAGTCAATTAGTATGATATCCTGGAGGCTCTAAAAGTAGTCCATGTTCCCTCGTCAGCAAAATTTGATAAAGAAAACAATGAGCGTAAAAACTCATTTTGAGCTGAGTCACTTGAAAGCACCCAAGTAGTCCTATAATAAAGTTCTGAATATTATAAGCACTTCATTTTTCTTTTCTTGGTAAAATTATACAGTGCATCTCACCTACAGCCCATGATGAATGTCAACAACAGCCAGTAATATAAAACAAAAAGGCAATTACATGGCATAAAAACTTACACATCATAGACAAGCCAAACAGCTTTAAATAATATATTTGTTACTTGACATGATATTTCCAGTACCACAAGATTCCAAAAGAAAGATTTCCACTCATTAAATAGAAACAAAAAAAAAACTCAAACAAACTGACAACAGATGGTGAAGGAGAGAATGAACAGAGGACAGCTCAGAGTAGCAGCATGGGTAATCCCAATGCCTGGCACCTCGTTCCTAACAGAGGTTTTACAATATTTTAACAGACACCAACCACGAAGAAAAACCCTCATTAAGTACCTGTGCACAGTGTGGAAAAGACAGTGCCAATTAAGGCCTAAAGAAGCTAGTAATGCATCAACATCGCAAAAAGCAACCAAAAGCATGTAGTGCGTGTGATGGCAACAAACTGGGACATTTTTTCTTTGCAGCTGGCAACATCAGCAGACCAGGTGTTTGCAGCTAGTTTAAATTTGTTCAGGTGTAACATTGTGGCTGGGAGGCAGGACACCTGCAGGTGTCCGGATGAAAGAAAAAAGCATTTGTGCAGACAAGACCAGCTCATAGGAGGCAATGGAGAAATCGAGATCAGATGTTGAATCTTACATTGTGTCCAAAATCTTAAAAATACTTTAAATAGTATTCTAGAAAAACAATGTGAGTGTCCAAAAACAATAATATCAATAACATGGGCAAAAAGCTAGTATGTTTGGTCAAGACCTGTCAATAAATACTGGACACTATTCAATATACAATTCCAGGCGTGGTTTCTGAAGTGGTCAACTTTGTAAACTGAGCAGATGGCAGATGCAGTTAAAGTTTTTTGATTATTACATTTAATTTATATCATACACGTATCAGAAAATACTAAAATATATGTTTTTGCATGATATGCCATGTAATACTGTTGTGCTGACATAAATTTTAAAAGCTTACAAGATGTTTGTCTTAAAAATGTCTAAGTTTAGAGGCCATAGGGTAAATAGCTGGGATGTGGTACTAGCTATAGTGCATCTGAAAAGTTCCACACATTCTAAGTAAGGCTGGAGAATAGTGAACATCGTCACGAATAAGTGTGTAGTATTCGATATCAGGCATACCATAAACGTCATTCTATGTAATGTTTGTTAGAACTTTTTTAACATGCAAATCTGTACACCCAACTTTCTCTGTTGTAAAATAACAGCAATTGGCCTATCAATAAATGGATGTTCTGTCAACTGAAAATAATACATTGAGCTGTGAAAAGTGAAGAGTTATAAAAACTAAAGTAAAGTCAATTGTGTTCATGCTTTGTGTGAGCAAATGAAGGTTGGTGACTGGGGTCAAATTTGCCAGCAGGTTCATTGTTAACATCATTAACAAGGAGCATTTATGGATTTAAACATGACATACAGTTGAGCCTTGGTTTCTAAATGACATCATCTAGTTTATGTTTCTACGTTTCCTGTCCAATAACTGTTTAGTTTCACTTTAATTTCTAGTACTTCCGCATTCGATTTACAATTCTATCTATCATTTCTCTCTCTTGTTGTGTTGTGTTTAATAAATCCTCACACACTAGCATGCTCTTTAATGTCATTGTCACAAATACTATACGTTAAGATATTAATAGTGAAAAAATAAAAATGATTCAATTCAATTCAATTTTATTTGTATAGCGCTTTTAACAATGGACATTGTCACAAAGCAGCTTTACAGAAATCCGGATGTAGCTCTAGATCCCAAATGATATCAGTTCACACTTTCTGAATGTGTATTAGTATTCTCTAATAATTTGTACGCCCACCCTTTGCTTTTATTACTGCCTCCAACCTCTTTTGTGTCCTCAGAGCAGTTTTTGGATCCTCTCAGTTGTGATATTCACCTTTCTGTTATAACATGTGATACATTGCCTTCTTCAAATCAGGTCTGTAGACAAAAACTTTGACTTCTTATGTTTTTTTAACCTTTTTTTCTAATGATTTTGCCCTATGTTTTGGATTGTTGTCTTCTTGCAGGATACACTCACATTTAATTTTTTCACCCAGAAACCATGGCTGATGCAAACTTTTGCATTCAAGTGTATTTCTTTTTATTTAATTAAACTATTATTGCAATATAGCAAACTTTTGCCAAGTACCAGTTCAATCAGTTACATTTGCAAGTAGAGCACATATTGCACTATATTAGTTAAGAAAAATCCTTGCACTATTCCAAACCTAATGAATGTTATTGCCTTAATTCGCAGCTTCCAAAGAGAAGGAGTCAATTACCTGTAATGAAAATTACTTCATGTAAAGCCAACTAACAATTAACATCAGTGCAATGGCACTATGGTGTTGCATCGTACTTGGACTATCTATTCATTAGGAGCCAGCTTATGAGGAAGCAGCTGCCCAGCGAGCAGTATATTGCTTGCATTTTCCTCCATATGGGAATCTATTGTGAGATGTCTGTTGATACTGACGCATGTTGGAGGACAGTGTACTGATGTCTTTGTGAGATGGAGGACAAAAGAAAGGACTGTTTACTTTCACTTGATGGAACTGGACAGGTGAAGTGTGGCTCTGTGCTTTTTATGTGTTTTTCTCTTGTGAGCTGGGCTTCACAGTTAGCATGGGTAGTGGATGAGAAAAATCAAAGGAACTCAATCTCGAGCTGCTTTATTCGGCCTGTCGGATCTGTGAACAGCCCACACTAGACAAGTGCTTTTCATGGTGTGAGGTCTTCTGCCTCCACAAACCGATTTCTGTGCATATTGTGAATTTTTAAATATCATACAAAGTACATAACAGAACAGAGCAAGACTGAAACAATGTAACAAATCTAACACTGCGATCCAACAAGTATATTACTTTACTTATCAAAGTGAAGTCACACTAAGACTGCAAAACCTTTCTCCAGAGAGCCGTGGCATGTGAAAACTCCTAAACGCAAAAAAATATAAACATAATTATTAATATGGCACCACAGTGGCGCAGGTAGTGTTGGTGCCTCACAGCTCCAGGGTCCGGAGGTGGATCTTGAACTCCGGTTACTGTCGGTGCGGAGTTTCGCATGTTCTCCTTGTGAGTGTGTGTTGCCCTGCAGGACTAGCGTCCCATTCAGGGTGTATTCCTGCCTTACTCCCAGTGTTTTCCCGGGATAGACTCCGGATCCACCACAACCCTGACCAGGATAAAGTGGTTACTGAAAAAAAATGTAAATACAGGAACTGCCTCCTTATACTTCGCCATCCTGGGAGGGGCTATAGTGTTTGTAACATGAATGAAAGTGCTTGAACTGAATATATTACTGCATCGTCAGAATTGTAATGGCCCTGTTGCTGTCACTGAAATAAATTACGGCTCAATTTGCCTCATAAAATAATTATTTGTGATTACAATAACAACTTAGTGACACCGGGCTAGGAAATCTAGCAAGAGTCTGTTCTAATAAACTTTTATTTGAAAACCAACTAAAGCCGAACTGTGTGCGGGCTTTGAATTTAAATCTGTGTGGGTGTATATGTGTGTCTGTGTGTATATCTCTGTCTCTGTGTGTGTGTGTGTGTGTGTGTGAGACAAGTTTTCACCACTCCAAACCATTCCTGCCACCTGGGCCCCAGGACTCATAAATCAGTGCAGTGACATAAAACTGCAGTTTTCTTCTTCTATATGACTTTCATCATTACCATTCAAAGCTGAGAAACGGCATTGCTTCCCCTTTATCACAGTGATGTGCTTTTTCTCTCTCGCTTTCTCTTGCTCTTTCTCTTCATTGCTTCCTCTTGCTCTTTTGCTCTCTCTCTCTTTCATTTTACTTGTCTAATGTAATACAGAAATTTTCATGTCTTCACATTATACCAGAGGATTTTTTCCTTCTGTTTTTAGCTCTTCTTTGTACTACGCCTGTGAAAGTTGCAGCAGCAAGAGTTTCATACAAATCGATATGGGACGTGACAGAGTCCTTTGTTAGGTCAAAATCTCTTCCCTCTTTGTCTTCCAGAGTGGTACAGTCCAGCCCACCTGGGTCACTCCCAAACCCAGTCTCATTAGATCTCTATAGCTATAGATCTCCATTGAAGAGTTGTTGTTTCCACTTGTGTAGACCTTGATGAGGAAAAATATGACTCATTTCTATGCTGATATTCTACTGTGCTTTTCATTCTGATGGCAAGTTTCTCAGCACCGATGCCATACCCTTGAGATACAACAGCACAACAATCAGGCCTTTGAGGCGATGCCAGCTAACGTGCCACCTCACTCGCTAATTACTTAATTAAACTAATGAGTTGGTGAGGAAGTGAAAAGAGCTTTGAAAAGGAGTGTCATCACGACAGAGGGAGTGAGTGTGGGTCTTTCTTCAACCCCTCACTCTCAACAGGCCACTTGTACCATCTGAATAATAAAAAGGACAGGGGGATAAACACATCATGAAGATGCATAGCGTTGTGAATTATAGTGCATGTGAGAAAACAAAAGGAGAGGCGAGAAATAATTTGTTCACTATTGTTGAACTCCTTCATTAATGCGTGTCTTTTATTGAGAGTGACGTTTTGCCATGGGTGCCATTTGTTCCAACAGTGACTAATCTCCATTTTGTCATTCACATGAAGAACATCTGAGCATTCTTCCTACATCAGAGGCACAAAGAGAATACATGCTTAATAACATCAGCCTACATGATGATTCCAATAAGCCATACTTCCAAATTCATGTAATTCATTTCAAACCTGGACAATAAGGTACTGAGCGAACTGGAGGTTGTTGCAGTAAATATCATTTCTAAGCTGCCGTTGAATAAATTTAAACAGTCCACGGTAATTAATCTGCACTTAAAATAGCCAAGAGCTCACATTGCTTAAAGGAGAATTTGAGAGAACCTATCCCCTCTTATTAATGATTTTACACAGCAACTGCAAATGTCCCATTAAATAAACAACACCTTTTATTGGCATGGAGTGAAACTGCCTGGCCAGAGGTCAGCCCTTGCCAGAAGTGAACACACTGTGACTACAAAATGATTACAAATAAAATATACTACATATACAAATAATGTACACTGGGACAACCTAATACATGTAAATAACTACTGAGAAGACATATTAAATGATTACAAACTGTAATTCTGCCTGTTTCGTGTGTAATATTTGTCTTAAGCCATCTTGATGTCTGATGGAGAGGGATCACATATAGAATAAAACTACTATTAACTACTAACACTTCTCCATCCTCACATCTTCAATCTCCACACACTCACCTGTAGCATGTGATTAATAACAGCAGTGATTATCTCACACCCCTGGGGTACTTAGCCCACACTCACACACAGGCTCCTTAACAAGCACCCCACTCTCCATCTCATCACACCACCATTAACCAGGCCCTGGCCACGGTTCATGCAGAGTAATGTAAAAATATCCACTGCAGCTTTCTGCTGAACAGGGATTTTCCGTTCTGTAGTAAAGAGAGGATACATTTACTCTTTTTTGTTTTTTTTAATTGCCATTTTTTTGCCTAAAGCTTTGGTGTAACATGATTAGGCTGGTGGAGCAATGATCAATTGAAAACACTGCTTGCAAGATTTCTGTTACTAGGCAGCTGGATGAGTCACTAAATGATCACAGGTTTTTATGACAGATGCTTCTTTGAAAGAAAAGAAAAGAGATTTAAGACTGTGGCATCACAGAGGATGTTGAGTCGCTAGTCTTAACTCACTAATAATTTGAACTCTGCTAAAATACTGTTATAGGGAGATGGTAATGATTTAAGATTCACATTGAAAAGTCCTATACATACTGGTAATAAAAAAAATCAATGAACATACAGAATTAATCAATTAACTTCCATGTGCATATTTAAAAGTCTTCAATCGTCTTGACAATGCCTGCAAGCCAATGTTCTTTCTTAATGACTAGTTCATTTTGACAGGGGGCAACATAGTTAATAAATGATTCAGGTAATTATCTCTTAATCAATTCACTTTTGATATATGACAATTAGCATCAACAACCCTGTCAAGTGGAGCCACAAATAACAGCAAAGCAAGCATCAAATACCAAACTTTTAAGATGTTTCTGGCCCAGGAAGTAGTCAGAAGATGCAATATGTGCAAGGGCATAGGTTTGGTACTAACATTGGTAGGGACTACTAGTACTGAATGGCCACACACCCCATACGCTATTACTCTTTCACTGGAAAACTTAGCTAGCAAATTTCTTACTTACACATGGATGGGGCCCATTTGTAAAAAAAAAAAAAAAAAAAAAAAAAAAAAGAAACAAACAAATTAATAAGTCCCTAATATCCATTTTTCACCTCTTTTGAATCATGTTGCTGGAAGGATTGACAAAATCACAACATTAAGTTTGGGCAATGAAGCACTATCTAATAAGCTAGTAGCTAGCTACACTTGTAGATTAGACAGATGGAACTGTTCCATGCTGGCTAACATTAATTTTGGATTAATAAAGGAACAGTGGTATTTCACTATACAATATTTTTGTAATGTGATGTTACAACCATTTCACCATTGACGCATACACAGCTTGGCATTATGCACCAAACTCCCCATGCTGATTTAGCAGCCATTTCACCTTGCATTATCCGGCTCGTTCTCTATCTCCCTCTCTTCCTCCAAGCCAACCAAATGACTTCCTTTTTGAGAGGCTTAAACAGAGTTTGAGATCGATGGAACCCCTTTGTAGAAAGGGACAATTCAGTACTCCCTGGAGATTGGTAGGGACCTGACCCTAGCACCCATACCCAAATCTACGCCCATGAATATGAATAAACTATCCTGACAATGGTCAATACTGGAAATTATGCTAATATTCTAGCTTTTATGCACCTATCTAAATGTCTTTATTTTATTTCGCTGAGGGATATAGACAGAGTCTGAAAAAAGTCTGTCGAGCTAGAAACATTTATGAACAAGTTGTGTTGAAACTGAAGTAGAGGAAAGTGATTTATAGTGTTTATAACACTGAGGGCGGTCCACTAATGCAACCTATAAACAACATGAATAATGAAACAAGATAAAAGCTACAGTTTCCAGGCAGTATAGCTGCAGTCACTTGGCTACATATTTATTTCATACATATACTGCACACACATAGGCTCTTGTTTTACCGTCTTCATATAGGTTTTCCACTGAATTATGTGCTATGCCTACACATAAACCTAAACGTAATCTTAACTCAGTGTCCAGAAAGAAAGAAAATGCATGCATTTTGTACATGCAAAATGTTCCAAAACACCAAATCGTTTTACAAATGTACACACACATGCCACACAGTAAGGACTAAAAAGATCACATGGATGAATGTTCATCATTAAACGCCCTCTATCTCTCGGCAGAAGACTGCAGACAGCCATCGAAAAAGGGGGTGTGGTGCAAAAGAAATGCTAATAGAAAAAAAAAAAAAATGTGCCTTTTCCCCCTACATACTGCAGAAACTGTGACTGATTGCAGTTGGTTACTTGCCATCAACTTTGATAAGGTACTTTGTGTGCTTGCATTCAGTTGTTAATTACCAACTAAATCACATTCATTTAAATATAATAGCATTATTTGTATGTATTCTTTGTCTTCCAACCCTTTTTAACAATGCATAAACAAGCCAGGTTGGTCAAGTGCAAGAAGTAGCATTGGCTGCTTATTAACTGTCATAGTACATTAATAAATAAGACTCGAAATTAAAACCTCTGGGACTAATTGCACCTTACGCATGGTCCTGTTTGTGTATGCCTGCTTGTCCATGGTCCTGTTTGTGTGTGCCTGCTTGTCCATGGTCCTGTTTGTGTGTTTCTGTGTGGTCCACAGGGGGATCTGCCTCTGCATCTGTCCCTATAAATGCATCTCCATGGTTACAAGCCACACAAGACAAATCCGAAATATGCCAAGACAGCATGCTTGAAGATGTCCATTGAACCAGACTTAAAGACATGCATATTGGACTTCCTTGGACAGGCCCTGATTTACTAAAGGTTTGTGTGTGTAAAAACACGTGAAGGAGGATCTATGGAGGATTGCGTCTTTCATGTGAGCAAAATAGCATGCAAAATTTGCCTTAATGAATATACGATTTACGGTGTTTCTACTTAAAAGTGCAAAATAAAGGAGCAGTATCCATGCAAATAGATGCATTTAGCATTTGCAGCGTAATTTATTAAGTGTCACAACCTCCCCGTTGCGGACTCCCGCTTTATGTGCGCGCCGCAGTTCCCGGCGATCTGCGCACTTCTGTGTGTGTGTGTCTATTCGTGTTATTCATGTATTCAAGTGCTTTTGTTTGTTTTCACACGTGTCTCGGTTTTAGTTCTGTTCACGCCCCCCGGTTTCCTATTGGTTGTTCACTCATTGATCGCACCTGTTTGCAATTCCTCAGTTAAACAGTTTGTGTATAAGTACTCACTGGTTTCAGTTTATCGGGGCGAAGTCTTGTCATGTTTCTATGCCGGCAACGCTGAGCATTTGTTTATGTTTCTGGATTTTCTTGTCTATGGTTTTCAGCGATTCCCTTTTGTTTGTTCAGTTTATCTGTTTGTTATTGACTTCCTGGTTTTGACCCACGCCTGTGCCCTGGTTACCCTTATGGATTTACCTGCTCTACGTTTGTCTGCCTTGTTTTGACCCCTGCTCTGTTTCACTTGCGTCCTGCCTCTTCTCCTGTGCTCCACACGCTACACTAAGCCTCAAAGTCATTTTGGGAACAGCGATTGTATGCGTAAATTAAAACAACCAAAGGTTAGGTATTACATTTGTGGAAGCCAGTTTTCGACATTAAAAAAATAAATACATGAGAAAGTTACTCGAAGTTATAACTTAGTATCTCAAAACAGTGAGAACGTATCTTAAAATTATGACTAGCATTACCACAGAACAAATGGTTTTATATTCAATATTTGCCACACATTCGTGCCTCCAATGCCAATAGCGTTCAGTGAGAGTCTGGGAAAAGGTTTCGTTCACACATACATTATGAATAGATCACACACTCATGTCTACAATCATATATTATCACCGTCTTTAATTGCCGTTATACCTGACACACAATTATGCAAATGTATGGTGGATATAAAACCAACTTTATCGCAGTAATATAAAGTAAAAATTTTGAGAAACTTTGTTATTATGGGATAATAGGTCATAATTTTGATATATCTTCTTGACTTAGTAAATGGTTTTATCTTTCTTCAGCTCTTTTTTAAGAGCTGAACTCGCCATGGCTATTGAAAACAATTAGCACACAAACCTCATATAAATATTGTTTCCTGCCCCTACTTTGACGTCATTTATGCAGTTATTCTTTGTAAATCACCTGTAAAAAATGCCTACTAATTACTGCTAATTTTTCAGACTGCACACACAAATTAGTAGAATTTATTTGGGATCTTAGGGGCTTAGTGTGCTCAGGCAGGAAGAACATCTAAGAGAAGATTAGAGAGAAGTGGAAAGGTGAGAATGCAAACTGACATATGGGTCCTGTTTCTGCATCTGTCCCTCTGAATGCATCCCTTTGTGGTTGTGTCATGTGTATTGCATGTGGGTGGATGTGAGATCAGGTGCATATGTATGCGTGCGGGTGCAAGCACAGATACATGTTGTTAGTGACCGAACACTCTATACAAATACAATCATCACATCTGGTGTTTACAAAACCGAGTGTGTGTGTGTGTGTGTATGTGTGTGGGCATGAAAGCGCTCTATCTTACCAGCTCTCATTCCTGAGCTCCATCTTCTCAGATATGAAATGCACAAATGCATTATTGGAGTAAATAGTTTTTGCTTGATAAATTATATATTCCCTTTTTGAAATGGCAGCAGGACGAAAAATGACTGACAGAGAGCCAAGTAAAGTGGTGGAGAGAACATGAGAAAGAAAAGGGAAAAAATGGTGATAAATTTGTAAACCTCAAATGGGAGCAAAGCCAATATCTGTGCCATTCAAAAAGAAATCACTGACTGGACCATCATCACCTACCCCTTATTACATGTGTAATATAAACTTCAATAAAAGTGAACAAGGAAGAAAACTCTTATAGTCCTAAGAAAATGTAACACCACAGGTGAATGCTGAAAGTTAACAGCGATCTGTTATTTTTCCATTTATTGTAAACTCAGCTGTCACTTCCTCATTGTTAGCACTGAATTGGATTGAATGGTGGGTCCACCAGGCTGATTGAAGTTGAAAAAACGAAAAATGAACAAAAGCTGAATTTATATGATCGTTAGGGTTTTACATGATCGTTTTAATTCAAACATCAGATTTGGCACTGGCATCTATAGTGCCCAGGCTTAGTCATAGGGAATGTGATAAGAAGTCCACTGTTTAGTTGCACTGGTAGAAACGTCTACTATGAATGTGGATTAAAGGTAAGGTCAGTGATTTTTAAATCAGAACACTTTTTGCAATATTTGGCGTAATTCTCCTCACATTCTTGCAGCTGTCAATAAAATATCTGCTCTGGTCTCTGTGATGCCAAAAGCTCTGTAGATGGGAGATATAACATCAACATCCAATCAATCAGGACAAGGAGGCGTCTCTACTTGCTTGTCAATCATGTTGCCTGTCAATTCAGCTCCTCTTCTTGCACAAGCATTCAGGCATTCTAGCCAAGAAAGCACGTGGGCTGTATTTAATGTTAAGATTCAAAACAGCTAGCTTTAGCTAACTTTCAGCCAAAAATTGCTGGCTATACCTTAAATGCTTTGGTGAAATGTACTCTTTTATAAACACATACACAGTTGTCAGACTTATTCATTAAAGATATGCCCTTGAAATGACTCTCTCCATGACGTATCTTAATCATTTTGAGAATGTCTGTGTGTATGTGTGTGTTGGTCAATGAGTGACTCAGCATGTGTGTGTCTACCTGTAAGACTCTAATTTCTCATTCTCTCGTCACAGTCAACCCCGACTCTGCCCACACACGCACTTCCATTCCACACCACTGGAGGTCTTCCTCATTTGAATATTGACTGTTTTCTACACACACCTGATCCTCATCACTTCCTCATCACCACAGTGTTTATATATATGTTTGGACTTTGCAAAGTCTTGCCATTTCTCGCCATTTCTCGCCGCATCTCTCTCTCCCTCTCTCTCTCTCTCTCTCTCTCTCTCTCTCGCCGCATCTCTCTCTCTCTCTCTCTCTCTCTCTCTCTCTCTCTCTCGCCGCATCTCTCTCTCTCTCTCTTGCCACATCTCTCTTCCCTTCCCGTTGTCACTGGCGATTTGTCAAACAGTTGGATTATTATGGGCTGGCCCCTGTGGGCTCCTCTTCTCCATGTACATCAGTGTTAAATGACAGAATTCCGCTGGTCGCCCCCACTGATTGGGCCTGACACACACACACTGGGCCTTTTGCCTGCTTCTGGCTTTGGGTCCCTGGACAGGTGTGGGCTGTCCTATTTTTTTCTTTATTTTTCAGTCCCTCTCTAATTTTTAATTCTCTTTCTCTCTGTGAGTACTGGAGAGGCATTTAGGAAATAAATGGAAAGACATGAGAAAATAAAACCTGGATATGTAAATTGAAACTTGAATATATGGAATAAAAACTTAAAAAGACTGAATAAAATCTGAATATATAAAAGTTTCGGTAACACTTTACTGTTGGGCAGGTTTCAGAAGGCTACGTGACACCTACATAAGCCCTTCATGACAACTGACATAAACTGACAAACATTTATAAACTCTTATTCCAATAGGCATCAGTTGTCATAAAGGCTGCTTTTTTCAACTTTGATGTCAAGTGACATACATTTTTGGTGACATTAGGTTGTGTCATGACACTTCCTGTGGTGGTCTCTTTCCATTGATGGACATAACAGAGTAATTTTTTATTAAGATATAGCAAAAATAGCAAAGCGTTATTATTAATTTCGTAGAACAAAACTGTGCACCTAAAGTATTTAATAAATATTTTTAAACGTAGTAAAATATCCCCTTTCGACCTACAGAGATATGGTCTTTATTGAAATTTTCAAATCTGCACTTTCAACAGCATTTCTCCGTTTCTACGAGCTATACACGAAAAAATAATTAATATCAAATTATAACATGCGTTTCATTCTCGTCGACAAAAACTGCGTTCTAGAAGGGTTTTTCTTTTTTTGTTATGGTATATATATATATATCGGGTTATTGTAGAAAATATTATGATTTTTTCTTGATTCATCTCTACAGATCGTCGCATGAATGTATTTAATGTGTGAACGAGGTGCTGGATCCAATCTGGGAGGTTCTGGCACAAATTAAGTGCAGGAGAGACTCTAAAGAGCATCTTTTTGAAGTCCTCACATTTGTTCAATTTTGCAACTAGCCTCACTTGGCAAGCTATGTCACATCATCAGCATTATATCACTCTGACACGAAAAATATGCTGAGCTACAAAGTCAGTTGTCATAACGTCATGAAACTTTCACCCTGGAAAGTGTCATGACACAACCTAATGTCATCAAAAATCTATGTCACTTGGCATAGGTTTTACGTCAACTTGACATCAAAGTCAGTTGGCATAAAGTGTTATGTCATTTCACCCCAGAAAGTGTCATGACACAACCTAATGCCACCAAAAATGTATGTCACTTGACATAGGTGTTATGTCAACTTGACATCAAAGTTGACAGAAGCAGCCTTTATGACAACTGATGCCTATTGGAATAAGAGTTTATAAATGTATATGTCAGTTGTCATGAAGGACTTATGTAGGCGTCATGTAGCCTTCTGAACACTGCCCTACAGTAAAGTGTTACCCAAACACATATAGACTGTCATAAACCAGCCTATTCATTTATTATGTCCATAACTGATGATGGTACTTCATCCAGTCTATTTAGCCTGCTCTGCTCTGTGCTGCTACTATTGAAGCTCTACTGCAGTGTGACAGAGCTTCAAAACCGTGAAAAAATTTAATTAGCAATTTTTATTCCCAATTATTTCCATATTTCATTTTGTTTGTCAAACTTGCTGCACTGCCCCAGTTTCCTGTAAGAACAGAAAAAGCTGCATAGTGGAGGCTAGCAAACATACTTTCCCATCTGCCTTAAGCCATGCTACTAGCCCCGAGTCATTTGCGTACACCACTCTGTCCTCTCTCCTAATGGAGCAAAGCTTTGGATGTAAGACAAGCACTCCCTGTTGGCTGTCTCTATTAAAACCCATCTTGTTCTACTTGCACAGCATTTGCTTTTTAAATCATAGCATGTCCTAAAGATTGCAGCTCTGAGACAACCGAAAACTAATGATACACTTGCTATGCCACTGGGTAATGTGGGTCGTGCCACTGTAATTTGTGTGTGTATGTGAGAGAGAGAGAGAGAGAGAGAGAGAGAGGTGCTGCAACATGGAAGCATGTGAAAGATCCAGTTGCAGAAGCATGTGTATTTTGCATTATGTACTGAAATTTTTTTCTAATATGAATGTGTACAAGTGTTTATTTGTATGTACTGTATGTGCATTGTGTATGTGCACAGCATATCAATATGACTCGCTCTTTATCTGCAGCCCAACTAATCCCCTGTGGTGCCGTGCCATACTTCATGTATTTGACGTGCTGTAGGAGATTAGCACCTGACAACTCGCTGAGCTGCAGCTCCTAGAAGAAAAGAGAGTCATAACAGCTTTCGTATGAGGGGCAGGGCTACACTAAGAAGTAATATCCTATAATAAATGTCAGGTCCTGTACTCATAAACATCATGTACTCATAAACAATACTACAAGTCCTGGTCCAGGATCAGATTTCTTCCCTGTTTATGGTGATAGTATCCATATAAGCAGATTGTACATCCAAGCTTTGTCAATACCAGCCCATGAAATGTATGGGTAAATATTTCATACATAGACACTGTCAGGTGATATATTATTAAACTAACTGCAATGTTAGAATGTAGTTCAGAACATAAAGATATGAACATATTTAGGCCTAAAATACTTGCAGTTTGGTAGGCAGACGTTTGGCCAGGCACAGTATTACTATCTGTATAGTTTAATTATTTGCTCAATTTATTATTGCCTTTAACATCCCTCACTCTTTCCTAAATGTGTAATTTTTTTCTGAGAAGGATTTCCTTTCTACACTTCTCTACACCCTCTCTTTGAAGATGGCAATGGGTGTCATCATTTAAAGCATGATCCCAAGTCACTTATAATTTCAGCCCATAAATGCAGCATGAAAATCAAATAACTGAGCTCCTTGACTGTGAATCTCTGCTGGGGTTCATCATGTAGCCACTGCATCCAATTTTTACACATTAGAATGGAGTCACTTAATTTTCATTTTTTAAATTAGGTGCCACATTCGGTGGTAATGAATCTAGTTGTGGGCAAATTCTGTCTATTAGTCTTCATGCTTGGTAAATAAAAAAATAAAAAACTAATTTGATATGATAGGAAAATGCTATGCTCATGACTGTTCTAATTTATTTGGATGTTTTTTTTTTTATAGGTGGTGAGGCAATGGAAGCAGGAAATGAGGTTCTACAAGATATGTATATGACAGAGTTTCGCTAGATTTCAGTGAAGTACCAGTTGTTTTCTCTCACTGTTTTTTCTAACTGGAAAGTGCAACTCCTATTTGTGTCACACTCTCCAAAAGAGAGTGTGACACATAAAGTTGTCCTCTCTGTAGTTAAGCCTGTCTCCACTGTTACACTTCACTTGTCATTGTCAGCTTGGAAAAGTTGTGTTATACAAATTCTGTAAAAATACAGAAAAATACAGAAATTCTGTACAAATTCTGTCTGCGCTTTAGTCTTAATAAATCCACAATCATAACCCACTTCCACAAAGATGCCTGAATTTGGTACCATTTTGCCGTGATTTGCTAAAAGAAAATTACCAATATGCATTTGAAACATGTTCTTCCAAATTCCAGTGTTTTTTTAAGTCCTGGCTATATAGACATAGACATCTGGAAACTGAGGCAAATGCTTTGGTAATAGAACTGGTCATCTGTTCATTTGAGCTTACAATAATTTGGAGTCATTAGTAGACAGTAACAACCTCTGTGAACTTCATTACTGGACTTACAAAGCTCTTTACATTGCATAATGTTGTCTTTGGCAACATTAACTTCTCATTTAACATGGAAAATTACAATTCTCAAGTTGCCAAGCTGTTATCATTTATCTGTGGAAAGCAAAGGCATTTTGTATTGGCACAAACAATGTATTTAAAGTAGCACATTCTCCTACCTTACACCGAAACTGATCCCTGTGCTGCACTTTCTTCTAGATGTTGTTATTTTGACACTCCTTATTTCTGCAGCTTAGACAGATTACATTAAACTGGGTGAGTAATCTGAGAAGATAACTTTGAAACATATTAAATAAAGTCTTTCACTGAAAACAAACACTCTAGAAAAACACAATAGGCAAATTATCCCATTAATCAAATATTCCAAATACATTATTCAAAATACTGTAACTTGGCAGGTAAAAAAAAAACTGCTTTGTGACACTGTTTTTGTACATACAGTACAAAAATCCATTTACTATAACATTGAGTAAAGTTAAATTCATTAGGCAATATTAATTTATATGATATATAAAGAGTGGAAACACAACAGACTTTAGTCTGTTTGTCAACACCAGTTTTGATTGGAAATTGTCCTGGCTGAGACAGAGATTACTGGCAAACAGCTGAGGAAGAGGTGTTATCAGCTGAAGTGTGTAATTGCTGTGGGTTAGCAAACAGAGTCAAAACCCAGGGACATGAGCATATTAACCAAGACCATTTATACATATTAGAATGAAAGGTTTACAAGCTGGTGAATTATAATTTGGTCAATTAGTGTTTCTGTGGTAACTCAAGATAAATAAATAAAAATCATCTGTCTATGTATATTAAGGTGAAAGGTGGAGGAAGTGCTTGTGGCCTGTCAGGAAGTGCTGCAGGTGCGGGAGTGTGGACACAAACGCGTAGCTCCTAAATACATCAAACATATTTATTAGCGTTGAACAGATCGGGGGAAACAAACAAAGACTCACGTCGCGACAGGCGTGGTAACACACAAACAACGAAGGACAATACTGGACGGACACAGGCAGGTATTTATACACTTAATAATCATGAACAAACGACATGCAGGTGGGGACAATCACATCACGGGACAAAAGACACGGGAACACAACATAAACAAAGGGTGCGTGGTGGCCGTCGCCATAGCGACCGCCACGCTATGTCCTGCGCTCCGCCGCGCGCGTGACAGAGCCCCCCCTCTACGAAAGGCATTTTCCAAAGGCAGCCCGGGGGGGGCCCGGGCCCGTGGGGCCTACTTCCCTGTCCGGGTGGCAGCCAGGAGGCTGGACGCAGACGTCCACGGCAATGGACACCCGGGGGCCACCCACTGCGGTGTTTGGAGGCCGAGTGGCGTCGCCATTCCCGAAGCTCAGGGCCAGGGTGCTGACATCCTTGGCGGTGTCAACGGACACCCGGGGGCCACCCACCGCGGCGTCCGGAGGTGGGGGAACGCCGTTGTCCCCTTGCTCGGGGGGCGGAGGAACTTCGTCGTCCACGAAGCCCGGGGGCGGCGCTACGACTTCCTCCTCATGCTCGGGGGGCGGAAGAATGTCGTCGTCCACGAAGCCCGGGGGCAGCGCTACGACTTCCTCCCCATGCTCGGGGGGCGGAGGAACGTCCGAGGTCTTGGCCACGCCTCCAACGGCGTGTGGGAGCTCAGCCACGCCTCCAGAGGCGTCAGGGACAGCCTTGGCCACGTCTCCAGTGGTGTCAGGGACGGCCTCGGCGGCCGTCTCTAGCCCCCCCCAAAAAAAATTCTGGGGCTCTTTCCCCGCTCCAATAGCGACTGCCACGCTATGTCCTGCGCTCTGCCGCGAGCGTGACATGGCCTAACATGATTTTTAATTGTCATTACTATTTTCAAGATCCTTCAAAAGTTAAGTTAAAATTTACTTTTGGAGAAAAAAAGAAAATAAAAAATTTAATAAACGGTAAGTACTAAAATGAAAAGAAAAGTTACATTTAAAATTATATTGAACTGAAAATTCCATTTATTCATTTACATTAGAAGAAGAATAAAATACATCTTCTATTTCCTATGAGAATTTCT
>JAOUQW010000029.1:2110333-2120832 GCA_028565825.1 Olivaichthys viedmensis | reverse complement strand
TAGAATAAGTCTGTAATGTAATGAAATGTGGAGAAGGTGAAAGGGGTGTGCAGACTTTCCGGCTTGACTGTATATGTTGCTAATTACACAGTTTGTGGATTTCAGTGTCAATTATAGCTTGGCAAAACTGGGCCACCTTCGTTTTCAAGCAAAGGAAATTCAATGCAATGCCTATGCCTATGCAGTGTATAAGAGTCTCTGCCTGAAATAATAATGGCAGCATGTTAATCGCAGGGGGGCTTTTAACCATGCTAACCTCAGCCTGTTTTGCAGTATCTAATGTCACTGCAAGGGAGATTGCACTTAGCCTGAGCTGGTCACACTACCATCCTGAAATCTAAGATATCTAGAGGGATTAAATGAGTGCACTGAAAATTACTAGCTGCTCACTTTTTTCCCTACATTTAGTAGCTGGTCCTACTTAGAGTACATTTTTGGTTGATCTCCACGACCTGTATTTGCATAATGCCTTAAGTCATAAGTTAGTAATAAAGTCGTCAGCTGCATGAAGTTGGCTTTAGATGGGACCTGGGCTGCATAAATATATAATTCACACATGTCCTTGGCGTAAAGGAAATGCTGCCTTAAAACTATAAATTCAGACTGGAATGATGAAATAACTAAGATGTTGGGAAGAAATTCACTTTCAGACAGGGACTTATTATTAAGGGTGGCCCTATTGCAGCAGTCATAAGCGCTGCTACTCAGAAATGAATGTAACTCACATTAGCTGAAGAAGGACACAGACACGGCCAGTTAGCCCCTTGCACATCTAACCATCATCTATCTGGAGTTTCTTTCTACACTCCATAGAAAACATATGAATAACATGCCAATGAATAACAAGTCTTATGAAATGGAAACTTCTTTAAAACAGAGCTTCACAGTTCTTCACAGAAAATAAAAAGTAAATGCAACTGTTAACCAATATGTGGGTGTATCATAAAGCATGGAAAATCAACTTGTGTATGCTAAATGTATAAATACACCTCTCAGTGTTGCATTCTAACTCATTACAAAATGATTAGTTTTATCACACTTATGCACACCAATAAATTCTAAGCATATTTGAACACAATTTAACATAAATTGCTCAATTAGTACCCAAATGAATATCATAAAGGATACATCATAAAGGATTGCCAATAATAAGTTTTTCTTCATTTAAATAAATTCATGTCACATTTTTACTGTTACAGTTTACAGTAAATTTTGGTGTCAAGATGGAATTCATAATTGTACATGGTAAAATTTGGGAGGAAAGTGTAGGTAAAGTCATCTTACCAAATTGAATGTATGTAAACGCAACAAAGTTGTGTAACTAGTATATGTAACAGCTGAAAAATCCAGCTAGGTCTGATCAGCTACGAGGTCCCAAAACACAGGCTGAGCTGATAGACTCACTTGGTCAGCTAGTAAGTGGTGGTAGAAGGAAACAGTTTATGAATTACCACTACTAATGCAACATTGTAAACAAGGCAATTAGAAAATTTCAAACATTTATTGATCAGTCTAGTCAAGTAATAAGGAAGTAAATACAGGCAGGGTCCCTAGACCTAGTGCATGTGTCCAAAGACCATATATTTTAATGTAATTGTAATCACACATAATTTAACCAACCAGCAAAGCTTTGCTTTGTCCCAAAGAGTACTTGTGTGCGCCAGCCCAGTCTATGTTTTGGGGCCTGGTAGCTGGTCAGCAGGGATTAAGTGCATTGTAGGCAGTCCTGTCTTGTTTGCAGTCTGACATACTGTTAAGTGGGTCAGCAGTGGAGCACATTCTTTAAATTACCTATTTAAGATGTCTCTGCTTTACTTAAAATTATAATTATTTCATCTACTCACAAGGACTCTCACCCACTGCCAGCACAAGAAAGAAAATCAGCTAGGTTGTTGTTTTTGGCCACAGCACTGTTCTGCCACATGAAACAATTTTCAAGCCTCAATGCGTCTGTCATTTTCAAAACATCATTATCTGATCAAAAATATATGGGCTTCCACAGTCGAAAGAGCAGGCAGGAATCTCATAACAGAGATAACAAAAATTGTTCAGAGGTATGCTTGTTTCACATTCTGAAATGTTGGATGAACAGCATTGTTTCTGAGAAAAGCTGCTGACCTGTGTTAAATGCATTTGCAATGTAATGTCAGGCATAAGATCCTATTTAGCATCTTGCCAGTATGGAGGAGCACTGGGTTTATATAGGGGGGAAAAAAAAGCAGGGGACTCTGGAAGAAAAGCATGGGCACTAATTTGATCTCATTTCACTGGCCGGTATTATACATGTGCCTCACAAGATCTGTGGGTATTAGCAGGGCTGGAGTGTAAATAATCCTCTTACTGGTAAGGGAGATCTCACTATTTCCCTCATCATGTATCTCCATGAGTTGCAGAGAGCTAATAGTGTCATATGTGTCATATTTTTTATGTCTGAAAGTTGACTGACCGAAATCTTATTTATGAAGCTCTGGTCAAATGGTGTGCCTCAAACACGTTGCCATTAAAACATCATAATAGCACCTGCTCAGTCAAAGTTCAGAGCAGCCTCTCTTTGGGCTATTGTAACTAATAGAGAAAGAACCATTGCTCCGGGGTTCCTCACAGAACCAATAGGAGACCACAGGAGTTTTCAGAAAAGAAGGTTGAAGAACACATCAATAAATTTAGCTGGAGCCTTTGAACTCTGAACGGAATGTGAGCGTATATCCAAGTGAGAGTTGACTTATTTTTGGTAAACACCATCCAAGTGGATTGTCCTCCTACACAGTTCTCTGTGAAAAACACACTCTCCTGCAATTCAGTCTTTATATTTACAATGGTAATAAAAATTCCTGCCATTTCTCTTTTTTTATTTATGGCCAGAGACACAACACAGCAAAATCATTTTTGACAACTCATTCAGAATGATTTGCATAGCCAGTCAGAGTTCTTTTTGTGAACTATGCCATAGCGACTCATTTTTAATATTCATGAGACTGCGCATTCTCAATTGAAATGCAGATGCAATTTATGCAAACTTTGACTCAAATCATCCAAAATGTTGACTCATACTGAGAACCATGGATCTAATTTTTGAGACTGACTCTAGAGAAAAATGACTGCTAAAGAAAACAAACTATCCAAAGGTGCCTTTCTTCCCTCAGTTTGGCATCTTAAAGATATAGTTTATATTGACAAGTGGATCTAACGTCTAAGTGAGGACAAAGCTAAACAAAAACGCCTTTATTTTTTTTACCCCCTTTTTCTCCCGATGTTTAGTCTTTGCCAATTACCGCCACCAACTAGTTCTCCCCTATCGTACAACAGCTTCCCATTGGGGAGGGCGAAAGCTTACACGTGCTTCCTCTGAGACACATAAAGCCAGCCCCCACATCTTTTCGAACTGCTGCTCATGCAACGTCACAGGGCAGCCGTAACACGCTCGGAGGAAAGTGCCAACTGCTCTCTTCCGTATGCACGAGCTCACAGACTCCCATGATTGGCTAGTGCTGCTCTGATCGACAGGGGAGAGAATGTATTGCCATCCCTCTATCCCAGAGAGCAGGGCCAATTACGCTCTCTTGGACTCCCGGCCATGGATGGCTGTGGCATTGTCGGGATTCAAACTCGAAATCTCCAGACGATAGAGCGAAAGCTTTTCTGTTGTGCCACTCGGAAGTGCACAAAAACACCTCTGAGCAAAATTCAAAAGCCTTCAATGACGTAATAGCTCATAATTTCTAATTAGACCATGTGGTTCTGTATCATCTTCCTCAGATGAGACCACAACAAAAACTGCAACATCCTCATCTCACCCGACACGCCAGAATTTTATTTGAACAGACAACAATAAATAGTACGTTTTCTTCTCTCACTCCATGCTGTTTATTGCCCTGCCCCTTGTTTGACGGACAGCTAAGATTCTCCCACTGTTTTGAAAGACCATGAACGCTCAAGGCTTTTTGAAGTTCGTTTCGCACGGCTCTCAGAAGCCCTTCTGATGAAGCACAAACTAGGGTTAAGAGGGAGAGAGAAGAGGAGAGAAAAGAGCAGAGCATCAGTAACCTAACATTATGATAATTATTTAATATTAATTACTTTTGTTATTTACTATAAGTTTGATTGCCAGCTAGTAACTTCAAATTGTACTTAATAAATATACTAAATCTCACCCAAACACCCCCAACCCCATGCAACATCCAAACCGCAACTCTACTGAACCCCCCGAATCCCCCCCCCACACACACACACACCAGTGGGTAACACTGCAGATGTGACCTGCATGATAGAAACAAAAAAAGGTTTTTAGAACTATGCTAATCCTTGCACTGACTCAAGCCCTATGATAGGAAATTGTAGTGAAAATGTCAGGGCCATGGTCTAGGGTGAGTCCTACTGTGTCTGACATCATAGAATAAGACTTCGAAACTGAAAACTGCCTGGAGAAGATAGCTGTTAACTTTGTTTTCACGATATACTCTTCAACACATGCTCCCCTTCCATCAAATCTATGAATGGCCTTGCAATTTAAAAGGGAAGGAAGGATAAGAGTGGCTTTAGCCCATCCTGAGCTCCACAGTTTCATCCCCATGGTAACACCACATCTGCAGGCACGGAAGCCTTCTATTCAGACAGCTCATCAGCGATGTTAGTCACACAGTATCAGACCTGCATACCACCATCAGCAGTGGCTTTATCCTTGTAGACCAAAAACAGCTCAAACAATGTGTAGGGTATGAAGATAAAAACGTGTTAGAATAAAGAAATAAAGCCCTTCTATGAGAAATAAATGAGAATGGCCATTACAGTATAAAAACAGTTCAGACAGGGCATGTAGCTATGGTTCACTGTTAATAAATCTCTCAGTCCAATAAATCAAAGCATTTTATTGTTATTTTACAAGAATGGATTTTTGTATATAACTATTCATGGCTGGTGTGCTTTTTCTGCATTGATGGTACCTACTTTTGGTCTTTCAGTTAAATGTGTGTTTAAATACTGCTGTGACACACATACAGAGTAATGAGCATACACAGTATACATCATATGCCAGCTGTATTTCTATTATACAATGCAGTACCGGCTTTGTAACCTTGAAATAATTGGTTACATTGAAAAAAAGCTTCAGTGAAACGCCTAATCTTTGACAATTTGATGTGCTCAGATAAACGAGCGTAATAGAGTGCAGTACTATTGCTTCATATTTTATGAGGAGAGATATGCATGTCACTAGTGCTGGGCCTTATCTCCCGATCCTAAATCCTGATAGCCAGAGGATGCCTTTGCTTTAGAATGAAATACTTGGTGTAATTTATTGCATGCAGTGGGAATTAGAATGTCAAACTCCATGATAGTTATTACCAAGCTGTATCTTAGGTTACACTGTGCAACTACAACATATATTTTCCTAAAAGTGAGGATAGCAGATCAGATGAGCAGTTTTATTTTGGTTTATAATGTGGTAGGAGATCAGTCCAATAGGCCAATGCAGTAGGAAACAGAAGTAAAATAGAAGGAAAGAGACAAATTATAGATGGCTGACACAATTGACTTTAACATAGTCACAAACATTCTTACTTACTTTCCATCAGCAGTCTCAGCTACACTCTTCGAAGAAAGGTTCCTCGAAGGGGTCTTTGGATAATTAAGGGTTCTTAGCCTACAAAGGGGGTTTTACTTGGAACCCTCTCTAAAAGGGAAACACTCGGTTGTAGTTCAACATACAAGGGTTCCCACAGAGGGATAGAGTGAAGGACTAGTTAGGATTCCAGATTTATTCTTTTTTTTCTAAGATTGTAGGCATAATTGGTTCACACGATATGTAGGAATGTAGGAATATTCCATAAACAGGATATCCCTGAAATAAAATCACTACCACAGTCCTGTGTTCAATTCAAGATATACAGTAGCTGGACAGGTAGTCCAATTCAGAGGGCAGCATAGAACAGAACGGAGCCAATTTGTATGCAACATCTCATAAGAAGGCAATCCCATAAATCTGTTTACTGGACAAAAGTTTCATAAAGCATGGCAGTCAGACCTGTTGCTCTAGCCGAGGAATATGTCACAAATGTAAGTTAAATACCTGTCTCTGAGCTAAAATTGGTTTTGATTAATAGTCATATTTGTGTTCCTAGGTATCAGATGTTCCAGTGCTCAAATTTAGCTATTTTCACTTTGTGCAGTCCCTTACTGCAACCTAAGAAGTCAAGCTGACTTCTGTGGAGAAGAAATAATAGAAGCATAGTGAACACAGGGCAAAGAAAAATAAAACTATAATTTCAGGCAGTAGGAAGCTTTAATGTATTGTGTTATGCCTACGCACAAGTAGAGTATGAAGCTTTTAGGGAAGGGAGAACCTGTCGCTCAGCTTCTACACATATTTACACAATATTCTCATCTCATGATAACCCATAATTATAGGCCACTAGAATGTGTTTTGTGTTGACTAACTTATGGACAGTGAAATGTTATTTACCATAAATGGAGAGTGACACTAAAATTCACAATGAAAGAACAGATTTTAAAATGCTAATGCTAAGTTATAGCAGCAGCATTGTTTGAGCTGAGGACAGTCGTGTGTTCTAGAGGAAGGGTTCCAGCACAAACCCACAAGCAGGCAGATTTCGAGAGACTTTCCTTGCCTTTTTATTTATTTGGTTATGGTAGCTGACTGTACTTAGGATTGTGGTGCCACTATTTCTTTTCCCCAAAACAAATAAATGAGCATGAGAACACATATGCTACATACTAGGGCTGGCCCAAACAGCGTTTTACAGGTTTTGAATACTTGTTATCAAAACCACCCTTGAAAACAATAATATTTACATTTCATAATTAACCATAATTTTATCCCTTGTGTAGTCTTAACATTCTGTCTACTCCCCTTGTCCTAAGGGTCAAAAATGACCCTAAGACAATCTTTATACCCTGGTGGTGTTTAGCCTTCATGGAAATATAAACAATAAGGCAGTGTTTCACTTTTTCTAATGTTAGGATCACTCTAGGAAGAGTCACCAAATTTAAGTTGAAAAAATATCATTTAGGGTTTTTTTCTCTGGTGTTAAACATAGTGGCGGGTCATTTTTGACCCTTAAGACAACACAAGGGTTAAGTATGTTCGTTACTGCAGTTCAACATATATTCAGTAGGCAGAAATGATGTATCAATAATAAGCCAAGAAACTGCGTCTGACGGCGTAATATATATACTTACATATTTGAGATGATTCATTAAACTTGTCGTGCCTCCATGGTATACCTCCATGAACTGAGCATTTTTCTTATTGTCCGATAATTTAAAGTGCTCCCACACGTGAGTTCTTCAGCCCATTTAACACCAGACGTGAGCACCAAGCATATTTTTTCTGCTTGAGTCTTATTTCTTCCACGTGGTTTCCAGCTAAAAACAATACAGAATATAATATTCCTGCTATGTTTTTCAGTGTATGGCCATAATCTAAACACCACATGGGCCATTTTTCAGCCTGTAGTCCTCCTGTAGCAGTGCGTTAAAATTCAAACTGTGAAAGCTCTAACTGCCACAGAGTGCAGAAATGAAAATCTTATTGGATTAACGAATTTTATGTGATCATATACAGTGGTAATGCATGTTTATAATGATCTGATGATCAGTACAGATATTTTTGCACAGTATATTTACTAAACCAATGCAAGAAAGCACAGAAATGAATGCTCCACGCCCAGTGTACTTGACGCGCGAGCTGTCACCGGTGTAAAATGAACAGCGTTGCAGAATGTATTTATTTTTAACATTTTCCATATATTAACAATAAGCCTTTGCTGATTACATGTTGAATAAAAAAAAAAAAAAAAAAAATCAAGTATCGCAATCGGGGTCTGGAAAACTTTTTTTCCCCCTCTCAAAAGGACCCCTTTCCCCTATATACAAAAACTAATTTAGGCATTTCTAAATTATTAATCAGCATATGGCATGATTTACCTGCGAAAAACAGAGCATAATAGTTTTATCCATGAGCAATATTCCTTCTGCTCTCACACAGATTTATTTTGCTTTCATACAAAAATATGTTGCACACACAAATTTATCCTGCTCGTGCATGGATTCTGCTTTGAAAAACTGTATGCGCACAATCTGAATTATGCTGCTCTTGTGCAAATGTACTTGTTTTCATGTTTAGAAAGTTTTGGCATGTGTGTGCTCAGATTCATCCTGCTTGCTCGCAAACTTTTCTGTGCTCATGCACTCATGTTTCATTCTTCTTGCTCTCTCAGAGTTTTGCATCTATTTAAAACTAAGGAAATCTGAGCGCAAGAGAGTAAAAAGGTTCGCAAGCAAATAGGATGGATTTTAGCATGTGGGCACACTTTACAAACAAGAGCAAATTTGTGCCAGAGCATAATTTTGAGTGTGTATGTGTGTATGTTAAGAACTGTACATGATAGAGTTGAATATGGATGTGCATTTTTCTATAAGTGCGTAAGAAATCTGCACGAGCGCAAAAAGAACCCTGCTATCGGATCAAATAATTTTGCTCTTGACTTTTGGAAGTAAAATAACAGCATATCAGCAATATTCTCCATAGTAGATCTAATGTATAACTAGGGTAAAAGTTGACAAACTGAAAAAATAAAAAATAAAATAAATTAAATAAAATTTGAAAAAAGCCTCATTCTCTGCAATGCAGAGAGAGTTATATGTATAAAGCTACAGTGCATAGGAGCTTTGGTTCAAAATGAAAAAAACATGATTATTGAGTCAGGGAAGAAAAACATACTCTATAACATGATGTTCCTGAGTTGCTGTGAGTCGTCCTGACAATCCTGTAATAGTAATTCACAGTCAGAGCTGTGTCAGGTGTCTCGGGTCGTAATTGGTGGGAAATTTGTATGCATACGTCATACGCCAGCTCGGATACATCAAACGTCATCACGCTCCAGCTTTAGGCACACAAGTCTAAAACTAGAGTCCGACTAGAGAGCCTTGGGGAAAGCCCCTACATTCACAGATTACAGCAGAATAGCCCTTTCCCCTTCAACCAGAACTTAAATATTAGCCAGCTAGCTAACGTTAGGTGACTAGTTCGTTCTGTAGGTTATGTGCTGTTTATGATCTTGCAGTTACACCGCAGCTTCGGCAAGACACAGTGGGGGCTAACCAGCTGACAGTAGCTAAAAGACAAGCTCTTGTTGAGAGGTTTTGCTCTTTCATCTGGTATTTAGTAACTGTGACAGTCAGATTGACGTGCACAATAAAGTTACACTTCTGTAATACTGAGCAATCGTGAGTCATGAATGCTAAAACAGCGCACCACATCCCACATTATGAAAAAATCTTCTGCAAGTAGCTAGCAATAGCATTTTTCTACCAGAGAGGGCAAAATTCCAAAATCTTATATCCTGTAGCTTTAAACTGATTGAATAGTAACCGCAATCATTTACAGCATTTAGCAGATGCCCTTATCCAGAGCGACTTACAACAGAGCGCAGGGTCATGATATAGTACCCCTGGAGCAGAGAAGGTTAAGGACGTCACTCAAGAGCCCACCAGTGGCAGCTTGGTGGTCGCAAGACTCGAACACACAACCTTCTGATCAGTAGCCCAGAGCCCAGAATCCTAACCACTGAGTCACCACTGTCCCACGATCAATCATTTTATTTTATTTTTACTTCTATATACTGTTTTTACACGAGTAGTGAACAAAAGATAAATATAATAAATGACGTAAATTCTGAAAAAGATTGATCCTACTAATCCTATGTGTAGTCCTACTAACCATACAGTACAAAAGCAAAGACATTTCCTTTGCTATTACTAGTCAATCTAAATGGTCTCTCCAATATTTATCAGAAAGATTCTTCACATATTCCCGAATACCTGCCTGAAGGTTGTGTCCAACTTATGCCACTGTAGAGGAGAAAAGCTCCCTGGTCTGTTACTGCACCACAGAAATCATAATCTGCTTCCTATTTTCACACCCACACCTCATGTAAGGTAAAATAACACTTACACTCTTGCACATAAGAAAAAAGCAGCAGTTCCTCATGTTCTTTTTTTAATTAGAGACTGACATTTTAGTTTATTAGCTACACAGTACATTACACCCATGGCAAGCTATTACTTTCCACGCAGCATGTTGCCGGACAGTTAGGGACCCACCATCCTGAATGATGCTATTCCATTAAGGCTGTATTTCTAAAGAATGATGCCTAAAGGGGCTTCATTTCATTTCTCATCCCCAGAGCTTTACTGTACTCCAGGGAGAGTCTTCTCATTATCACATTTTGTTAACAGATCATACTTATTGTTCCAAGTTGAATTAAATACCCCAACAGTCTTCCGGGCCCAATATATTGAGTAGTTTAGTAGTATATAGGTGTCACGAGGTGCTGCAGGTGCGCGGGTGCGGACACAAGCACGAAGCCGCTCTCACGAAATAACATATTTATTTAAGTTCAAACCAAGCTATAAACAAACGGACTAAGCACACCGCGACAGGTGTGCTGACACACAAACAACAGGAGACAACACAGGACGGA
>JAOUQW010000029.1:2085946-2100439 GCA_028565825.1 Olivaichthys viedmensis | reverse complement strand
CTGTGCCCTGACAAAGATATGGATATGCCTACGTTACGACTGTCTGCCTGTTACCTGACCCCTGCTTTGAATTACAATGATGATGTATGGATTACCCCTAAACATTCCAATAAACACACCGAACGTCCGCACTTGCGTCCTGCCTCTTCTCACGTGCAGCGATACACGTTACAGTACTGTACTGCCAGACAACAATAATTCCTTTATATTGCGCACACTAAACATGTTAACATGTTTTTTGCTAACTACTCTCACTTTGTCCTTGCTCAATTAACAAGGCATCAAAGTTCAAGCTTTCCCCCTGCTCTACATTTTCTCCATCATGCTGTGACACACATCCACCCCCCACCCCTCAAGCACACAAAGATTTTGATCCAGGCTTCATGCTATGCCTCATTGGCATAATAATCTTTGGACTGCATAAGCAATGAACCGGTCACCCAGTGGCTGGAGGGGAGTTTGTGACCTGGTAAAGACAAGCTATCAAAAGCCAATTATCCACCCAGACAAGCTCCGAACTAACAACCCGTAGTCGTCCCCAGTGTCGAGTAAGACACTTCCACAGAGAGAAGAGTTTAGTTGAGGCCAGTCCAGTGTAAGATAGTTGCACAATGCTAGGGTTGATATATCTAAGAATTCCTTTCCTCCCACCTGAACCCAGTATTTGCTCCTCCTCCTTTTCCTCTGCCTCCTTCCCTCTCTGCCAGCTGCTAAACAAAAGCAAAAACTCCTGCAAATGAGCTCCCCGACTGCCTGTGGGCTGCGCCACCGTCCTGCGCTCCTGCCTTATCTGCATAAGCAATATGATATTCCTGCTGCTCTCTGGCACTCTGCTTTCATTTAGAGGATAAGTGATGCGCGGCTGCTTCTGTGTCTCAGCTCCCTATTGTTGGCCAGATCACCCAAGTCTCGACTCACCAGACAGGCAATTTCATCCTCCAAAGAGAGAGTTTAGAGAATCCAGAGCACATATATTTTGCCCTTTAAGACAGCCACACATACACTTCACATTCACCAATAAACACACTGCAGCTCACTAGCTGTGGTGTAAATGTATTGATCTTTATCTGTTCAGTGAAAATCTTCCTTGTTCATCAAAAGTGTGAGGCTGACAAAGCAAACACGTTCAGAACCACCTTAGGTAAACTTGTCATTTAAACCAGCTGTCAAAACACAAAAGACATCCGCAGCACAAAGCAATTAGTGTGTGCGGTGGGTTTTTTTTCCCCCTTTGCTTAAGCACAACCATTTTGCCTTGACATTATAAGTGCAATTTAAATGTCAGGAGATAGGGCTGGAATCTAATATTCAGCAAGCAGTCAATAAAGGTTAATTAACATTGAGTAGTGCAGAAGACTGTAGGAAGTTTATAATTAAATGGCCAAAGGAATTTTGGGCCTCTCGTCAACACTCATATCTGCTTTCATCTATCTACTAGTTTAACCTACAGTTTAACCTACAAGTGGTTCTCAATAGCACTCCTGGGAACGCAATTCAATGTATGTTTTGTGTTTTTCCTGCTCTAACACACCTGACTCAGCTCATGTAGGACTTGATAAATATTTGCGTCAGATGTGACAGGAAAAAACAAACAAACTTGAAGTGCATGCGGTCAGTAAGTCTGCAATAGAGAACTACTGACCTTACAGAAATATGTCATACAGAAACAAGATTGGTCAGCTTGCATTGGAGTACTATGATTGCTTATGCGTGTGTTTGACCATGAATATATCAAAGCTGCCTGCTGCATATAGATTTATGGTTCTCTGCAACATTCAGGTTGAATGCTTCCAACCCTTGCAGAAATATGCTGGAAAAGATATTGAGTGGGCCTGCTGATACATATTTCTCCAAGAGACAAGTGTGGGTGTTGGTGTGGGAGATTCAAATTATGCATGCCTCACATCAAGCTCGTGGTCTCATGCCTGCTACAGCTGATACAGATATAGAAACAAGATGGCATTATAGCTTAATGGGCTGTTGAACTGTTATAGCCTGTGTCACCTTTCCAGCTCAGCCGGAGGCCATCAAAACATCGCAACAGCTTTTGAAGTTCACACTTGTTGACAGCTGTAGCCTTGACAGGAAGAATGCAACGAGGCCGTAACCAGGAGCTTAAGCTGGAACTTCTGAGCATGTGTGTTTGGCATCCTGCTCCAGAATGCACTGCATTATTGACGGCCCTTAATTGGGTTATTCTGAACATTTCCGCCCCCATCACCCGGCCTGGAGGTGAATGAGGCACTGTAGGGCTTCCGCTAGCAGCCGGCCTCCACCAGTGATGGGGTTAGTCAATTATAAAGTGCCCACAGACAGAGCGCAACAGGGTCCCATCAGCAGAGGGAATGCCACCAATTGACTATTACTCTGGCTACGGTTTAAGATAATTCCATGTATAGCTACTATCCAGGGCCTGGCTGCAGCAGAAGTTCCTCAAGTGTTCCTTGGATAACTAACCCCTTAATCCAGTCATTATGGCCTTGAATCTTGTGTGTCAGTTTCAGACAGATGATATCATCACAGAACCAACCAGACTAAATTGATCCTGTCAGTCAGAAAACACTTTCCGTTTAATTCACTGTTTTCCCCCTTCCAGAGCCGATAAGAAATGCCTGTGGTTTTCACTTTTCTGATTAGCTGTAGTGCAACCTATCAGAGCCAAAAGGCTCAGAAAAACATCTAAATAATTATTCTGTACATCACTAACAAAGATGATGAATAAAAACTGATCTTTATACCAAACAGCAGTGTAAGCAATGCACCAAGAAGAGGGACGGATCATTCGTTTTTTATAAATCTACGTGGCATTTTGTTGACAGAAAGAAACGGTAGTTAGCCTGATGTATCTAGTTTAAAAAAAAAAAAAACACACATCTCTCTCTCACACGCTCTAAAGTCAGTGGTGATCTCATCCCGCTGGCAAGATGGTGTTACGCGGTTATGGGGTCTTCACTTCCTAATGGGGTTTTACTTAGAGCCCTGTCTGATAGGGAAAATTAAAATTTATTTTAAATTTAAATGCTGGGGGGAGTAAGTTTCCTCTGGCAGGATATCTTGCGTGCTTTTGCAAGATCAGCTAAGGGGGGAGCTGAATGTCCAAACAATATTGTGTTAGAAATAGATGTTCTGTTCCATGACACTTTTAGGATATAATGTCTGGGATTTACATCATCTAAGGTATATAATCTCTTGTAATCTGTTCTTACACCAGACAAGCAAGATTTTGGTGACACTGATCTTTTTGCGGTTTGTAACTTTGTATCACCAGATTTTCATTAAAAGAATAACTATTTTTAGAAAGTTTTCTTTTATTTAAGAATGTAGGAGCTTGACCTTAATGCCCACCCCAGTTTAGGCTTGCTGTAAATTATAAGCACTATATGACACATCTCTCTAATGTGGCTCATATGCAACTTATAATTGACTACATTAACAACTGAAGTTTGACATGAATGCCAACTGGAGTTCAAAATTGTGATGAAATCACAATTGTGTTGGTTTGTGATCAAATTTATAACACTGTGTCTGCAATAACATTTATAAATGCCAGTGTATGATCTGGGAATTAGATATATTAAAGCTGTAAGTGTGTTTTATGAGAGAAGGCAATCTGTCTGTGTCTCTGGGAACCTTTTGCTGTTCCATAAAACCTCATTATGAGCAACTGCCATTGGTTCTGCTGTTATTCCATCACAGGCATGAAAAGACCCTTTCCTGTCACTATGGCGAACAGACATGAGGAGTTGAGCGTGATTGCGTGCTACCCGGGGTGCAGTGCAGTATAAATATAGGGAGGTTAGGGTGGGTTCTGTGTGTAATTAGGTAATAGGAGGTTGGATAATAAAAGGGACAGACAGAGACCATGGAGATGTCTATATGAACAGCATAAAACACCCAAACTAGCCAAATGAGATTCCCAAACCAGCCAAGACAAATAGCCACCACCAAGTAATAAAACAAGTCTAACAAGTGCCGCACAAACCAACACAAGCAGGCCAGATTTTCTCCCACTACATTCAGCCATTATTCCAAATTTTGCTTTTGAGTCACAAGGCTGCAAATAGATCCACACTGCTATATTTGCTTCCAAACACAGTAAAAGGGGGTAAAGGGGTAAAAATAAAAATGAACACTTCAACACAAACATAAGCAGATAAGAACAATCCCATGAATGATCTTGTTATTATATCAGCCCATTTCCAATGTGGTAAATACATAGCTTAGGGCCTTAGAGTCTAAGCCAGGGCTTTTCCAGATCTCCAGTTGCCATGGGTGCAGCTTTCTTTATCCACCATGATATGACCTACTCTATGCACCATAGGTGTCAAGACCCACTAACGGGGCCACTTATCGCTATGCAGGCTACCCCAGATATACGCCATAAAGCTCCACGTTTTTCCCATGAGAATCTCCATACTATGCTACGGTTAGCCATTAGTCAACCATACCCTGCTTACATGCTCCACAACTGCTGCTGGAGCACTGCATTAAACATGAATAATGCATCTCTCAAAAACTAGACTGAGGATCAGGCCTGCTATCTTTTCCTTTTCGATTTCCTGCTCCTCTTTATAACACATTTTTCCTCCGGACATGACCATTCCTCGCCTACAAAGGACAGAGGTTTGTTTCTTATCGCATACATGACGAGATGTGGGAAGGCTGGAATCTCGATTAAATGCCCGCTGATTGTGGACTCCAGTCTTCTTTCAGCACTGGCTGCTATAATAGTAGATGACTCATACCCCTTTCCCCTCACGTTGATAATCATGGGCAGGCCATTAGAGCAGACAGGATGAGAGCAGCCTCCAGACCAAGAAAAAATCATTAGTGTTCAGCTAGCATCACACACACACACACACACACACACACACACACACACACACACACACAGGCTCACTGATTGCTTTCATTGGCTGCTCTAATGGCACAACTGTTTTAGCCTTTAATGTCACCAGCAACCTTAAGGTTGCCTGCATTAAGCCTGTTACAGGAGTGTCTTCTTTTTTTTCTTTTCACAGGTTACCTCTAGCCTGACGTGTCAGATGTATCTGGTGCCCTTTTTAACTCACTGATGTTCCTTTACTTTGCATAACTGTTTGTAAACATTACCTCATCTGAATCACTGTCACAGAGTAAATAGGGATTATTTAACGTGTAACAGTGTAAACACTTTGGGGAGAGAACATTAAAAAGATGCTTAGAAAATCCTTCGAAAAAAAGTGCAAAAAAGAAAAAGTCTGAGTCATCACTGGGGAGACTGACAAGTGTTAATGACATGGCATGTTAGCTGCAAAGTACAGGAATTAAAGAGTACTGCTCCTTGACAGGCTGTAACACCCATGTTTGGGCCTTATAAAAAGTAACAGAATGATTGACACATCAAAGGGAGCAAAGAGCTCCCTTTCTTACAGGCCGAGCATTAGGATTTAGACCCGGTCAAGTCTCTGCCATGATGATGAGTTCAAACCGTGCAGAGTTAAAAAATGTTTGTCATGTTCATTATTTCTTCTCTGCTGTTGCCAAAACAGTCCAATATACTGCACAGTGACACCTACAGGCCAAACTTGGATAGTACACAAAAAACACTGATCATTATGAGGTTTATATACTTCCTAAGTACAGCAAGACAATAAATCTGCACAAAAAACAAGTAAATATATTAATGAATTATTTTTCAGTCATTGCTAAAAGTTGCGATCAGGTCAATGTAGCAGTGTTTTTATGTTGACTGAAGTGGTTTCACCTGCATTGTTCTTGAGCCTTCGCAGAGACAAGATTTGCATCCAGGCACACGCACAGCAACGTATGCATTGAGAGGCATTTGAATATTTGCAGCAAAGCCAGACATCACAAGCATCTATGTGCTCAAAGATCAGCCAGAAGGATCCCCAGACATTCTTGAATGCTACAGCTGCCACTGTGCTTGAACCCCAACCTATCCCGAGAAATCGTGTCCATGTGTTTTGAAGCGAGAAGGGCCTTAAAAATAGCTGAGCTTTTGTTTGTGGTGCGATTGCTAAAGTTTCACATGTGTAGTCTAATCTAAATGCCACTTTATATTCAATATCGAAAATGATGCACTCAGCATGATTTAGGGTGTGATGGACATTTCATGATAAATGTGCAGAATTGTTTCAGAATCATATTCGCAAATGATACTGTATGTTTATAAACTTCAAATATTGTGTGCATGCAGCTGTCAGCCTAAAACCTCATGTGCATTGCACAAATGGTGACAAAAGAGGAGGGATTGAACAGATTAGAAGTGAAAGGTCAATTACGAGAGGGCTTCACGTCTAGCTAATCATGGTCAGTGCAATGCTGTACATCCAATCAGACTGGGTGCCTATTTAAACAGACAAAACACTGGTTTACAGTCATTGGTGGAAAGCTACGCCTTTGCCAAGAGGTTAAAAAACAGCTTAAGAGCCCGACACTGGGATAAAAATGCCTAGACCTCGTGTTTTGTTTCCTTTCTTCGCAAAGACAAAAAAACACTGTATTTCACCACAAACCTGGTTTCAAAGAAAACACATACATAAAAGCTTTTCTCTTCAAATTTCTTCTCTCTTAAATCTTCACCTTTCAGAAGAGCATTTATTTTCCATAAGGGCGAATAGCGGTTATGGGATTTCAGTTGGCACAAAACACAATATAATGCAAAGCAAACACATAACCTACCTATTCTGACATCGCGGCATAACAGAAAAACGCACAGATAGCTTAATCTAGATGTACTGTACGTTTTCATTTGCTGCCAAAACCACTGGCACCCTTTCAACCTTACAATGCCACAGTTTTGCTTGTCAGAATAGAAAGCTTGTGTTAAAAGATATAATTTAGTTTAAATGTAATTTGGTCAGAGTTCAAGATTTGAACTAGTTAATTGTAAAGGTTTTAATCAATCTGGCAACATGACCGCCTGATTTCTACACAAAGTGTGTGCTTTACACCAACTTTATTTATTTATTTAATTCACATAAATATATCCCAATTCGTCCATGGCAACATGGTGTGCAAATCTTAAATATAGATAGGATTAAATATCAATGCTGGTGATATTGCATCCCTCTTCAATTTGAGACCTGGTCCTACAAATCAATATCATACACCGTGTATAATATATTTACCCAAAAACATTTTCTTGTTTACATCTAAAAATGCAGCCTATTTTAAATAACTTTTTTGCAACAGTTTCATTTGTTGCTTAAAGGGCAACTAAACAAAATGTTTGAAGGAAATCTTTTGTGTAGTTGCCATTATGTCAACATTACACACATCTAAAAAACAATTAAAGCACTTATAAAGTGGTGTAATTGTCAAACCAGCGCTGAGTGTACATAGAGTTAATGCATAAGATGTCCTGGGAAGGCCATGTCCTAGAAGGAGCTTCTAGCAGTGTGAGGAGAGGGAGGAGTTAAGCTCTCTGAGAGAGATAGACCAGAGCTAAAGGAAAGGCAAACACTTCTTCCACAGTGAGTCAATGTGTCAATTCCCCGTTCAGCACCTTAGCATTCTTCGCTTCGCTCTGCAAAGCAAAACACCCCCTGAAATGCCATTAATCATTAATGAGAGCACGTAGTTAGCATGGCATCCCATGCGGAAAATCTCCACAAGGTAAAAGGCAGAAAATCTAAAAGGCACTGTAGAGTTAAACTCAATCCTTTCTCTCTCTCCCTCCATCTCTCTGCCATTATTCAATCCAAAGCTGCTTTTTTGCCAAAACATTTAAACCAGTCTATAATTAATAGTCATCCTCATAGGGATCATTTCACATGGTTCGATTGAGAACAATATCAATATGAGATAATACAAAGTTTGTGTCTATAAGTATCTATTAGTTTATACTGGTGTGCTTTAGTACAATACTACAATACTGCACTATAGTAAAGCCGGTTTTCCTTACTCAAAACAGACCAGTCTTTTGGATTTCATACCCAATCGTGTGGCTATTGTGTTTATAAACTAAGCTTAATTGGCAAGGCGGTTCTTATTCACAAAAAGAACAGTTGGTAACACATGACATAAGACCTTCATGACAACTGACATAAACCTAAATAAAAATTTATATTTATTTATTTAAGGTTTTTTCCAACAGGCATCAGTTCTCATAAAGACTGCTTTAGTCAATTTTGATGTCAAGTTGACATAACACCTGAGTCGAGTAACATAGATTTTTGTTGGCATGATGTTGTAATATGATGTTTTCTGCCCTGTGTCACGTTAGCGCGGTACACTGAGCTACAAAGTTAGCTGTCATGATGTTCTAACGTGACATGTCACAGTCGCATAATGAAGATCATGTGGCAGGTCAAACATCAAAACCAAACTTACTCTAATTTATGGTCAGAGAAAATATACATAATTCTGTCATTACAATATCATGGCATTGTCATAGGTTTTCAGAAAAGTCCTAGAAATATGAAACACACTTTACTTAAGAGTTAGCGCATCTTTTTTACACTGAGCTACAAAGCTAGTTGTCAATGATGTTCTAACATTAGTCAGCCCAGAAAGTGTCATAGCAGCCTTATGTCAAACAATAATCTGTCACTTGACTTGACTTGGTATTAAAATTGACAAAAGGACCCATTATGTCAGCTGACTGCTATTGGAATAAGCCTTTATAAATGTTTATGTAGGGTTACGTCAATTGTCATGAAGGGCTTGTGTAGGTGTCATGTAGCCCTATGACCACTACCCTTAAGTAAAGTGTTACCAAACTGTTTAATGTCATTCCTGACCTACACAAACAATTCATCAAACAGAACTGACAAAAAACCCTGCTACCAAAAAAGTCCCCTCCACTAAAATCCATAGCAGTATACCATGTTCCTATGTTCCCCAATTCCCACTAGTCCCTAGGGCTATGCAAATGAACATCTCTCTTTCTCTGTGTGTCTCCCCAGAGCAAGCAGAAGTGATAACCACAGCACAACAGGCATAATATTAATATTTAGAACTTTGCCAAAGGCTAACACTAGATTTTAGAATAGCTTGCGCATAAAAAGGTGTTAGATATAAACCACACTTCCACACATCACTGTTAAACTCTCGCGATGTTGCGCAGGGATTTCTGTTGTGTATGTCGCGTGTGTGGGTGGGCATGCTGCTGGATTCCCACACAGATGATGTTTTTGAGGCACATATTTTACATAAGTAGTCACACTAATTAGCCGGCTTGACGCGTATGGAGTTGTCTATCAAGGTTAAATGCAAGACTAAGCAGGAATTATATATCCACGTTGGGTTGAGACCATGTGAAATGGAAAACAGCTGATGGTTTTTCACAACGCAACGAGAAGCTGTTAGAGGCAAACGTGGGAAGTGAGGTATCAATGGCAACATTAGAAAATTTAGCTGTAGAGTGCCAAACCTCGAATGTGTAGCTACACTGTCATAGATTCACTACAAGAGTCCATGAGGAGAAATAATGACACAATTGTTCTACAACAAAAGTGCTTACATCCTAAACGCTTAAATCTACACAGTACACTGTTAAGGCAAAATTACAAATACTCAGCAGTACAGTACAATACAATATAGCTTAATTTAAAAAAAACACATTTCATATACTGCCCATAAATGTATGTAACCCTGTGTTTTTTGTCAGGAATTATGGAAGTGGAAGAAACGGACAGCCTAAAGCCATGTAATGTGAGCAATGACTAAGTTAGCCTTTGCACTGTCAGCTTTGTGCATTTATCTTTCTGCAGCCGAGCAAGCCGAGGGCAGCCTCTGCACAAGGAGTGCAACAACGCTGGTCCGACCTAAACCTAGGGCCATGCACATCATCTAAAAGCAACAATACCAAATTGCATGGAAAAAGAGAGGTACAGAGATAGATACAGTATAAGACCCAGGATCCTGCATCAGTCCCTGTGGCTCAAGAGGATCTCTAAAGATCCGCAGATATGAGGCTCTGCTGCCCTGTTATTGCTCAGCACATTTTCTTCAGCACAGATAAAAAATCTCTAGGTTTGTAGCACTTCTGTGTATATGTGTGTAGCAGGTTATTTTGCCAGGAGCTCTCCTTTCCACAGAGTCAAGGTTTACATCTGACAATGCTAACGGTATGTGCACACAGTACGCATTTTCCGCTCCCATTCATTTTCAATGGGAAGCCGCGAATTGTGAATTGTGTGATAGCGAGTGGTGAGAAACTGACTAGCAGCACAACCAAAACAAAAAGTTAAGCTGGTTTTAATGTTTTGTGAATTAAAAGCGGCAGCCGCTTAGCGCTGACCAGTGAGGAGGCAAATTACTATTGTCCGATTGTAAATGAGGGTAGGTCTACATAGTTCCATCTGTCGTAAGTCACCCTCCAAATGAATAAAAAGTATATTTAAAAAAATAAAAATTTTAACTGTAACTCGCGATACACTGGAGAAGAGGCAGGATGCAAGTGCGTGAGATCAGTGGTTTTATTTAATGGGCAAATCCAAGAATCATCGTCGTTATACAGAGCAGGGGTCAAATAACACGCAGACAGGCGTAACGGTGGCAAATCCATAATCATAAACGAGGTCAGAGGCAAGGGTCAAAACCGGGAAGTAAACAACATAAAAGGAAACACTGAGAACAGGGAACCAGAAACAAGATACAGAGAAATAACTCTCAGAATCGAAGGCACGACGACAATACTTCGTAACGAGACAAAGAAACAGGAGGGTATAAATAGACAAACTAATTAGGAACTAAATTAGACACAGGTGAAACAATCAGGGAACAATAAGGAAACAACCAATGACAAGACAGAGCGGAGACATGACCGAAACTGAGACATGTGCAAATGTAAACAAAAGCACATGGATCAAACAAGTCAAAACAGACAATATGGAAGTAGCGCACGTCGCGCAAGAATCCGTGACATGCGGCCAGAGAGGGAGTTCATGAAAGACAGTTCGTTACACAAACTGCATGATTTTAAACATAAAACAAATGAAAAGATTTTGCTTGGCAGAAGGTCTTTTACACTGCCGGGGCTCCTGAGGATTTGAAAGCCAGTAGTCTATTTAATTGCAGATATTATAACAATGAATATAGACTGCTAATACATCTGTTTATTAACTAGCCTTAATAGATAGACAGCTAAATAAATACATATTGAGTATTCATAATAAAGTATCATTCATAATTCATTTTCATAATTAAAGAACCAGTAGCTCATTTCCAATAACTGATTTGGAGAAGCACAATCATAATTCAAGAAGTCTGTTTCTAGAACCATTTAAATGAATACTTAATAAGAAGCAAATTTATTCTAAATCCATGATTTCATGATTGACAAGTTAATTTGCAAGCCGTGTTGTGGATAGACACACCCCTAAGCGAGAGAAGCGAAGAGAGATATTTGTGTCATGTGCAGTGTGCATGTATAAGAGCTTATATTCATGCTAAAGTCTTGTGCTGAAATGGTGCAAATGCAATGTTCACAGATTCCTGTAGCGAGCCACATTCACATCGCCCTTGTTAATATTTCAAAGGTGACATAGAGGGAGGACGAGGTGCCTCTGGGATCGTAGTGTGAATGGTAGATTCTAACGGACTTAGATTTTCCTGACTTGCTCTATATTTTTTTGTATGTAAAAACAACAACAACAACAACAACAACAAATACACATACATTTAAACAGTCAAATACAAAAAAGGGAACCATCACAGAACTACATACATAAACCAACAACGGGGGTGGGGGTGGGGGGCTGCACATAATTAATAGAAAGACAAAGAGATATAAAGGAAGAAAAGACAAGATAGAGAAAGAAAGAAAAATTATGCTTCAGTGGTAAAGTGTGGATAGAGGGATTAGCTCTCAAGGTATTCTTCCAATGATTCAATATTGCTTCTGAGTTTTGCTCAGTTTTTATCCTTTTGAATGATCTGCTAAGCCACTGTTCTATGTATATTTTGGTTCTGTCTTTCCAGTTAAGCAATATAGTCTTTTTGTGAAACGTGATTAATATGAAAGGTTTAAGATGTTCATGTATTGATAATGCGGAGATGCCGCTAAGTAATTCTATAATGGGAAAAACTCTGCACAGACAAAACTCTGATGATCAAAACTAAAGTTATGATCAAACTAAATGAAGAATTGTTTCTGGGACCTTCACAAAATGTACATTCAATGTCTTTTTTTATATCTATGAATAAACCTTTTGGCTGAAGAAATCCAATAAAATAATCAGTATGATACTTATCGCACTTTATTGGTCAAAAGATATTTCAAGGGTAAAGTCCATACTTTTTTCCAAAGGATATTAGTAAATCCATTCATTTTCTTTTGATACGGGCGAAAATCCCACGCAAAGGATTGTGGGAGCAAGAGCAGCGCAAAGTAAGCGAAAAAAAGTTGACTGGGCGGTGGCCAATCAGATTGTTTTATGTGGTGTGGGTCATGAGTGATGCCCACGGTCAAGCCACATGCTGAAATCAGTGCAGAAAGATGGAAGACACAGACACCGTGTTCCCTGCAAAAAGTCCTCCGAAACAACCGGGAAATTATTTCATTATGATTGTCTTTTTTTCCCCCTTCTTCTTTTTCTATTTTTCTCTTTGGGAATAATTTCACCAGTTAGATGGTATGAGTATTTAGAAAATTCTATAGAAGCCTTTTTTGTGGTCATCATAAGTTGACTTGCTCTGTCTCCATAGATGTCCAGCCTTGTTTAAATTGTTAGAGGTCATGGACTTGTCTTGTAATTCTCTTACAATTAGCAGGCTGTGGTTTTCACCAGTGACACTGTGTGCTTGTTATTTTGTGTGTAGGTCTTCAGGCCAGATTAGTTCCATATTTTAACATCTTGACTTGATTTTTTTTTGTTTCTTTAAATGTCTTTGGTCTCAGGAAATCTGACATGTGGTGGTCCAGTAGTCAGTGATGCCAGATCCAGCAGTTACCTGCTCCTGTTGCCTTGTGCTTGGGAAAGGATCCTGTTCACTACTCCATAAGAACCTATACAGCAGATTTTTAAGCCATTCTTTTACCACATAAAAGCCCTATTAATGGTGATGTTTAAATATAACTTTTTTTACACAATTATAAGCTATATGAGTATATATATACCAGTTGATCAATTCAATTTTGTCCTCTGTTGCTTTTCTCTGATACAGGTAGGATCGCTTCTGGGGCCTCAAATCTACGATTGTCACCTGCATGACTGATTACCACATTCCAACAGGTTAGATAGATTCTACATGTGTTCTCCTTCCCTTGTACTGGTGATCCTCTGGCCTGATGATTATCTAACAACCGCCGCCTTCTGCCTTTCAGTCAAACATGGACTATTGCTGATCGACCTCTTGCTGAGTTTCTCATTAGCCCTGATTAGTTTGGATACAACTTATGTTTATTGGAATTCAGGAAGCACTTAATTATTTGAGTGTTATGCAGTTTTTTAATTAATTAATTTATTTTTTATTATTAAATGTACTGCCAGTTTGTTTGTACAGACTGTCTCTTGGCTTTGAAAGTAATTAAAATATGAACTGTAACTTTTGTTATTTGGGTTCTTGAGTGATTAAGGATTGAGTAAAATTAACAGTATATTTAGGCAACTATAGGGAGTTTTCACGTTTTACTTTTTTTGCTTTTGAAGTTTTCAGTCTTTTACTGTAAAATTACTATTTTTAATGAAAGATGCTGCTGGTTTTTAAGCAGTAAATTTACGGCAAAAGCTGGGTTGCCAGAACTTCACTGTAAAAAAAATACGCTACCCATATTTACATAACTCAACAGCTATAGATTTCATGGTTTCAAAACTTTTTCTTTTAAGAGTAAATTCTGATAAAAAAATAAAGTTTTTACCTGTGAAATCTACAGCTTTTGAGAAAGTATAACTGTATTTATGTAAATATTGGTACTGTATTTTTTACAGTGAAGTTCTGGCAACCACAGCTGCCAGAACTGTAAATGTACTTTATTAAACTTTTGCAGTGTATTACACTGCAGCAATAATGAGACAAAGAAATTAGCTGTTGAGAAACACAGCTGTTGCTCGTGAGCTAAGCAAACACCACATGACATTAAATCGTAGCAGATTTCAAAACAATGAAGAGCATTTCACACTTGGTCAGTTTTTTTTTACACATAACAGGATTTGTCACGGCATATAGACGACAAAAAATCTAAAATCTTGAGGACTAGAGCATATCACATTATGCAAAAAAAGTTGAAAGCTGAACATACTGCGTCTTGCTGGACTTGTTTGTACCTTAATATGCACAGACAAGATAAGTGAGCTTTTTTAAAACTCTTAGCTCTAAAACCTCTACAGGCAGAGATCTAGATTAAAGTATTTTGTCATAGTGTCACAGCGTCCATGAGAGCATTACAGTTTATATTTAGTTATTGTACCTCAAAAGAGAATGGAGGAGAGCATTGCACACACTCACCGATCACTTTATTAGGTGCTAATATACTAATACTGGGTAGGGCCTCCCTTTGTAGCCCATCCTCCTCAAGGTTCTACGCGTTGTGCATTCTGAGAT
>JAOUQW010000029.1:2066861-2079206 GCA_028565825.1 Olivaichthys viedmensis | reverse complement strand
GATCACGGACAACAAACAGGGAACAGCTGGGAACAATGATGACGCGACAAGGCGAGGCTACACAGACACTCACGTCCTCGCACACACACGTGCACGTGGCGGCTGTTGTCATGGCAACCGCCACGCTAGGTTACACGCACAGCCGCGCACGTGACACCTATGTGCCAGACTGGTAGAAAATGGTTTTGAAATTTTGCACTGGTTTTAAAGAAAATGCAGCAACTGTCTCGTAGTAATCCATCTTGAGCTAATATTAGTACTAGATGTCTTTGAGTCACCAAGCAAATTAATTTTTATGAAGAAATCTATTCAATCTTATAGAGTGTGACTTGAAGATAATATATCAGCACCATTGCCTCAGGGGACAATAGTGACAATCCCTTCTGGATGAATGGGAACAACCTATGGGATTTTAATGATCTAGTCTCTTAACAGCCCATCAGGAAGATTTAGTTCCTGCCACATTTATACTACTAATGAGTAAATAATGGAGCGAGATCCACATCGCCAGTGCAGACTCAGACATTAGGCAAGTTGAAAGCAGGAACTCTCATGCAACATCTCATCAAGGATCTGCAAAGCTACCCAATGCAAATTGTCTTTCCCAGGATCAACAGCTTTTTAATTCTCTGATTGGAGGTTAATACAGAAAGCCCATTAGCAACAATTGAAGGGAACACATGTTCTCAGGATTTGGCGGGTGACTCAGGGGTGGCCAGTAATGAGCTCGGCTCTAGTGCTTTTGCCTGAAGCTGGACAAAGGTGAGAAACATGACGGGCATGCCGAATCAGGTCATGCCCCAGGGCACAGTGCTCGAGGGGGGCTGACACTACAGCATGGCCCTGTTTGCCACCTCAACGCGATAACCGTCAGATCTGTCAAGATGCCAGGACAGAGACGAGAAGGCGTGCTGTCAGCCTCAGGGTCTTCTCAAGGGTACAGAGCGACACTCAGCAGCTCTATGCTGCTGTTTGCACATCGCTAAACCAGCCACTTTTTACCCTGTTTGTTAGAATAAATGTTGATCTCAGAGTCTTTAGGGACCTTTCTTAAATAAATGCAGCCAATAGTGACTCTAAAGATCAAAAATTCCAAGTCCAATATTACTGAGGGAAACGTATTTGAATAAAGCCTTCATCATTCATCTTCTGACTAACACCAACTAACCACTGCAACGTGCTGCACATGAGACAGATTGAAAATGTCTACTTTAATCTCTTTAAGACTCTTTAAGCATTTGGCATTATTTTCTCTAATGTTTGATTGGGCTTGTGTTTGGAGTTTTTTCACTACCCTTCACCTTGAGAGAGATGATTAGCTGATTTCTAATAGGTTGATTGAGACAGCCATTTTTTCTATATGAATATTGTAAAAATTGGATTTGTATTGTACGTTGTACGTGTGCAAAATGTGCTGATAAAAGCTGTATGAGAAATGAAGTTATACTGCAGTATAGAAAAGAAAGAATGCTCTGTACTTGGTGCTCAAGTAGCATTTTGACCTGATACACTTTTAAAGTATTTGTAGGTATTTTTAAGCACCATTTTCTCAAACAGCCCCCCAGATCTTTAGCCTTTGCTAGATTTGCGCAATTGTGATTATCAGTTTCCATAAAGATCATTCTTATTGGAGTGGTTAGAGCAGAAGCATGCCCTGAGCATTGCAGGATTGCTCTATTATATGGAGTTATTCCTGCTAAGCTGAAGGTCATGTCTCTACCTCCCAGTCAGGTTCAGACAAAAGGTTCAGGTAGGTTCCAACCAAGTTTATGCTCACCTCCTGCTATTGTTGTGACCTCAGCAGCAGGGCAATAAAGCTTCAACAAAGACACCCCCTACATTCGACCACCTGAAAAAGTGCTATCCTACTCATTCATCTTCAGTAACTGCTTTATTCTGGTCAGGGTTGTGGTGGATCCGGAGCCTATCCCGGGAACACAATTAATTTTCAGTTGTAAATTACTCTGTTTTCGAAATTAATAAATGTAATGTTTAACTGTTTGTGACATGCTACACATGTAAATACCTTAAAATGTTTTGAGTAAATAATTAAGCAATGGATTAAGGCTACAACGAATATTTGGTAAATTCGATAATTAAAATTATTCCGAAAAGTAATTTAAATAATTATTACTTTTACCACTTCTATAAAACCTCTGTAACTGCTTTAGGGCGCTTTCACACCTATAAGTCTGTTTGCCGAGTCCAAATCAGAGCGAAATTGCTACTTTTGGTTCGTTTGTGTTTCACACTGCATATAATTATGCGAACCAAAAAGCAAAAAACACTGGCTAAGGGGCGTGTAGGAGGGACGTGGCTGAAAACACACTCGCAAAACTCTTTTATTCATTGGTCAGAAATACGGCGATGGAAAAAGGTAAACAGTCCCTTGCAAGTGTGCGTAGAAATCACAGAAATCACCCGAGCACGGAGAACACGAAGCCGGTGCTAAATAAACGATTAGATAATTATATAAATAACATTTTGTGTTCCGTATCCAGCGTTTCTTTTCTTTTCTTTTTTGTTCTTCGGCCCAGATATCCAGAACACGTAGTTCTGCAGCACTTCATCTCTGTCCTTGAGGCTCAGTTTAGCAGCTTGCAGCTAATAAAAAATGCTGTCCACAACCCATCATACACATCATGATTGGTTCACTTCCTGCAGTTGGTTCAATTCACATCATGATTGGTTCACTTCCTGCAGTTGGTTCAATTCACTTTCTCACTGCAATCGAACCGCTCTAGGGTTTGCTTGGACCCGGACCGAGACCACCTCGCTCAGACGGTCTCGGACCGGTTGTTTTGGTCCGCATCCGAGTGAGTTTGCTGTGTTCTCACCTGCCTAAACGAACAGCACCAAGGGAAAGAAAGAAAAAAAAGGGTTTGATTCAAATTAAAGCACCTTTAGACTAATTATGGTATCACCTTGTTGATAACCATTGTATTCTAACTTCTTAACACCACGGTGTGGTGCCGGTACAATTTTTTCCTCATAGCACCCTGAAGGTTCTACTGCTCAGTATATCTATATGTCTATTTACTTTACGTGGGCAATCCGTCTTAATTTCAGGTGTGAATGAGCATTCTACTGCTCTAGCTGCCATGCTCTCTGGTGCATGTACTTCTAATAACACAGAAACGAATGCAAGTAATTGAGAACATGCTAGCTATAGCTGTCTGGACTAGTAGGAAACTATTATCTGTGAAAGTCCAGAGCCAGGCAAACAGACAAATCCACACGCTGTTAGCAAACTAGCCAGCTAATCTTAGCTACATAGCTAGCTAAAAAAAAACACAATTATTAACATTTGCTACAAATTCCACAAGGGTAAGTTGGCTGGCTATCATTTTGGTAGCTAGATAGCTAATTAGCTGATGTCTGCTCACCAAGAAAAAGGCCAACTCCACATTACTCTTGAATCCATTCAAATCTTGCATCGGCTTGCTTTAATGGAGGTCGGTGTTTGGCGTAATCTCCATGGCTTTTCAGGGTGACTGAAAACACCATATTTTCTTTATCGCTCAATAATACTACTTACAAAAAAAATGATATACTGCAGCTTTAAATAATTAAAATGAACCTCTTGGCTTGAGCTTATCTTGCCCTTATATAGTATTTAAATATTCAAGATATTATGATAGAAAATTCAAAAATGAAAATATTCAATAGTTGCGGATATTGTGGATATTATGGAAGCTTTGAAAGCTCAAACATCACCATGTTTCAAAAATCAAGTACTGTATTCAGGGCTTGAGGGCAACTATCTTCCCAGTCTTTTATTTTGCGACGTTTCCACCCAGAACATTTATGACTTTCAATGGAGCAACCTGCATTATATACTGCAGGGGTGTCAAACTCAGGTCCTAGAGGGCCACTACCCGACAGAGATTTGTGTTTACCCTCTTCTAACACACCAAATTCAGCCCATGAAGGCCTTGAGAGCTAGCTGATGAGTGATGAGTGGTGTGTTAAATGAGAGAGCAACTTAAACTCTGCAGTGTTACGGCCCTCCAGGACTGGAGTCTGACACTTGTGACATACTGTATTAATTAAAAGTAGCTCATTTTATCTGAACAAATCTCTTTGCACCTGCTTATTAAATCACACTGCTTGTTTTTTTTTTATATTGTGCTCACCTGAATTAAAATACCAGCAAAACTTCTTCTTCTTTTTTTTAAACACGACCCATTCATTTTTTTTTTTCACTTTTTTGTAGTATATTATTTAGCACCAAGAGTAAGTTGTCGGAAACAGAGTTATTTTGCATTCGACTCATAATCTGCCAGTGGAATATCTGTGACCCCTGTGTAGAAGTCACCACCTACAGAGGTGGCCACACATAAGTTATGTGAAAGTTAGAGTGTGTGTGTGTGCGTGCGCGTGCGCATGTTTGTGTGTCTGGAGGGTGTTAAGTCATGAGAGATGAAAGATAACTATTCCAAGGCTAGCTGTCTGATCTGTAGATCTGTGGCTGTCTGTGTGACTATGCTGAAGCAAGCTTTTTTTCCATTCAATTGATCGCGAACATAAATATAGGATCACAAGGATTACAACGTTCTGCTGCTTTCAGCAGTGTGTGATTTGATGTGATGTTTTAAGTCAGCCCCTTGCTCTTACTGTCCCAGATAAAAGGCCCAGGAAGTGCGATTCCATTTATTGGTGGCTGGGTGGAGTCATATTAGAACCTCAACGCCGGCAGTAGGGGACAGCCGTCTTCTGTCTGCCACAAAAAGACACAGGATCTTAATGGTTCCAGTTATTCTGTACCCCAGAAAGGAGCAGCAAAAAGAAAGTATCTTTTATTATGATGCTATGCAGCGGTGCACCAACTCTGAGAGAGGAACCGGGCTCCATCAACAACAGGAAAGAGGAGGGGTGAGAGTGAGAGAAAGAAAGAAAGAAAGAAAGAAAGAGAGAGAGAATAAAGACAGAGCGCAAAGTATGGTGGAGAGCCGAGCGTGGCATTGCTGCGTAATGTGATCAGAAACGGTGGTTTTTATAACACCTCCCCACTTACATTTCATCAAACTACTTTTTTTTATTTGATTTGGACTTTATTACTTGGACTGCCGGGACTATTTTGTCCTCCACCGAGGCTGGATGCAATATTTATATCTGTCACAGGCACAAGGTGCAGGAAAGTGACGAGAATAACACCCCAGCAGAATGCAGGCAACGAGGCTAAAGGGTCTGGGTAGGCTGGCACTCATCTGAGTGTAATTTGTGACCCTTCTCAATCTGCACACATCTACATCCAGACCTGCAGAAGAATGAAAGCTGGCAGACAGCAATCTCATTACTGCCCTGTTTGCTCCCTCAGACACCACATTCACACACACATTCGCATCAATAATAACTGCCCAAAGACAGATGCATACACATACACGGACAGAAAACCCTGCATGGGAGTAGCTGGGGTATGTATGTGTGCAGGTGTCTTTGTGAAAAAAAGGAGAAAGAAGGTAGAAATGGAAAGTGTCCAAGAATAGTATCTTACTAGGTTTTCAAACAATAATTAATAATAAAGGCCTTATTTATATATCGAAAGTGGGGAACATTTTTAGAAATGGCTTGTCCAAGAGGTGAAACTACCAACTCGTTTCTTCTTCTTTTCACTTTTTTTTTTACTACAGTTAAAGTGCCTTCTTAGCCAACTGCTCAGTAGTGATGGGAAGTTAGATTCAATGTACCTAGCCCATACTTTCGAAATGTTAGTTCAATGAATCGAATGTCCGATTCGACTAATTGAGTGTTGTTTGTGGGAATATAAAACCATTTAATTGCGTCACATGAAATTCTAATGACTACATGTATATTTTCTATATTTGTCGGATCACATTCCCTGGTGGGTTTTCGGTCCCTTTAGTCGAACGTGGCCAACACCGATTATGTTCAGTTCACTGAGTGAGTCAATTGTGTCATTTATGGGTTAAACCTGTGTGCATTATCGGCTCGGTTCAACACGTTTCGATTTCGCTAGGCAGGGCTCAGCGCATGAAGCCACCATTCAGATTGGCATGCACATAGCACAAAAAGGAAGTCAAGCCAGTAGGCCACCAGTCTTCATTCAGGCAGAAAATGTAAGCAAATCAAAATAGTTGTTCTTAAGTTGTTATTTAGTGTTACAATTTTATAAGGTTAAATTGTTAGATTGTTAGAATCGTACTAGAATTCTTAAACCAATAACACTAACAGTAGACGTCACACAAACTTCGATTGTGAACTGGTTTGACCGATTCATTAAAAATAATTGGTTCAAAAGAACAATTTGTTTACAAATTGGAAATCACTACTTCTCAGATGGCTAACTACACGGTCACGTGTTAGATTTACTTATAGCTACAGTTAGACTAAATCTTTCACCTTGTTCTTGGTAAATGTGCACATTAAAGTTTTTATATTTCACAACATTTCTATAATACTGCGGAGACTACTATAGGACTACTATAGTCACATCCTCAGAAGACATTTAATTCACAACATCTTGATTACTTGAATACTCCTTGAATGTGTATTGACGCTCAGCCATCAATAAAAATCTGTGCAACGGAGCTGTGAGCAGCAAAACTGACGTTACAAAATGCTCTTCTGGAGTTCTTTGCCATAACATATTTCTACCAGACAGGTCTTCAAATCCCCAAAAGTTACATACCTCTACTTTAAGCGGTTATCTTTATTTTTACAAAATACAGAACACCTGTTAAAATCAAGAGGGCCAGGTAGACTTATTTCAGCTAGAATTTGCTTGTTCTGCACCACTTTATTGACATTGTTGACAGGACCATTATATAAGTTGTAACCAATGAGTATTAGCTAAATTAACATTTACAAATAGTCCAGTTGTACTAGCTAGCTAGCTAGCTACAGATAGCTAGTTAGATACAGAGACTGTATCAGGAGACGGTTCACTGGTTTGAATATGAATGGGACAGTGCGTAACGCTCAACATGGCAGCGGTATTACGTAAGTCCCACACTTCAAATTGTTTTGTTGGTAAATGCGTAAGCTGGAAAAAGCCAGGCCAATCAGAGTCTTATATTAACGCAGGCACAGATTTAGGGTACTGATGTCTCTGCGACAGTGGTGACTGGTTTTAGACTAACGTTACAAAAATTCTCATACAAGACACAATTTTTTTGTTTTCTTTCCTTGCCAAAAGCAGCAGCCAAACTTCACAAACTTCAAACTGCAGGGCAACTAGCTGCCGAGCCACAGGGCAAATCCTGAATATAGTGCACTACATAAGGCTTAGAAGCCATTATGGTTTGCCCTATGTAGTGCATGTACTATATAGGGAATAAAAAGCCATTTGGGATTTGACATATCCTCTGGTCTGACCATCATCGTTACCCTAGACACAACCATAGAAAAGGTTGATGTCACCAGCCTTGTTATGGAGAAATGTGCATGCCCAGTAGCCAGAGCAACCAAAAAGGAACCTTTTAGGGAGCAACCTTTTATGGTGTTATTAGATCCAAAGACCACCATTTTTTTACACCAATTTTGTCAATTTTTTATCTGCATTTGAAACATCGGGTTTCGGGTTTATGGGTCTCTCCCCATTCAAGTAGATTGCGTGACTGAAAATAACTGCCTGGGCCACCAATATTACCATCATGGCCACCAAGTGGACAGACTTATATAGACACTATAATGACTTTGGTATGTAAGCACTAGTTGTTATCAGTTGTGATAATGTGCTTGTGGATATTTAGATGGCTTAAAAAATTTCAAATCAACATTAATGCTAATAGCTAAAAACTACTGGCTAGACTAATGTTAGGCTACTCTATAGGTGGGGTAACCACATGCCCCAATTAAAGCCCCCAATAGAACAGTATGTATATAAAAAAAATTTAAACTACGTTACTTAGTGTCAGACCAAACACCTGTAAGGAAAAAACAAATGTGTTCATTGTTGTCTATGCAGAAATGAAGGTGGGGTTCAATTGCTCTGTCACAGGACAGCTCTGCACAGGTAGCCTAGCAGGCAGGCTAACTGTCAAAGTTTAGTCCAACAGATAACCAGCAGAAAAACAACCTAGGAGACTGTACATACAGGGAGGAATGGGAGAAACAGTACGACTGGAAGTTTACACAAATAAGCAATAAGGCCTATTTCTTTGACTCAAAGAAGACCCCTTATAGTAGGCTGCCTACACCCCTGCCACAGCCTCTTATTCACTCACGCACAATAGCCACATACAAAAATCGATCAGGCTGCGGGAAGACAGAGGCAGCGTGAAAGTCAGTGCCTAGCGATGGTGACATTGCTATGGTGACATTGCTATGGCGACGTGCTTCACAGGTCGCCTGCAGTTTTTGCGCAAAGGCTCTGATTCAACAAGGCAGGGCCATTCTACTCATTAAAAACTCTTTCAGACAGCATCTAACTGCAAACTCATTCCAGCCATCATTTTGAGTCCAAGACTGGACCTGCCAGGAGATGCCATGGAATTCAGTTTGACAAAGTTCATTAAAACTGCCAGAATAGACATCTCTCTGGATGCGCAGCTAACGCTAGCCAGGATGTTATCTGAACACCCCCAACCCTTGTGATGGGTTCCATCACAATATCCTTCCTCTGGCTGTCACATGGACAGAGCATAATTCAATTACAATAGGTGAAAGGAAGCAGTTTATATGGTGCAGTATTGCAGGAGCTGGTTATTTCATCTAACAAAAGCCAAGCAGGGCTCTGGACTCTAACTAAAAATATATTTTTTAAAAACACATTCAGACATTATAGCTCAATGTCAGTACACATTGAGCCAGTACACCCACACTCACACCTGGTATTTAAAGCATTCCAGTGCAATTGCTCCTATATACGCTAGTGGGTTTTAATTAAAATGTGCCAGACCAGGGTGATATGTGCTGTTTTAAAGAGATCGTCTCATTAATTTGGAGAGTGAAAATGTTGCAGGAAGGATATCAACAACAGATGTTTACTTTGCACTTATTATAATCAATGGAACTGAGATCAAAGATTGTACTCCACTAAGTCCAGCATTCACCATTCATCTGCACTTCCAAAAAGGTGGCAATACTATTATACACCGGGATTGCAGAGTTTGGTGTGAGTGATGCTGGAGATAACACACCCCCAGAGAATGAGAGTACGGTGGCTTCATCCAGAGTTTAATCAGTGCTGTATAAGGGTACCGTCATGAGGTCAGAGAAAGAAGTGTGTGTTTAAAGGCCACTATTACAGTGTACAGGGCTGTTGCGAAGAGGATTGCAATTATGTAAAGAGTTAGGAGAAATAGTGGACGGAAAGAAGGGGTGTCACACAGAAGGCAAGATTTGAGTGACAAGTAAAAGACACCAATCTTATACGCAGTTCAGAGATCAGAGGCCACACATCCAGCTCAAACCACATTTATTAATATTATCTTGCACTGATAGCAGTCGCCCAGGACAAGAAGCACGGCATCGAAGCCAATGAATTCACTTCTTATTAATAAATGTTATTATGAACCCCTACGACACCTATCACCATAGAAATGTAATCATAGCCTATGTAAGATTACAAAGAAGATTTACAGTACCTAAGCTTTGAGCTTACATAATATATTTATTAATTACTTGAATATAAGACATGTACTTCACTTTACTAAGGTAATGTTAAAAAGCTGGCCTTTCTAATATAATTGAACAACTGAATGCTGTTTTGCAAGGTACCATTATGTAGTGCCTGTTCTCTCAATGGATACAAGATGCTGTGTCTTTAGGCAACTATAGTTCCTTTACAAAATAGAAAAAAAAAACTATTTCTGACACCTTTAAAAAGGGCATCTACACACCCTTAACCTTTCTTTATCTGGCCCTCCCTCTCATCAAATTTCTGCTTCCTCATCTTTGACCCCTCTTTCTTTCCACACTTTCCTCCCTTGACCTTCCTTCCACCGCAGGGTAAGAGCCCAGCAGCAGACTTAAGTGGTCTTCACTGTCATAAAGCAGTTCTGAACCTGAAAGACATGGCTTTAGGAGCCAGAACACAAACAGCTTCTGATTTAATACCTACATTTTTTCTTTGTGTTATTTATAGGAAAGGAGAACCAGATGTACTGGAATGAGTTCCTCAGTGAAACGGTTTAGATGCAATACCACTGAATAAAACAGAGACATTTAAGTGGCTGACATGTTAGCTTAACATGTATTGATGGATTTGGACACTTAAGTAAAGTTTTGCAGAGGACCAAAGCAGGGCTGGGGCAGTATTTTTTATGGTACAAATGTAGAGGTAGTAACAATTTTTAACAAAAGTTCTTCATCGGCTGTTCAAGCACTTGAACAGCTGATGAAGAACTTATGACCGAAACATACCTGGAAAAAAATTTGTATACAGTTTTATTAAAAAAGGGTTCTTCAAGTTTTCTTTGGTAAAGGGAATGGTTATATATAGAACATTGACCATTCAAAGAACCAAATTGTTCTTTGCAGTTCAGAAAATGGTTAGTTTTTTGTTTTATGAAAATTATGCCACAGTTGCCTCCACAGGGTCAGTTATTACATTATATCTTGCATCTATCAATGCAAAAAGTAATTAATTGATCATCTTACATAAAAAGTAGTGAAGTTAATCAAGTGGAGATAATACTTTTTTGCAAAGTTTGCTTACTTTAGTAAGTTTTCATCTCTGCTAATGGCCAAGCGCTAACTTGCAAGAGTCAAATTCTGTGCGGAAATGATTCAAATATAGGTAGGCTATAATAGGGGTCAAATTTACAGAACATATAATTAACAAATTAGGTACAAATATAACATTGGTAAAACTGAAGATACCTGGTAGAATTACACTATATGCACCATATGTACTAAACAATGAAAGGCCTGACTTTGCTTGAGTTAAAGTTTCTATTTTTGGGACATACCATTCAACTATCTTTTATACTAGCCATCTATTATAGTAATTTTTTAACTGAAAATATTTTATCTCTGTTAAAGGCATATTACATCCATAACAGAGTTTAACAGCCACTGCCATTTGGCAAATCATAGGAAGTTAAAAATCAACAGCTATCAAAATCCCTTAGTGCTGATTTCATGCGTTCCCCTGGGTCTAGTAATGTACGGCTGAAACACTTGAGTTCTCGTTATCTAACACGATTTTTAATTTTTCCTTGACAATTACTATGTGTGTAGGTTGATTTTAATCACCATTACCACTATCCCCTTGAATTATTCTCATAGGGTCAAAGACCCTTAATCTATCCCTTTACCCTGATGGTAAATGTGTAGTAAAGATAAGGATAAATACTTAAGGCCTAATTTATACCACTGGAGTCAGAAAGATCATCTCATCAGCCTAGGCAATTGACTGACAGCCTGTCCCAGGTGCCAACAGCTGGGGATTCGCATCGCTGCCAGACTGATGGACGACTCCGTCATACTGGCAAACAGGGTGACAGAGGCTGCCTTAAGAGGTGAGGAAGAGGAGTGAGAGAGATTAGAGGACGGACAGAGTAAAGGATGAGAGTGTCTGCAGAATGACTGCCTGTTACAGAACACAGTGGCACATATCAACACAAAACCCAGATCACCCCAGGATCATCCGCTGACATCCACAGACTTATATTTTGGCCTTTGAGAGAGTGAGCGAGTGAGTTAGTGAGAAAAAGAGAGAGCGGAAGTAAAAGAGAGAGAAAAACTGGAAGCTCTCCAGCTGAATGGGCACAGCGGGAGAATTATGTGAGGAGGAGGCCGACAGCTGAGTTAGAACACCTCTACCTCGTCATCATGGGGATCAATAAAATCAATACAATAAGACCAATTTCTTCAGGGATCCTGCTTGGCTCCACCACGGCAGCTGGTCAGACACTAGCTGAACATTGGACGTGAGTGAACTGCTCAATGGCACATTCATTAATCTAGCTGTTATGCTCATCATGATTCAGGACAACCCAAGCATTATTCCTGCTAGACACGCGGCTTCCACAAGGTCATAACCTTGAACCAGGCTTAATTACTAATATTCTAACTGTCTCATGAAAAGCTAGGAATCTAACAATCCCAATCAGTGAGATTACAAGACTGCAAGCAAATATTTTGGACAGGCAATTTTTTTAATGCTTTCACTGACAGACTGACAGCCATCAAACAAACCAACAAATATTATCATTACTTGCAGCAGTAGGCCAAATGTCATGCATAGTGATATAGAATGGGGCAGTGGTGGCTCAGTTGTTAGGGCACTGGGCTACTGATCAGAAGGTCATGGGTTCAAGCCTCGGCTCTGCCAGGCTGCCACTGTTGGGCCCTTGAGCAAGGCCCTTAACACTCCCTGCTCCAGGGGCGCTGTATCATGGCTGACCCTGCGCTCTGACCCCAGCTTACCAACAT
>JAOUQW010000029.1:2027279-2043652 GCA_028565825.1 Olivaichthys viedmensis | reverse complement strand
GATATGCGAAGAATCAATTTCACTGTACTGTACTTGTATATGTATATGTGACAATAAAGGAGCATTCTATTCTATTTTTGTGGTTGACTGTGGCTCCTATAACATTTGGAAAATTGACTTGTCAAAAAAGTCCTAATGTTTGTTATCATGTGCCGTAACAAAATATCCAAAACCAGAGACACACGACAATATGCGAACTGTGATATTCTTACTGCAGCAGGTATTGCTGTTTAAAATGATCCAGGCACCAGATAGTACACTGTTGCAAGCAGTTTCACTATTGCAGATATGGAATGGAAATGTTCTGTGGCAGGTTTTAGGTCGTCTTTCATTTCTTACATAAGAGTAGTAATAGGGTGACTGCTTAATTGGTACTTTTTGATGAATTCTGAGAGTTAAAATAGTGTTAATCAGTTAGCAAATATTCTTTTAGCACATCTTCAAAACCTGTGCCATTGTCTAGCTGCTATGACCTGGGTTGCCAGATCTGCTTGACAAAAAGAGCCCAATAGACAAGCAGTATTCAAACATGTAGTTTCCCTAAATAGTTATTTGACAAAGGTCCTAAAATGACCTTGTAGTATTACATATATTGCCATAAATAAAGAATACCTATGATAACGAGTAAACTAATTTACTAAGACAAATCCATACATACAGTAACATACAGAGGTAATGTTAAGAACAAGATGGGTGTATGAGAGACCGCATGGCCACTAATGCATGTTTAATTTATAGATATGATTAATCTAATGTATGCAAAATGCTCAAACCCAAGCCATGGACAAAAAAAATCTACCTGCGCTGGCAGTTTTAAAAAAAGACCAATTCCACGGATCTGCCACCACTTGTTATGACTGCTTCCAACAACGTACATGCCGCTAATTTACACTTGGTTTTTGAAAGCGGACAAAATTAGTAAATCGAACAGAACAAGTAATCAGCCGCACTTCCAATTTCTTCTAATATTTCCATGTTGACATTGTTTTAGACAACACATATTAAAAAGATGTAATAAAAGGTTTTGTGGCCATGAGCTTTCAAAGCAATGCATGTTCTGCCATATAATGATCAATAGTAAACATTTCAGATGCCACGTTAATTAGTCATTTTCAAAAAAAAATCTATTCACCCTTTCTCAGCCATAAAAATGGAACACAGAGCAAGAAACCTCGTTTGATGGGCCAGTGCTAAGAAAAATGTGCAGAAGTTCACCAGCTAAAACATATTAAAGCAGAGAGAGAAGAGTGTATTACATTAGATCCATCAGCAACAAAACGCTCCAATATGTTGCTTCATTAACAAATCATCTGAAAGGAGATTTTTTTGCATTAAAAATAGGCTGTCTCTACTATGTGTAATGGTATGTGTTCTGTGATTAAGAATGCATTACACATTTCATCAGCTGAACAGAGACTTTTTACACCTATATGCCACTCAGTGCAGACAGTTAGACTATGCCGTTAGGAGATTAGTGAGATGTAAAGGACTGATCGTGAGGCGCTGTAAACATTCAATGTACCATGTAACAGTGACTGTAACATTGATCTGAGTGAGGAGTCTCTGCAGCTCATTTATCTTCGGTAACCACTTTATCCTGGTCAGGGCTGTGGTAGATCCGGAGTTTATCCCAGGAACACTGGGTGTAAGGCAGGAATACACCCTGGACGGGGCAACAGTCCATCGCAGGGCATCATATACACATACACTTCCTCAGTGGCCTACGGTGATGATGAAAGCAGCATGTTAATGTATTAGTTGGTGTTGGCATCAGGTTCCCGGGGAATCCAGCCCACAGATTTACGCCCGCAGGAGCACGTCTCTCTCAGGAGGATGTGTTGTGCATGCTGACGCCTCCGAGACAAGTCTGTATTAATAAGGCCGCTGGGCCGAGCCATGTAGTAATAGACCGATATAATATGTGATATAAAAACAGCAACACCAGGCAGTGTTTATCACGCCGCCACCAGCCCACCATGCACAGTCAGCTATTAATAAATTTAAAATTTTGCTTTGCGGCCATGCAAAACCATGTCATCTCCTGTCAGCATGAAAACAAGGCTGTTTGCTTGGTTTTGTCCGATTAATTTAGGCTTAATTTGAACTCATTTCAAATAATTAATTTGAATGTGGGATGAGTGGGATCTTCCTAAACCCGTCTTGCTTAAGGGTGGCTCTGTGCCGAATTTGGTTAAGAGGCAATAAATAGCTACAAAAATGACAGTAGTGCTGAAGTCCCTCCGAACTAAAAGAAAAGTAACTGCAAAATGTATTTATGGCTAGCTGACCATGGAGACAAAATCTCTTCTGTAAGAGTTTAGGGAATAGGCTTTGGCCAAACATATAGCTTTGAAGGGGCTTAATTGAAAATGGCAAGTGTGAAAGCACTGTGTGAGAAAATCTGAGTCTGTGCATGCCAATGCAGATCTTGTCCTGTGGTCTGTGAGCTGCAGAGGAAGCATTCAATGCCTGATGGTAGGCTACACTGATGGAGCTGAAGTATGTGATAAATCACAGCTACCTGTCAATGATTAACATAATAACAAAATCATTATATGATTGTATGACAGTTTATGCACAAGTGTAATAATTAATTGATACATCATTGTCATTATGTATACTTGATTCTCCTGCAACACCCTGAACTGATTTAGTAGCTAAGCAACGTAATACTTTAACAATAGCACTTGCCTCTCTGTGCTGAAGGAGTGTAGCGGAGTCCATTGGCATTCAGCTAGAAGACTCGCACAAATATTAAAGGGTTTAAGTAGCTGCATAGCTTTGCCTCATTGACAGTGCAGAGACTTGCTGAACAATATCCACCCTGAGACTTTTTCTTTTTAAATCCCCAGACACAATGCCTGCCACAAGAATCAGCGTGTGCTTCTTCCATCCTTCCGGCTTCAAATACTCTTTCATTATTACAATGTAAATTAATTTCTGCTCATTGTTCATGCACTGAGCTGCTCTGGTTTTTGCTCCTATTCCACATCAAAGTCCTTCACCTTTTCCTTTTCTGCAGAAATATCTACTTCTGATATTTAATCAAACCTGGCTTAGAGGGGTCAGCACAGTCCTCACACAGACTGGTGCTTGAAAGCAAGGCTCCCATTAGAGAAGGAACCCTTTGACATCATTAAAAGACAGCTAATGCACCAATGCCTAACCACCAGGGGAAGAGGGGAATGAAGACCCACAGGGATGCAGAAAGAGCATCACCTCTCCATAGGGCACAAGGATTATCACTGCCGATCTGCCTGGCTCCTGTCTACTCTCGGCTCACACCGTGGCTTTAGTCTCTGACGATACCCCTTTAACTGGTTGATATGGTTAGCTTATGTGGCATCCTTTAAAGCTGAGGAGTCTAATATATACTGTCTGTGTTTAATGTTCACATAGTGGAGCTGTAACATGGCAGGCTTTGTTATGTTATGTGTTTTGACATTTATAGCCAGGACCGTTCCTTTTTCCTTATTCTCTAATGAATTTCAACATTAAGCATGAATCCTGAGCGCCGGTGCAGGCTAGTGAGCTATCTGCATAGATTTATAGTAATTCACTCGTTTCAAATCTTTCATTTAAACATGTTGTAAATGAGGCGTGCAATGAGTTCTACTGTTTAAATCAGAACCAAGGTTCATTCTCTCTAAAATCCTCTCAGACACCATGAATGAGTTTCATTACTGTGCAATCAAGCACAGATTCTAACAAAGGCCAAGCAGATGCACTATTATCATTATTGCCATATCAAGGAACAGCCGACCACCCATTAACCCGAGACGGCACAAAACCAATAAAACCGCTGAGAACACTGAAGCAATAACATGGTTCTGAAGACAATAGCTAGTTATCTTTCCTAGCACTGAGAGTCGGTTTGCATAAAAAGACGTTAATGGCTCTATAGCATGAGAAATCTCAGCTTAGCCTTTATTACGAAGATTAGTTGAAGTTGAGAGATCAGAGAAGGTGTTAGAGGAGGTAGTCATTCTGGAACATTGTGGGTAGCTCCTGACAAGCTGAGACAAAGACACTGCTTGGGAAAGACACTGCTATTTCCACACATATTTAGCACAATATGAACAGGGCTTAAAAGAGCTCTGTAAAGTATTAACTGGCCAGGGATTTCCACTTTAAGCCTCATAGCAGGCGTTCTGGCTCTGGGAGAACTGATGTGTATTATCTCCAATATTTATGCCACAGAGAGGCCTGATGATGGCAAGAACAAGTTTTGACTGAGCCAAGCCGCCCAGAGCAGTATGACCTTCCGCTGTTTGGCCAGTGTGTGTGTGTGTGTGTAAAGCAGAGATGTCTGGGAGTACAGCCCCACTTGTCTGCCGGTTCATTTAAAACAGAGAGAGTCAGCACAAACTTGCCTGTTGTTTTATTCATCATTGCAGCAGATTTGGGTGGCCTGGAGGATGAGGATAAGAATGGGAGGGGAAGTGAGTGTGTGTGTGTGTGTGTGTGTGTGTAACAAGTAGAGATGAACACAAGAGAGAACTGCCAACACGCTGTGTTCACCCCCCTTGCTCACTTGCAAATAATATCAGCGTTTACCATCAGTGCACATCGAGACTCATGTTGTAAGCACTGTGCTGCACAGGTCAGACTTCAAGTGGACAAAAAAGTGCATGTGTTATGCGAAGGCCAAATCTAAATGAACCAATCTAACTGCATTCTGACACCATAGTCAGGGGTAATAAAAAGATTGTGTACTCCAATAAAGTCAGTATAGCTCAGACTACGCACTCCACCATGACAATATTGGTTTCCATTATGGGGCAGATGGTTATGCAAGGCCACTTAATTTAGCTGCACGGCAATGTGCAGAGGTAAGTTATGGTCTTAATAAAAATTGCCAATAAAATACCTGAATATGAGCTCCCAAGTGGAGCAACACTAAAGCGCTCCCCCTATCGTCTTGAGATTACTTGTTCGAGCCCCAACGATGCCACAGCTATCCGTGGCCGGGAGTCTTTGAGAGCGTAATTGGCCCTGCTCTCTGGGTGGGAGGGATGGTAATACACTTTTTCTCCTGTCGATCAAAAAGCGGCACCATTCAATCATGGGCATCTGTGAGCTCATGCATACGGAAGAGGGCAGTTGGCGCTTTCCTCCGTGTGCACGGGACTGCTCTGTGACGTTGCATGAGCAGCAGTTTGAAAAAATGCGGCGGTAGACTTCACCTGTCTCGGAGGAAGCATGTGTTAGCCTTCGCCCTCCCCAGTTGGTGGCTGTCGTGCGATAGGAGAGAACTAACTAGTGGGTGGGAATTGGCAACAACTAAATTGGGAGAAAAATGGGGTAAAAATGTATATATATATATTTTTTTAAAGGAATACCTGAATACAAGAAATGAACACTGATAGAGTGAAGGGCTTTGTCCAGAGTAGTTCCATTGGCTTTAAGTAATTTAGCATCAAGTAATAAAAGTAATTTTATATTTCACAAACAATCATATTGTTAAATTGCCTTTAAATGCCAATGTAAAATCTAATATTTAATTAAATTATACATTTTGAGAATGTTTATGAAGAAGCCTCCTCAGCTGATTTCAGGTGTTAAAACAGGCCATAACTTGTTGACTTTTAAGGCTTTTGTCTGGGAGCCCTGAAGTACAAAACAAATGAACAGAACAAAAAACCTAACAGAAAATCGGAGAACACCAATCTGAATAAAAAATACAACAGCAAATCGAATAACACAAATGCAAACAAAAATAATTAAATAAATAAATAAACATTAAAAAAATTAAAAACAAAAAACAGAAAACCTGTCATGCTTAGTCACTGCATTAGTCTGAGTTATTACAGAAAATAACTTCTGGAGGACCTTGAAGAGTAGTTATGTAAATATGATTTGGGCATATTGTCTGATGCACTTATTGCTGACAGCATATCTATTAAAATGTCTTATGAATATGAAAATAACCATCAATAAGTGCAGCAGCGTATATGCCAAAATCATTTATGCTCACATTTACTCTACAAGGTCCTCCAGAACATATCCATACTTTCTGCATTTGCTCAGACTGATGCATGCTGTAACCTGTTACTGTAATCAGTAACAAGCATCTGAGGTTCACGTACTGTTTTTCTCAATTGCGTACACTCTTTAGGAAGCCGTGTCTTTGCTCTCAAATGCCCTAACACACTTAATCATATAATTTTCTACAACAAACCAGGTGTTTGTTAAGAACGCGGCTGTCACAGAGTGTATGCTGTTGTCTTTGTTGTATATATTGACTAGAGAAAATTGCATAGACATGTAATTAATTATTTATTGATGTATCTACTTACCTTGTACTTTAGGTTTATAAGTGAAAAAAAGAACACTGTCACTGATGTGAAGAACCAATCTTACACAGCACCTGGTTCTTTCTTTGCCTGTGTTATTCTCCACAACCTGGCTGAAGAACGCAGCGCTGGTCTGGGCTTAATATTGGGTTGGCTGACCTGTGTACTTCTAGATAAGATAATTGAAGCCTATCCTTGTTCAAATGTGGATGTTGTTCTGCTTTTATTTATGGGTCATCTCATAATAATTGTAAAGCACAGTTTTAGGTTGCTTTTAAATGTTTTATTTCTATGTTTAGTTGTATGTTTATATATAAAAACATTTTATAAAATTTTATTTTATGCATTTTTACCACTTTTTTGTCAGTGCATATATGTGTTTTCTCAGTGTCTCCAGGTGGTACTTGCCTACTTTCTTTATTGAAACTAATAATGACAATATTCAATATTTAAAAAATAAATACATTAGCCCAATCTTCTACTTAGGACCTCCAGAATAAATTATCTTTTTTTTGTGAATATTTAATTTTATTCAGTTGTGTTTCATGTTTTTTTTGTTTTTTTAATACAATGGTTTCATGGTTTGGTTAATGAGTTCAGCACTCGGATGACAAAAATGTGTATTACATTCAAAAGTGATATGGGCCTGACATACCTAAGTACATAAGTAGATAGACGAAAGCTTTTATTGTTAGGCTACTTAAGTGAACATTGCCAATTTTAGTAAAAAAAACAGTTGTTGTACAGCAAGGATAAAATGTAGCCTGTCTTCGTGTAGAGTGTGTTTCGGGCCTTTTACTTTTGTAAAATTTGTGAGTGCAAATATATGTGGATTCAGCAGATCCTGCTTTCAACAATGATGCACACAAGCTAGCTACATAAGTAATTGCTTCCCTTTGTCGAGAATCTTCCGCCTGCTAAACATGTGCAAATGAGTGTGTGGGTGCTCTCATTTCTGTTTGGCGATTTCTTCTCTAGTCAAGCAATAATAAAAGACATTTCAACCTCTCTTGTGTGCAAATCATGGTTGATAACATGGCCTACTAATTTAATTTGAGACTGTTTGTCTCCTTGGCCAAAGCCTTCTACTCTTACATTTACATTTACATACTCTACCCTCCATCTCTACCTCAATACTCTCCTCTTCCTCTATCATTCTCCACTGTACAGGAGGTAGAAGGCTTCTGCAGTTACTATTTTTATTCATGTGTGTGCTCTTGTCCAAAAATCCTATTCGGAAGCACATTGGCTGTAGTTTTTCTCAGTTGTTTACATACCTTTTTAGGAAACAGTGTCTTTGCTCTCAAATGCACTCAAAAATCCACATTTTGCAAATCTTTATATTTTGTGAACAAAATGAAGCACAGCTTCCAAACCAATGAACACTATAATAAAATACTAAATTCCAAAACTTCAAAACGTACTATTCATATGAATTTCTACAACACTGCACAGATCAATTGAGAACACAGTCTTTATATATATATATATGAGAAAATTTCAATTCAATTCAAATGTAATTATTTATTTATTTATGTGTTTATGTATGTTGTATATTTAGTGTTTACAAGTAAACAGTGGCCACAAAATATATGGCACACTCTAATTAATTTATTTATAATTAACGCAAAAATAAACTCAAACATTCAGGATAGCAGACAAAAATTGGTCCATTTATAAAGAAAAGTACTAGGCAGGATTCTTCCTTTCATCTATTCAGATTTTTCTGAGCATTACTTGTAGTGGTCTTAAACAATGTTGGAAAACATTTCTGCCTCTTAAATCACAACTGATGACATGATCAACTAGTGTAATCTGAAATTGTCTGAAAGCTACCTACTCTTCCTCATCCTCTATTTCTACCTCGACCTCTAGCTCAGTCTCCATATTCTTTCTCTTCATCCGTTTCCTCAAACCTTCCCCACCGTACAGCAATTTCATTAGTGTTTTAATTTATTTGTGTATTGATGTTCAGTAGTGCTGTTTGGGAGCTGAACCTTGGCTGACAGGTGTAGCCATTTCATACAGTAAATTACAGTATTGCATGGCTTTTCTGCATAAAAATAATCATGCATACAAATGTTTTATACTTTCTTAGCATGAGAGTTTATGAGGGCCTTTGCGTTTAGAGGTGGAGTACTATGTGAAGGGTTTTGCAAAAAGTGTTTAAGAAGTTTGTAATGAAGGTGCCCTCCAGTAAAATGTGTTTTGCACCCATTAAGGCAAAAGACAACTGAGTTTTGGTTATTGAGAAACAGTTTATTAATTTGTTTTGGACTTCAGGGTTTCCATATCTTTGCTTTTTGGTTTACAAAATTTAAAGACCTTGTTGCTCACTCGCAAAATGCTGTACCTAAAAACAGAGTCAAATGAATTACTCGCCCCATTAGATGTAGGAGAAGTCACAAATGAAAATGTAACATTTAATTTAGAAGGTTAAAAAGTTATGCAGCACTTTTGAAATCGCTGCTAGGTCTCTATCCCTCAAAGCTCCTTCCTCTGTCTGAAGGTCCGTCTTTGGATATTTACTCACCAAAAAACACCACCACATAACAGAGATGGATGCAGATTACACATGATTTTACAGCAAGCTTCTTCTGAAAGGGGAAGTGCTCAACATAACAAAAGTCAAGCATTTACATAAGCACACTAGGCTTCTGTGTAAATCTATTTCTGTGTAAGCAAGCAACAGAAATATCTTACTTCTGCGAGTTGACACACTGTGGGGTAAATTTAAATGATGTAGCAGTGCCTACACAAAATGAATTTATTTTTTGGGGTGGGGAATACTCAAGGCATATTCCCCTTGGTTAATAAATAATACAAATCAGAATTGTGCACATACATTTTGTGTATGTTTATGCATTATATAACAAGTAAGCCAGGCTGTTTTTCATAACAATCCCCATATCAGAAATTATATTTGTTCAAGCTCTGATGGTTTTGCCACATGCTCTCCAAAGCAGTAGCAATCAGGGCTTAAAGAAAGTTTTATTAATGGTCGTATACGATGCATGAAATGTGTCATTCTCTGCCACTGTGCAGTAAGAATCATTTTGTGCCAGATGGCAAGCCACTGTGTAGAAACATTATTTAAAAGAGAGACTGCTAGGGCTGCTGGGAAAAGAATACTCTTGGCATCAGACATCCGTTTTGGAAGGCCATTTGACCAATAAACAGCCAATGCACTTCATATGCAGAGCTTTTCAAAGCATTCCAGTAATATGTATTTGTAGTAATAAGATTTAAGGAATGGTGTATATGTTAGCTACCAGTGGTGAGGCTGTATGTGCTGTATAATTACTCACTGCTTGCATATACTGACTGATAAGTATGCGTTTACCCCTAGTATATTTATTTTTTCCATATAAAAAACCCCCACACAGACCAGAAACTAAAAATTGGCTGCCTGTTTGGAGGCATGGAACACAATTCCATTGGTCATGATGCTTATTGAATGATTGGTTGGTAGATTTTTTTGGTTTCTATGGATACCAAAATAGAATTAGTGGACACAAACTTAGCATAAACTTAGTTATGATTGAAGCTAATGATTTAGCCAACTAGTTCATATAAGTTAAGTCTTTTATATGGTCAGTGTAAAGGCAAAATGACAGTGGAAATAAAATTGTCGGGAATATCAAAATTTTCCTCAGAAGGAAAGACTCCATATAACTAAAATTACACTGTAATTTCACTGCGCTTCAACCACTAACCAAATTTCAATGGGCTGTGCCTTACTGAGAAACACCATAATTGAGTCACAGCTCGTGAACTCTGAGCTGTCACAAAATTTCGACTTCTGAAGTTGTGAATACCACAAGAGTGGACCGTTCATGTGTAATCTTCTTGTTAGCATGGTAAACACAACCCCATTTAAATTTAGGATAAGCTCCGCTCAAGTTCTGGACTTCGGAGGAACAGACATTGGAATTTGATTTCAGGTAAAAATATATTTTGAATGAAAATTCCTGTTTCAGGATGTTTCAAAATTCCTGTTTCAATGTTGATACAGATGAAGAGTATTGTGATGTTACTGGCATTAGCAAGTAACATTAATATCAACTAGTTTTATTTAGACAGCGTTTTTCTCTTATTCAAGGACTCTGGGTAACGTTTTCTTGCTAATGTCAGCTATGTGAAACTTAAGCAGCGTTTGAACAGTTAAATGTGAATTCCACCAAATTTTCTTTACTTAAAGCTACAGTGTGTAGGATTATTTTGTTAAAAATGAAGAGGATTTGATGGGAAATTTGTACGCAAACATCATATACCAGCTCGGTTATGTTAAATGTCATCACGCCCTAGCTTTGCGAAAGTAGTCTGACTATATGGTGACAGGTGAGAGCCGGCAGCCAATCAGGAGTGAGAGAGTGAGAAAGTGTGAGAGTGTAAACAAATGAGAGTGAGAGAGTGAAAGAGTCCAGTATTATACTGCAAGAGGAAAAATGATTTAGGACTGATGGAGTTTAGCTTTTTTCTCGCTGAACAGGAAAGGCATTTATTTGTTCTATAATTTGTTGGGAAGCTAGTGAATGATAGTCAGCTGAACAGCTGAACTGATCATTACCCAGCTGTGAAGTTGTTTAGCTAGAGAACTCATGATCAGCTAGTGACTAACAGGAGTTGTTAGTGAATTTCTCTGTACTTTTTTATTCTTCTGGTCTGGGTTTTAGCTAGCGTGCTAACAATATCCAGCTCGTGTCAAACTTTTTTGACAGGCTGGAGAACAAAATACACAGATTAGATAACAAAATACACCGGGTGAAAAAATACCATCGTAAACGATCAAGCGTTCTCCATTTTCGCTAGCTAGGTAGAGTTAGTGGGCTAGCAGAGTCTATCATCCCCGGAGATGCACAGAGGTAAAGCCCCTAAATTCACCCAGCAGTCTGACCCCGAACAGCGTACTGTGAGAATACAGTGGAACCACCCTTTTCCTTTCAACCAGAACTTATATTTTAGCTAGCTAGCTAATGTTAGGTGACTGTTTCATTCTGTAGGTTATGTGCCGTTTATGATCTTGCAGAATGAGCACAGTTACACCACGGCATTAGCGATGCACAGGCACTGCTACTTGTTCAGGCAGTCACGGTAGGAGCAAACAGTAGCTTAAAGACCAGTTTTGTCAATAGGTTTTGCTCTTTCATCTGGTACTCAGTAACTGACAGTCACACTGACGTGCACAATAAAGTTATTGTTATAATACTTCTGTAATATTGAGCATGTTGTGAATTCTTGGACCGTGTCCCAAAACGTATACTTTCGTATTAAATAGTATATTACACCATTGGTGCCATTACTATTTAGGCGTACTACTTAGTGTGCATTATGCGGTTTGGGACACAGCCTTGAATTCTATCTGAATGTGTATTGAGTTGGCACTCGCAGTCATGAGATTAATCCGCAGAACAACCCACGTTATGAAATGTTCTTCTGCAAGTAGCTAGCAATAGCATTTTCCTACCAGAAAGGGTGAAATTCAAAAATCTTACATCTTACATCTGTAGCTTTAAGTATTACAGCATACTGTAATTTGTGCTCATTCTGTTTATTTTTGTTTACAAAACCTGTGTAAGCTTACAACCAGCCTTAAAACCAGGCATATGTACCTATATTTCTAATGTAATTGAAGTTGTGTAAGCATAAGTCTCTTTGGCTATATATCAAATTCAAGACCCATATGCAACACTTGTCGCATAAGCTGAAGGCAATAATTGGTTTACTGTGCAGAACTTTGGTTTGCTTTTCTTTGTAACAGAAAATATTGCTCAACCAAGTTTTACGCCTGTACAGGATTAATGTGGCACTATTCATTTGCACCCTCCGCTACTTTAAAACCACTAGGATGCTGTATGTCACACTGTCCTTTGTTTTATTACTACTGACACATTTTACATTTACCAGTGCAATCATTTATTTAAAAAAATATGGACTGGTCATCCCTCTCTTTGTGTTCCCTAAGGCTCTTTTAGGTACAGCAGATTAACAATTTACCTCTGTTAAGTCTCAGGATTATTAACCCTCATGTGCCTCATGTAAACACTGAACCGGTTCGTAAGTTCTAAGCACCTTTCAAGTGGAAAGATTTTATTTAAAAAATAATAATAATTATAATAATTATAACATTTTAAAAGCAATTAGATGCAGTTTTCACATTTAATGTTTTTGAATCTAAACTGTCAAGCTATAATTATTTTACCAATGTATGTAGTTGTTTTCTTTTATTTGTCCATATGTATTCAGAAAAACATTTCTGGAAGAGTAGAAATGGCAGATTCACTTTGTAGTATTAAAAGGTCCAGTCTCACAATTAATTTTAGGTTAACTACACTTGTAGTTTAGCCCTACTTTATGTATAACGTATTATCACACATTTTTCTAACACATTATTATGCACAATTATGCATGTTCAATAATTAGATCAGAATTACATACAGAGTTTATATGATTTTTGTATTGTTCTTTATAGCAGAAGTTTACCTCAGAGTTGTGTCCCAATTCGACATCTGGGAACAACAGTCTATATTAGTTAATAGAGACGTTTCCAGTATGTCTTGCACCTCAAAGGCCCTATATGAAAAATAATTATTTTTAATCTGTGCATGGGTTCAGATATATGAACGTGACTCTGGACGTCACTGCTTTTGTTCCCCAACAAACAACAAAAGAGATCACTTGATAATCAACTTGTGTGCTGATTGACTCTTGAAAGGTGACTTTTTACCACCAATGTGTAAATTACCTGGATGTGTCTCTTGATTTATTTGTTTCTTGAAAAAGAGGTCAAGAAGCTGAATTAGACCACCTGTTTAAGGATTGATCAAATAAAGTCATTGTGAATAACTAGGTGACCAACTACAGTGACCTACTTCAGACTGGTAAACCAAAATAACGACATTAGAAACAGTGTTAACTACCCAATAAAAATTATCAGTAGTGGACCATTTAACGCAAAAGTTTGCCTTTTTAGTAAAGTTAAACTGTGTGTATAGTTTCTCAATACCATCAAGAAAGATCAAAAAACATTTATTGTGTACTAGGTGCGACTGTCTCTGGTGACACCACATTGTGCTCAAGACTTTGCATTCAGCCGATAAGCTAAACTTATATCAGCAGAGAACTGTGAGGAAATCTCCAGTGCACATGTCGGAAGTGTATACTTATTCGGTTCCCTTTAAAGAAGAAAATGTAATCCTTGAATGATTAAAACGCTGTTGAGAGCGTTTAATAACAAATACATAAATAGAGGTAAGACTTTTGTGAGAGAAGGGATAAGCTCAGTCTAATCGCGAGCGTTGACATATCCGTGTACTGTTGCGCTATTGTGCTGTTCTCTTTCAGCAGTTGGTAAAACGTGGACCAGAGCTCGGCTGAAAAGCGTCAACTGTTTTCCCCAAACTCTTTCAATGGTACCATCAATTTGAAAGAATTACTTTGATAGTTGTTATCATTTGTTTATTTCCTGTGTATTTTCCTGGGAATGTGAACTACCTTGCAAGAACTGAATTCATTAAATTTTTCAGCAGGGAAGCACAAAGAAAGTGAGAGACGTCAGATGAAGCCCGCAAATGAAAGAAAAAACTGGAGTTCCTGGCAACTCTCAAGATAACAAGTATGAGCACAAAACATTCACTGATTATAGCATGCATTTGCCAGTGTAGCCTGAATTAGGTCACATGAAAAGGTGAATAGCAGGAGTGAGGCACAGCACAAAACACAAAAGGCTGCAGTTGTCAAACCTGAAAGTGCAAAATAAGCTAACAGATCTGCTGGACCTGAAGCACCTGAGGGGGTTCGGACTGCATTGAAGTGTTAGGTAGAATTTCTCAGAAATGCGTAACACTGATTTTAGGTGCACCAGATAACATGCAGGGGCACAGCATGTGGTAAAATTATTCTCCACTACATTTTTTAGCACTGTACATTTTCATCTCCACTGAGTGTGAGCCTAAGATACTTGTTGGAGAGGATGTTTCCTGGACCTATAGTAGATGTACACATTGGCTGTAAATTTGCTCTTCAAACCCCTGTGTCTGCAATTAATCTCGGACTCAATTTTGCGCCATCTGATTCCATGAAGGCTGCTAAACGGTTGTGGATTGAAGTGCAGTGTTCATATCTTGCAGCCTGATCTCACTATGTGGGGAAAGATGAAAAAGAGACTGGAGGATTTTTTTTGTATTCCTCAGAAAGCAGAATCTACTCAAGCAGGTTTGAAGCTGAGCTCCTGGGGTGAGAAGGTGGGTGCCAACCAGCTGAATAAAAGGTCTCTCAGCTATTCGCCGTGCTGATAGAATACCATTAAAATTCTCACCTCAAAATGGTGTCAGCTTGCTACCTTTCAGTAGCCGCTGCTATCAGATCCTATTTAAGCTTACAGCACACATATATGATTCTCTGTGAAAAAGGCCTTGCTCTGTGCTCGGACTACTGTGGGTCTCCTTCTGCCCCCTGTGTCTGTTCTTTCTCTGCTGACTCAAAAAATGAATGTTGCAAATACACACTTTAACATGAAAGTTATAGTTTAATACCCTCATGGATCATTTGGACTGGATGTCTTCGTTCAAGAGACAGGTGGTACACAATGAGAAGGGAGAAATGATGGGGAATCTCATGGGTGTCTCCGAATATCAGGCTTAATATTTGGCAGGATAGGATGCTATGCTGAGCCCACTCGAGAATTCTCCAGTCAAATACCGTTCTTTGCGAGCTGAAATGTGCCCAACTCAAATGACCTGTCAAGGCATAATGAGGTCCCTGTACCAATATGACATTATAAATAATGAACTAATTCCCATCGTCCGGGAGAAAGCGCTTAGACAAGAGCAAGCTGGATTTTGATGTCCCCACAGAGCTGTGTCTTTGCAACATCCTGCTCAGTTCTGCTATACCAAATTCCCAAGAGGAACCTTATCAGCCTTGTGAGGCATGAGGGAGACTCTCTGGTGTTGTAACCCACTTGTTAAAACTTAATGATTTAAAGAAGCCAATTTATTTTATCCTATTGCTCCTGTGACCCAGATAGGGACATTTAAATAGGGATTTAATATGAACAGGGCACATTAATTGGAACATATGCCTTCTCAATTATTAACTTCTCACACAGAGTGCTTACATGCTAAATTTACTCCGCTGTACATCTCTTGCCCCTCTCTTAATCAAGGTACAGACCTTAAGTCCGAGCTGCATGATTAGGTTAGTACAGAACTGCATTCAACTTACCAAAAGTGCAAACATGGACATCAGCAAGACCAAACTGAAGACCACCACAACACCCCTACAGCAACAGACTTATAAATAAACACCACCTAAAAAGAGCTGAGCTTGTTTTCAACATAACCAGTGTGAACCTATTGCATTTTGTGAAAGATGTAAGTGCATATGTGGCCAGTTTTGGTAAAGTGACATATTTCTACAAGTTACAACTAGAGGTTAAATTGTGGTTTAGGAGGTGTGGGAGTCCTATTTCTTTCATGGGTTCCAACAAGGAGTTCTGAATATTGATCCTGTGGAAATGTGATTAAAACAATTTTTCAATATATCTGTTTATATCTGTTAAGGGCTTAATTTAACTAACTGCAATTAAGTGGCCTGACATCAAGTTTTCAGGATTCTTTGTTTTCCAGTTATGTCATCAAAATGATATACAGTAAAGCCTTTAAACTAGCAAAATCAACATATTTTGGCAAATGTATATACATAGCAGTTAACAGTTGCCTTGACTGAAAGAAAAACATTTTACAATGTTGAAATGAAAGCATTTCTCTATGAAGCAGTGTGAAACTGTATTATATCATCATGATCATTATTATTATCACCATTATGCCGTGCTATGATTTACATTTCCATCAAATTATAGTACTGAAGCTCAACTCTGCTCGGCATTCACATAAACCAAAGGTGGCGGACCTCCATTCCTCCAAATTTATGCCCTGGTCACAACCTCAGTGGTTACGCCTTATATACACTCACCAAGCACTTTATTAGGAACACCTGGACACCTTCTCATTCATGCAATTATCTAATCAGCCAATCGTGTGGCAGCAGCGCAATGCATAAAATCATGCAGATACG
>JAOUQW010000029.1:1990187-2000245 GCA_028565825.1 Olivaichthys viedmensis | reverse complement strand
CATTTTGAGTGCATTTTACTGGGATACATGCACTTGCAGCAAGAGCAGCAATGCTCGGCAATAAACCTGTATAACATTGACACCGTGCCTACAAGGGGTAGGTGGACACAGGGAAAAAACACACATGTCAAGAGTAGATAGGAAAAAAATCGAAGCCCCGCCCAATATTCAAAATACTTGCTCCCGGAGGCCAAAAGAAAATCCCTGTGTGCCATAATATGTTTAAAGTGTCTTTAAATACATTAATGCTATAACTGGTTACTACAAAAAACAATTTGTCAACAGATTTTAATATACATTAAACAAGCTCTACAGTGCTTTAAACATTGCATACAGTATATGTTGATAAATTACAAATGTACTCCCTTTCTCCTCTACACACTCCATTACAGATGACCTACTCTCGCACGCAGTTCAGGTGAAATAAAACCGTTACAGCAACATCAGCTTATGAACAGATTATTTCAGTCCTGTACTGTATACTAACAACGTCACTTCATTAAGAAGTCATTTCAAACGCCAAACTAAGCTCCTAAAGTATAAAGAAAATGCCATTTGTTTTAAAACAATAGTCTTAGGGCAATCAGACATTTCTGAAATATCAAATCTAAATAAAATAATTGCTTAAATTCAAATGTTGTGAATTTTGTTTGCTTAAATGCATTTATACTATAGTAATTGTTTTTAACACACTTTGCAAAAGTACACAAGAAATGTATTTTAAAACAAGTATCTAACAAGTGTATTTTATGAAATTAAACTACATTTTATCTAAAAGTATTTTTCACAGTAATGTATTAATAAAAACTATACTATAATAGAATTTTATTTAAAGTGTGATCAAGGTTTACTTGCAAGCATTTGAGATAAATTTGTTAGTATATTTACAACATACTTATAGAAATTTAAGTATTTTTTAAATACCATTAAGTGCATTTATTTTTCACTAGGGACAGGTAAGAACAAACTATACGCCGGTGCAACAATGATCAGGGAGTGTGGCCATTGCAGAGCTAAGGCAAGAACTGAGAACTGAGGTAATGACAAGACCTGATTGAGAGCTACATCAGATATGACATCCCCACTCTGAAACACACAACTGCGAATGTAAACATAGATTCCCTTAGACGATTTCTCACAGCAGCCTTGTCTAATGAAAGCTCAATAATCTGCACGCTGTTTACAGTAGCTCATCATCTCATCTGAGGGAAATAAGCAAACTCACCAAGTCCCAAATTACTCAGCGTGTGAGGTCCTGTCCAACCATCACAGCCTGCCGTTACACATACAATGGGTGATGTCATAACCAAATCATCAACCATTTATCTTCTCTATCGGTAGGCAATCTTTGTGTTTCCAGAGGACACATCCCCATGCCAAGACCTTTTGCAGATAGCCTTCTGACATTTCTAAATTGATTTTGAAGGGGGAGGATGGGGGCAAAAAGCTCAAATTGTGTTTACTGCTTGTGTGTTCTGCTCACCTCATTTATCAAGAGCTGCCATGGCCATTCTGATTATCTTTACTCTTTGATGGAAGGGTAGAGAATTTCCTCATACTAAGACTCATTGATGCATTAGGCTCGATATGAAGAGGGTAATAAAAAAATTTAATTGTGAGTTTGGGGGTTATAATTAAAATAAAGAATTAATCCATATCACGTTTCTTTCAGTATATCTGTGGATATTGTAGTGCTGATTGATTTTTAATGACATTAAAAGCAATTACCTCCAAGCTCAGTGACGGTTGCTTATAACAAAGCAACCATCACTTTAAATTTATCAATGATAAATTTGCATGGGGTCTTCCACATTCCCATACAATCCCTTCTCGTTTTCAAAAGAAAAAGAAAAAAAATTTCATTTCAAATTGCCAGTTAAGGTAATTTGGAAAATGTAAGGCTCACCAAGAAAGACACTTTATATGTGTTTGTGGGAGAACCTGTGGAGCTCACGGAGATTCAATGTGTCAAAAACAAAAGGTCTGATCATGGGTCCTATGAACCAAACTAAATCACATTAACATCATGGTGCAAAATGTCAAAGTAGGAAATATGACTAATTATCAGAGCTTTTAGTTGCGTCATGTTTCCTGTGGTGATCAAAATCAAAGTAAGAGAATGATCCTAACTGCATTTTTCATTTGTGTGTATCTACAAGATTTTAGAAACAAAAATCCCAACCAAGTGAAGCCAAAATGCTGTGTGTGTGGAAAGGGGGGTGGGGGATGGTCTGGGTGGACATCAGTGTGACGGCCACTAGACCATGTGCTTAATTGTCTTGTGTCTTTACATACAAATTAAAGCAAGGATTGGAAGGTTTCTGCTGTCAGTGTCATTTTTTTTCACAACCATCTAAAAAGAGTGTCTTGCGATAAGACCATGTCTTCCATAGTATTCAGTTAGAAGAATATGAATAATCCACACGGGCACTGTGCAACTCAATCGTTTGATCTTCAAGTGCTAGAACATTCCCTGCACCCATTTCCTCTGCTATAAGATTAAGAGGCATTCGCCAAACAGCTGCTTCAGTCCAGCCAGTTTTTAATCTTGTTGGGATCCCATTCGCTGACCGCATTTTCCATTCAGTTTTTTTAAACTATAAAAGCATGTCTATCACAGTTCTGTTAATGATTTGAGTTAAGCTCAGGCTCCAGGTCATGTCTGGAGAAGATTCAAACCACCAGGCCATGAGGCTGGTTCCACAACAGCAGGTTCAGGGCAATACATGTGGTATTTTTTAAACATTTATTAGGCCAGCATGACCTGCCATGTTCACAGAAACACTGTTAGAAAAAACACGTTAAAACAGCGCAACCCGGAAGGCTGCAGGTTATCCTCAAATGCTTCAGAAAGTTCTCATATTAAAGTAATTTTCTGGTATGAATATTTCATCCACTCACCCAGCGTGGAAATGTAATATTGAAGAGCGCTGGAATCCCATGTCGTCATGTAGAAAGCTATGTAAAGCAGAATCTGGACTTATTCCAGAATCCAATTATCAGAGGCAAGGCGTTTGGCCACAGAGCACAAGGAGCTTTTCTATTAATCAGAGACACGATTAAAATAAAAGGGAATTCTGGTGAGGCATGTTGCACTGTCCTGTGGCCTGCACGATCGGACTCAGTGCCATACGTGTTGAGCCTGAAACACCCGGTTTAGGGATCAATATGAATTATTGACGATCCACATTGTGATTATCAATTATCAAGCCATTGTGGGAGGACAAGCCATTTGGCCATTCGATAAAAGAGGAGCTGGATGTATGCTTTTTGCTTTATTTGATTCCTCTAAAATATTTTTTAATAGTAATGTTATCCCTCTATGGTCTCCAAAACCGCTGGAGTCCATACAATCGGCCAGAAACATGCAGACAGCCCAATCTGAACTGATTAGTGGAAACAATGGACCAAACTGATGAAAATACCAGAGTTTTGCAAAGGGCAGAAACTGCTAACAGCGACAATGACCCGTTTGCTGCTGTTGCCTTTTTCCCCCTTTCACTTCTTATAAATTCATAAATTCTTCTACTCATGTACCCTTCTGTAAAGCTTCAAACCGGTTAGGCCAAGGTTTTAATTTCCTGGCATATGGTTAAAATAGCCTTTGGTGTCTAAACACACATTTGAAAAACTTTTTTTTTATAATTTAATAATGGTGTGTAGGAGACCTACTGTGCTTATAATGTCAGGGACTTACAAAATTGCCTTACATTGCCACAATACACCAATTCTCTCTTTCCCCTCTTTGCCTCTGGTCATTATAATTATAATAAACAGTTCTAATAAACACACTGCAATCTAAAGCCAGTTTTAATAAACTCGTCGCAACATAACCTTCGTCTTATGTGAGGCTTTGTGTGATGACATGATACGAGATAACAAGAAAGCCAATTTCCGTGTTAGAAAAAAAGGGAACATGTCATATAAGGGAACTCAGGAAAATGGCATTAACTAGACCGATAATCATTGTTCATCTTCTTATCATTATTGAGTACTTAATAATAGTACAACAATATTTCTTCTGGTTTTTGACACCTACGAGCCTAATTTGTATTCTCACACTTTTACACAAGTAGAGAAATCACAGCTTATCTAAATTGTTGAAAGTTTCTTCACTTCTGATCTTTTCCAGCCTGATCAGAGAAAGTTTGAAAGAAAGAAATTCCCACCAAAAATGACTACGTTGGTTGATGTAAACGGTTTTTAAACACCAGAAACTCAGTTGTTTGCAGTTATTTGTAACATGAAGTATATGCCTGGCTTCTGCTATTTACATTTTGCAGTGGGCAATCACGCTGGTCCAACTTCCTGGCATCCCAACAGGCATACAGTACGTATTGTTCATGTGATAAAACCATATACCAGCTGTACAAGACTGCCTGAATGCAAACATGGTGTATGTATACAACTTATTACATGATTGTTTTCTGTTTTTATGAGGGCAGACACAAGGCATGGTGGTTGCTGAGCATTACCACAAATTCTGCACTGGGATTGGCTGGGTGACAGACTGGCAGGACAAAGCCATCGCATCAGATGCTCCACGCATTAATGGTGGAATGGTGGAATGTCCCAGCCATCTGTTGTTTCAGCACCTTCCCTCCCCTTCATCTCCACTTTCCTAATGCCTCCTCTTCAATAAAAATGCCTTATACACCTCTTAGACACTCACCGAAATACCATCAGTTTGCCTGCCCTAGCCAATTCGGTTACAATGTATTAGGCAAAGCTAGTTTACAAACTTTGACTGTTTGGAAATGCTGGAAAATCATTTGGCAGGTTTATGATAAAAAATGTTCTACTGCAAGACACAAGGCTAAAGAATATGACATCTTATATTCTGACTTGACTACTAAGCAGGCTTACTGCCTGTGAGCTATTTTTCATCAAAATTGCTTTCTGCTTAATCTCAATTTACTGTTGTTTTTCTAAGAATATGATTCCTTATGTTGGTGGCAAAGAAGCCATCATATCATGACACATTTCTCCCTGGCAACATCTAGAATGCAGGAGTTATGTAACCTCACAGCAGTGGCGCACAATAACACACCACCGCCAGTGTAGAATATTGTAGGAATAGCCAGTGGGAATTTAGCTTTCGACCAGTGAATGTAGAAACCAAACAAGTGATTGAGTTTCATGAAGATAAGGCCACAGAGAGTGAACTGGGAAATATACAGTAGCTCAAGTTCAAATCAAATACAAAATATATACTCAATGTGTAACTCCATTTATGTGGCCTTTGTGGCCAGGCTGCATGAAATAGCAGAACTGATAGTGATGGTCAAGGCTGCCCTAAGAGGAGAGCTCAGAAAGAGGGGCCGAGTCTATTTATGGCCAATGAACCTCGTGCGACATCAAGAGCTCAAGAGGGAATGTTGATGATTAGGACCAGTTGGAGATGGATGCCACTTATTATTTCATCAGGCCAAGTGCAGAAGACAAAAGATCCAACTTACTTTTATCATAACTCGGGTTTCTGAACGTATCTGAGCTTTAGCTTGGACATTTGCTGTTGGTGGATACACAATTGCAAATAGGGAATGGCAAATAATAGTTTACACCTAATGGAGTGGAAATGAGAACAGCTTCCACACGCTAACATCTTATACAAGTCTCAGCTGATCTTTGGGTAAAGATCTTTAGATATTGCATATAGCATTTTGATGTAGGAGCACTTATGCCATCTTGCCTACTGAAACAAAGCCCTATCATTCAGTCACAGCCTTTAGAAGTGTCTTTATCCAGACTGTATATTAGAGCCACTGTATTCAGTAGTGAGCACAGCATACTATGATACTGTAGACAAATGTATGAGCAGCTCAGTAGTCCTTCTCCACCCAATTAACTTTGAGCCATAATTCCATCTGCTTGACCCTCCATTCCCTCTCTATAAAACATATCTCTCTCTGCCCAATTAAATCTGGGCATGCAATTATTGCTGAACTTTAGCCATGCTGTTAACAGCCTGACATGTTCAGGCTTTTTCAGTTGTTCGCTTGTATTGTATTGGTTGAGGCCCAAGTAATGATAAGATACTGTAAGAATGCACACTAACACACATCAGAATGTGACCTCTCTCTCTCATGAGAACAAAGACCAATGCACAGGGTCAAAGAAAATCAAAGGAATTAGTGAGGTCGAAACAACAATAGCCACACGATTAAAGCAGGCTTCTCCCAAAGAGGATTTAGAGCTTAACTTTTTTTAAAGATTTACCAGACTTATGCCTAGGTCAGACAGTAATTGAATAAGGTATTTGCATAAGGATTATTCCACATATCACAATTCCTTTTATTTCATATGCCCAATATACATTAAATGTATGTACAGTTCTAATAATGTGGCATAAGACAAGGCGTATAAGTAGGTTTTATTGTCCTAGAAAAAGCCAGAACGATTCTCATCATTGTTTACAGTATCACAAGCTCAGAATGTGGAGTGTTTTTAGTAGCACTCTACTTCTCGAGCACTGAATTCTTCCATATGCCATGTACCACGATATATACCTGAAAATGTACACCTAAAAAAAATACGAAAAATAGATCTTTTGGGAACCATATTTAAAGCAACTTTAAGAAAGAAGTGCCTAGTGAGAACAGGAATTATTAACAAACCTTCAAGTCAGAAAGTCCTACAAGACATCCTATAAACAGAGAACTGTTTGGTTCAGAGAGTTACTTTTTTTTTTTTGTGAAGGGAAGCAGATGACCATGTTTGTTCAGTCTAATGACTATCAAACCAAGCAAAAACAGAGATATTGTGCATGTCTATATTATGCAACGCTCTCTAAGGAGCGCAAAATAACTGCAAAAATAAATAAAATTGTCTCAGAACAGAGCAAGACTTCTGAAGCTCATAGCTCTCATGCAGTAAAGCATACAGGAGCAGATCAGAGCTGCTAGAGAGAACCGAGAGAACAGGTAGGAGGAATGAGAGAGAGAAAGAGAGAGAGAGGGAGGGAGAGAGAGAGAAACAGGAGTCAAAGAACGGGGCCCAAGGCCCCGTGTACGAAAGAGAGAGATGATCAGAGCCACCACCTCTCAAAGGGGACCTGCTCCCTTTAGAAGATTACGGTATGTTGCGAGAGCTTGTTTGCAGGGAGCTTGAAGTCTGACTCTGCTTGCATGTTCTCCGTGAGTTTTGCGATGAAGAGATGAAGCCTGAGTGTCATGACACGAAGATACATACGTGTTGGCTTGCCTTCTGGGTGTTTCATCTATTCACCTGACACGATTAGCATATAGTCCTAACATTCATGTACAGCTGTTATGGATCACAGAGCAGCAGTCACCGGAGCAAAATGTATTCTTTTCAGCTCTGTGTATTGTAATTATGACAGCACGTTGCTCCCCGTAACACCTGTAGTGAGGCTTGACTGATGTGTTCAGTGTAGCGCTGTGTTATAGTTCACCGAAAGCATGTTTACTCAATACGTAGGAAATAACTCAAGTTCTCTGCATCAGCAGCAGCTCAAAGATAAAATGCAAGAAAACAGAGTCAAGTGTCAAATGTACATTGATCTTCGTAAGACGCAGAGAGAAGGGGGCATCGAAGCAGACTGATAATGGTGAGAGAGCTTGTTTTACGGATCAGACAACATAATGTAGTTTGGTGCAAACATAATTACAAGCCATTGTATCGGTAATGAGAGGGGAAAAAAGCAGTAGTTAATGATTCATGGTTCTGCATTATATAACCTGTTTAATAAATGCTGTAAATAAGAGTAGATTTATTTTGTCTATCTCTGACAGGAATGTAGTTACTCTTATTCTCAGTCTTACAAGGTTTCATTCAAGTGGCTCTGATAAAGAAATAAATTAATAAAAGCAGTCATGCATGAAGATAAAAGGGTTTTATTTTTACAATACCCTATTCTTATAGAACATGGGGGAGAATTTTTGAAAATTGCTTAACAATTTGACAGAGATCATTCTGACAGACGTTCAGATTCCAAATTTGCTGCGGATGTCTCCACCACCCCAGAGATTAGTTTAAAGAGAAGTGACACTCAAAAGGCCTTAGGTGAGCCTGCCACCAAATTTTATTGTACAAAATGGAAATGAAGCAAGACGAAACCCAAGGGGAAAGCCCGAGCTGTCACACCATTGTTGGCACGAGCCTTTCAATATTTGAACATGCTTGTTCTTTTAATCAACTGAGAGAACCGCAAGGTCAGATAATGGAACCTGTGAAACTTGTTTAATGGCTTATTATGTTCCTTCATTTTCATGCCCTTGACTCCAAGTTCACTGCATATGCTAGTACTAACACAAGGATATATTGGGGTGTATATATGTGGTGTGCTATGCCAAGAACTAAAAAAAAAAACAGCCATGTCTGACTCACTCTACTCTACAGTCATCCAGATAAGCATAGCATGCAAGAACCAGATTTTATGGAAATAGCTAAACTCTAAATGCCACATGACGTGATAGAGACAGCGGACAGCACTGTCTCTCAAGTGCCATAATGTGAGGAGAAGTGCGCTTCACCAAATGCCAGAGTAAACCCTACAAAAATGTTTGTAACATCAAAGCTTGTACAAAACCTGAGATATTACTTAAGCCCAATTCAGACACCCAGTGATATGCATTGTTTTCTGACCTTATAGCTCCAAATTAAATGCCTGCATTTGTTGCACCTAATTTAGCACTTAAGTTCACACTGTTTAGAGTATTAACAACTAACCAAAAGTATTAGCATTCAATTCCTTCTCTGCTGCACAAAAAGTACACACCAAAACCTGCCTCCACACTATGAAGGAGGACAGATGAAGTAATACTAGTATGAAAGACAGCCTTCAGGCTATTGCAACTCATTACCACTGTGTTCTTGTGACGGAGGCCAACAAATATGTCTAAAAATAGATTGCTGAAATGGGACTACCCATCTGGCCCACCTGCCATGCAGCGCTGAGGATTATTATCCACAATATTATTATCCACAATACCATGTAACATACCATGACTGTGCAAGAGATGGTGATGAGATTATCAGATAAATGTACCTTTCTGTCTGGCTTGTTTGTTTATTTAAGGTTTTTTTTTTAATTTGCAATTGTGGAACGATTGCAGTTTCGTCCATGAATAACAAGCAGACTGGGGCTTATAACCAATCCACTGCCCTGTCAGTGCAACACATACAGTGACATCCATTAGGGCAAATATCTGCTCGAAAACCGTCCAACTCTTGTAGAAAATGAGCCCAATTTACTATCAGAAACTATTCCAAACTCACACATATTAGAGCACCTATAAATAGCATGAAATAAATAGTCCAACACTGAATGGGTAAAGAAAATCCTGACTTGCAAGAAAGAATAAAATATTTGATGTTATCTGTCTATACACCTTTAACGGTGTACTATTACAGTAATGACCTAACACATGTGTTAAATGAACAGTGCTGGTAGGTCTTCATCTATACAGTCTCTCAAGCGAGATCTAAAAACTAGGGGGAGTGAGCAGACTCGTAAAGCCGTCGGTTCCTGCACGCACTCTCTGCCAAACCAAACGTTTGCGGATTGCCCTTCAAGAGTCCGTCTGAACTGATCATGAATCTTTGGTCTGGAGTCGACTTAATGATCAGAGTAGGCGCGTGTAGAAACTCGGATAACGCCGGGGACACGTGCGCCACGGCGATATGGCGCACGTTATAGCGCACGTTATAGCGCCTCGGCTCCTCGGCTAGTAAGACGACTTTAACGGGGTGGTATGCGGGGGGGATTACTCCCAACGTCTATCTGGCCTATCCATAATACAGCACTGCCTTCGGGTCGAAGCATTTCAACAAGCAGAAAATCATTCAATCATGCATTCTGGCTCATAAATGACCGTTTTTGTGGTTTATGGGGAGAACGCACGTTATAATGCGGTCCAGTGATGTCTGGGAAACGTAGTGCGGAATGTAAGGGACGTTTAAACGCTTGTGTCTCTCTCTCTCTCTCTCTCTCTCTCTCTGTGTGTGTGTGTCTCTCTGTGTGTGTGTGTGTGTGTGTCTCTCTCTCTCTCTGTGTGTGTGTGTGTGTGTCTCTCTCTCTCTCTGTGTGTGTGTGT
>JAOUQW010000029.1:1973616-1984002 GCA_028565825.1 Olivaichthys viedmensis | reverse complement strand
AATCATATGCAATTTCGTAGTGTGTTATTAGATTTGAAGCTGGTGACCAGAGAGAGAGAGAGAGAGAGAGAGAGAGACAGAGACAGGGACACAGAGAGAGAGAGAGAAAGAGAGAGAGAGAGAGAGCTACACAAGAGTGGGCGAAGTCCTGATCATGCAGAAGCGTGATCTGTGAGGTTATGGCTCCTCCCCTGTCCAGCTACAGACATTCATTCCGTCCGCAACTTCTTCCACTCATTTGCTTTGATATTTACCAAGCAGTAGACTACTTGAAAAAAAAATTCTAAAGGGTTCTTTGGATGGTTAAGTTCTTAACTTCCTAAAGATGTTCTACTTGGAACCTTCCCTGAAAGGGAAACACAAGCCCATAGAACCTTTAAGGCTTCCCCCAGAGGGATGCAGCGAATAATCCTTTAGGGTGTTAGATAGAGCTCTATTGAGTCAGTGTTAAGACTTCACTAAATCTGCACTCTTAAAAATGGTTCCTCAAGGTTCCTTTGGATGGTTAATGGTTCTAGCTTTCTAAAGAGGTTCTACTTAGAAACTTGTGTGAAAGGGAAACCCTCTGTTGTAGGGTTTTTACATAGCACCTGGGTTCCCCCACAGAGACAAAGCAAAGAAGGATCCTACACTAAATCTAGAGCCGTAAAGGTTTCTTCGGGTTTGTCCCTCTGGGGGAACCCATAAACATTTACATTGACAGCATTTGGCATTTAACTTACAAAAACGCTTTGTAGTTTCCATGGAAAATATATCTTCATGGTAAACTCCTCAAGGGTTATTTTCTGATAGAAAAACACTCAGTTGTAGGGTTTTACATAGAACCTTTAAGAGTTCCCCTAAGGACAACCGAAAACCCTTTTTAACTTTGTTGCCAAAGCTTATCCTCAGTTTATAAAAGACATTCTATCAAACCATTTCCCCTGGTGGTGCCATCCAGTTATCACCACTTACCATACAAGTTTGAGGTTTATTTCAGGACTGTTTGAAAATCACCTGTTGTGTTTACATTGACAACTTGGATTATGAAGCGGGTCAGGAAAGTAAGGGGTTGTGGGAGATGAGAACACAGCAGCCCTTGTGACGCCATTCAGAGAGAATGTAGAGAGAGCGAGTGTAGAGAGAGCGAGTGACGGCTCATTAACCACTGTGATTGGATAAGGCGCAAGTGAAAAGGGGGCTGCAACATATCAATGTACACCAGGGCAAACACCATAGCCAATAACCAATAGCAGGGCAAAACTCTAAAATTACAAAACACATATAGGGACAAAGAAAAAGTATCAAACACTTTGCACTATCATTGTATGGTAAACAGTATTTCACACCAGACTATCTGTCATTGTACAATCTTTCCTTTTTAAAGATGTGCAAACATAGTTCATGTTTATCAAGGTCTTATTTTTCTGACCTCAAAACAAGTCTTATTTTACTTGAAGTAATGAGTGAATGGGATAAAAAGAACGAACATGCAAGTTGATGTGCAAACTGTCACCACAAGGACACCGTATTATTGCAGACAGGCAACTGACAATTCAGAGCGATTCACAGTGTCAGTTTCAAACTTTGATCAGTCAAATATAACCGAAGAAACGTCCCTTCTTCTATTCTGAAAGTCAAAATGAATACTATTCACTTTTTCACTCCCCCCCCTCCGAATAGTGGCACGCCAACACATAGAGCACTGCAAATCAAAGGCCACCTTCACAGTGATTTGGAAAGGATGAATTATTTATCAGCAAACAAAGAGAATGAAAGTAGCTTCATCTCAAAAGCAGGATGTCGGAGCTTAAGGACCAATAGAGTAGCCGTTGGTTGTGACAAATAAGCATGACTTTGGAGGACCTTTAGAGGAATTGCAGCTGTCCTGATATCCACAGAAATATTTATAGCCCTCCCAACATCTAAGGATGCATTTTTAGATCTGTGGGGAAGCAAGGGGACCCGCAGTTCCCTCTGTCATAAATAATCCAACAACTATTAACTTTTACATATTACCAAGTAATGCGACTACTCCACTCACGGTCTGAAAACCGGGCATTGTAGCTGCTAGAAATACTTAATCAGAAGATTGCTCTTATTAACTGGAACAGACTATTTCTACTGAATTCTCACTTAACTGCAATAGAAAAACAGGTTTAGGGAAATGAATAAAACAGGCCACTGAAGTGTTTTACAGAGCACAAGATGATGCATGACTCATAAGCACAATGCATTAGCACTGCAATTTGTGGCCATTGTGTATAATTTGCTGTCTTAGCATAGGAGTTGTTGGATCATTTTTATAGCCCTTTGCTTCCACAGTAAATGGAAATGTATTCATCATGGCCTGCATGTCATAGCCTCTCCTCTGCTTAAATAAAAATGTAAAGTGCTTTAAGAGAAACCATAAGGCTTCCTTTTCACTCAAACATGCTGTATAGGAGCTGTCCATTTACTAGACCTGAAACACAACTGAGTCACGTAACCACTACAACTGTTGCTCTTCTCTGTACTTTCATAAGTGTGATGTTAAATAAATGACCCGTTCTTCTTTACAAATTCACTTCTTTGTGTTTTAAATTGTAGTTCTTGATCTTGAATAAGAAATAACAGTATTAATGTAGGACCTCTGTTACCTGAGTTGTTTATGTGAAGTACTTTCCTGAAAACAGCAGAGGTCTCCCTTCTATTTGAGCTGCTTAACATTGGGTTTTAATGCAGCACTGCTTTGGTTTGTGGTAATCAACCTATCTGTAAATAAGTTATATTTAATATTTGTTCATGATTTAAAGCTTTCTGTTCTTCCACTTCCTAAGAAAAAGGGGGTATTATAATATTAGCTAAATGGTGTTTGAGAGCCATCTGAAGAAATGTGGCTAAAGTTTTCATAATGTTTTAGTTATAATCCTGCCTTAGCAACAGTTCTAAACATGTTTTGACTCGGAGATGTGTCTCCATAAAGACATGAGATGACATACACTGTGTGTGCTTTTGTGCAGAGAGTTTGAGCAGTACACTGGTTGAGGTTCTGCATAAAAATGAGCTGCAGGTTATTTTCAGTTCTGCATTTGGGAATCAGACACTAGAGGAATCAATCATAATCATCCTCGGAGACATAGGGAGAGAGGCTTGGACTGCACAATGAAAACTCATGCACACACACTCACTCGTGTGCACCCTAGAGTCCTGTTTCCCTTCAGCCAACAGCCTATACATCATTTTTAAAGCCTTGGAACTTTTCAATCTGTTCTTACTTGATTCTCTCTTAGTATTGAAACAATAATGTTCTGGGATGAAGTTTGCTCTAATTTTCCAAGGGCACTAAGTCACGTAGTTAAATGCTGAGGTAGGGCAGAATGTGGCCCTCTACGACAGAGCCAGTCCCGGTGGGCAGAAGGGCCAACAGACGCCTTGCACTGCCCTTTGCTTAGTTTTCTTTGCATGATTAATGGAGCACCTTGCGGATGGGTGACACGGTAGAGTTGCTCATGTTGCCTGAAGTCATGCTTTGGCAGATATGGAGGACTAACTGAACACTCTTCTTTAGGGGAGCTGGAGCTCATCTTGGCATGTGGAGATCTAGATTTTGTTGCAGAGCGTGGCTACAGAAAGGCTCTCCACTCAGAAAAAAAATCAACCTGCCAAAAAAAGTTCTTTTTTTGTGGATTTTAGATCTAAGACTTGTGGAGGGATGAAAAATATGCATGAATCCAAAATCCAATTTAGATTTTTTTTTTCTTCTTCAATGCAGTATTTGGGTACTAAGTAACTCTCTCAGTCCTTCATTGATCATAGGGTGCAACCTGGCATTTTCACTGAACAATGCTGTATCGCATATTGGGTCTCTTTGAAGGAAGACTATGTAGTCAAAAAACAAACGCATCTTCTTTAGTCCACAAAGCACTAAAGTAGGTGAATCTGGGCCCAATAATGGTGCACACACAAAATTCAGGATTGGCAGAGTCAGGATTTGTATGCCTTGCCTGTATCACTGTCAGTCTCAACACGATTCACTTTCATTCAGGTGATAAAAGGACCCTGACTAATTGGTTTTCTGGCTCACTGACCTCGAAAACACAAAGAGAAGAGACCTGAAATTAAGTGAACTGTCTGGGGGCATATGGATTAAAAGGGCAAATGCCACAGCTATGACAAGAGCCTTCTGCATGGACAAAATGCTCATTGAGGTTCAGTAAGGTAGAGATCGAGAGACAGAATCAAATAGATGTCTTTAGCTCTGAGAGCACAGAACCTCTCAGCCATGCAGTTATCCTTAAGAGAGAGAGAGAGAGAGAGAGAGAGGAAAGAGATTTTGTTTGCTCAGCTAATGAAGGAAAACAAGTTTAAGGGAAGGTTAAGGGGGCCACTTGAAGGAAATGAATAGCAGCAGGATCATAATTGAAGCAAGTAGGAAGCAAACTGGCATGACACTGCTTCTGCAGGGCTGTTAAGAGTGACATGGGTTTTAATGTTGAAGCAGAGTCCAGTGGTTGTCATTATCACTAAAATGCACAAGTGTTCTTTGCTGCTGAATTTCTTTAACCCCTTACACTCCCAGGACCCATCGGCAGGTCCAGACTTACATTTCCTATTAGTTTTCATGTAGTTACTGAATAATGAATAGAATAGAATGCCTTTTTATGGTCACATATACAAGTACAGTACAGTGAAATTCATTCTTCACATATCAGTAAGCTGGGGTCAGCCATGATAAAGCACCCCTGGAGTAGGGAGGTATAAGGGCCTTGCTCAAGGGCCTAACAGTGGCAGCTTGGCAGTGCTGAGGCTTGAACCCACGACCTTCTGATCAGTAGCCCAGTGCCCTAACCACTGAGCCACCACTGCCCCATGACCTCATTTCCCCTCTCTACCTTGTCCCTTTTTTCAGTTAGGCTCCCACCTATCTAATATTCCTTAACGTTTCTGCTTTGAACTGTCTACCAACAAAAAAATCCAAAAATTATAAAAATAGATAAGTGATTGACAAAATAACAAGGGACAATTAGTGAAAAACTAATTCTGAAATGTGTAGCTCAATATACGTTTGATATAGTCTAGTGCCTGACAAAATATCAAAAATTTGCACCACAATCTGTATTAGTTGTTTTTTGGGGTTTTTTTGGGGGTCAATAAAATGTTTTAATAGTTTTACACTACTATTGAAGTTTGTAGATCAAGTTGTGTTAGATGTGAGTGCCGGTTCGCTAATCGCCAAAGCTATGTACAAACGGTTGAGCAACACCCATGCATTTAAGGGTTAATGTGTACAACTGAATAATAAGATGGGACTAAGGGGTTAAAGAGACATCCTACTATCTTGGATTCATTTGCAGCTAGGTATTATTAGAATCAGAATCAGAAATGCTCAGTCCAAAAAGTGGTGCAAGTGTTAACATAAAATCCAGTGATATGAAGGATAAAGGATAAAATAGGCAGTACAAAAAGACAAATACAGAATAAAAGAATAAAGATAAAAAATAAATAAATGTTAGGGCATTTTTTCTAGGAGACGACTTTTCCTTATCAAAATGGAACGAGTTGGATTGCTCTAAGAACGCTGACTGTTCTGAGGAGTTAGCGCATCAGAAAGCATTTGGCCGAATTGATATGGGCAGTGAAGTGTTGGCACTGTGCAGTGTCTGGCAAAGCCATTATCAGCCAACATTTATTACAGGTCCATCAACCCACCCAAGGGCCTGCAGATTTCTGTAAAAAGGTAGTACAGCTTTGCAGGCGTTACGGATGTTTATACCTCATTGTTTCTGCACTGCTGCAGGCAATGGTTTTATGAGTGCTTGACGGGAGTAAGATCTAGACAGCTTCACGGCTAAAGGACCCTGTTGTCGCTCTCTGTGATCAAAGATGTAAATGAAATCTCCCATTTCTATGTAGTGTGGTTTTACTGTTATGCAAAACAGGAATCTTTGCGTCAGAATGTGATTGAAAATGACAATGTCCTGGAACATTTAAACTGAGAAACAGGAGGCCAGTGTGTGAGGACGTGGGAGAGTGAGAGACAGTGCAAGAGAGTGCAAATAAAAGAAAAAGATCACAATCAATCCTCTTTCTTATTGCTAATCATCATTAAATGTAAAGTCCCTGCTGTCTTCTGTGACAGATCAGAGATGGATGTGCCGCTAGTCTGGCAGTTCTTTGCCTTCTGTTTACTCTCCATTTTGAAGGAAAATGTTATCTAAAATTGCTGATACTGTATACCAGGACTTCATCAACATAAACTTGTGTTAGTGGAGGAAACGTAATAATGGACACCCTGTTTCTTTCACCCTTTCGTTCACCCCTTCGTGAGAGGAATAACAAGCAAATTTATTTACCAATGCAGGCTCCCTGCTTTTGTTTGGCTGGTGCAGAGGGCTGTTTGAATGTGAAGCAGAGAGATAAGGATATTAGAGCCGTGAAGCCAGTGGAAGCCTTAACCTCTCTGGGATACTGTCTCTGAGGAAAACGAGGGACAGATGTGTTCACTGTATGTTGTTTGATGAACACAAAGCAGGCTTTTCTGGCTTTCTCATCAGCCATGCATAGACCAAGAGACGAAGGCAGCTCATGCTGTAGAATACTATTGGTTCTCTTCATTCTCCTTTATTCTCTAGCTAATCATCCAAAAATGAAGATCCTCCAATTGTTAAAGTAAGATGGCAAGCCTACATCTCATTAGCACCCAAGAAGAGCACTGCATGCCAGAATGCCTGAGTGGACTTAGACTAGAAGGCATCTCAGCAGGAGCCACAGAAAGAGGAGAATCTCAGTAGGGTTTAGCAAACAGCAAGAACAAGTTGCCAGCCCACGATGACCTTTCCAGAAGTTTGGTGAGCACTATGACCGCATGTGTTTTCTTGCTATAATGACGTGGACCCCTAGGGTTTACCAGCAAGCATGACCTTTGGGAATATGGATATACTTTCCAACAAAAGCTCCACAATGCAGGCTTAATGAGTCCAGTGATGCTGGCTAGTCCTAATGTTGCTTCTTGAATCAATGTAAAAATGTGAATTTGCTGGAGCTTTATGAGTCTCAGCCAGGAATAGTCAACAGCAATCACACTTTTGTGATTATAACAGGGATAATCATAGACCTTTGTTAGATGAAATATTCCTGCCACCCACTTTATGTCACTCTTCTTTCCTTTCATCACTCAAGATCCATTAAATTGTCTGTATGTGTGATTTCTGTGTCATCACTCAGCGCTGAAGCTATCCATCTCGCAGTGAAAGAGTAGATGACCACTAACCTGAGATGATGAAAAAGTGCTGTTGCGGAACAGGATGCTGTGGTAAATCACTCCTGGAAAAATGAGGAGACAAAGATTTCAGATCATCTTTCACGCCCAAGTCACTTATAACTGACATCATGTCAGAGAGAAATGGAGGAGATGGAAGACCCACTCCAGAACTGCTCTTTCTCACTGGCAGAGAAACACAACGCTTAAAACACACATAGTATCTGTCAAGATATTACACATTCTGAATTAGTATAGGTTGTACATATTTACACAGGAACTTTTTAATGTTTATTTAAGAACATTTAATTAGCATTGAAAAAATACACATGAATTGTTTTGTTTTTTTAAATAAGAAAAAAAATAAGAATAATATATTTTTCATGCACTCTAAAAGCATGTGCAAGCACAATTATTATTTTGTCTAAAACAAATGTCACTTAATGATTGCTGTTTTATTCATCTACACAAATGACTGTTTTGTAAATACCGGTGGTGATTTTTCAGTTGCATGTGTCTATTTCTTCTGTTTAAAATGAGAAAACTATGCTGGAACTGTGTGGTTACATTACATTAGAGGTTAAAGTTTTGTTTCATGTTGATTTTCCTGGAAATGACCCATTTGAGTAAAAAGTCCTTAGTTTCTTTAAGTCTAAACTTGTTCAGTGATTAATGAATAAATGGCCTGAATTTGAGTAATGGAACATATTTGGCTCTTAAATGTTATGATGTAATAATACCTGTCACATGTTCAATACTAACTCAGATTTTCCAAAGAAATTTTCAATTCCTCTTGTTTCTTAAAAGAATGTAAAAAATCGCTGTAGTGACAATTTTCTCTGTGCAGTCTGCTCACTCAAGTTAATTCCCATCAAAAGATTTAAAACAAAAACACATTTTATACATTTTAGTGTAACTTAAAAATAATTTCATTAAAGAAAAGAAAAATATATACATTTTTATTTTTCCTATTACAAAAATTAAAAAAGAACTTTCCTTCTCTTTCTTACTCACGATAAATGTTAACATTATTATACCAATAGTAATATTATTATCATATACCTGTTTTTATCAAACAAAATGTAGTATTACTGATGTATGTATTTCTGTCTATGCCTTAAAAATAAGATTTTTGATAGAGAAGCCATACAGCAGCCATATTGTTTTACAAATAGAATGATGATAAACACCTAAGAATAGTATGACCCTAGGAAGTTAAATTATTATCTGCCATTATTAAATCATTCATAACTTAAAAGGCAAGCCTTAGATACAACATCTTACAATAAGTTACACTGGATGTAAGTGGTTACGCCGCCCGACATTTAAATTTCAAATCATATTTGACAGACATTATAAAGGACACCTAGCATCTGACCTTGAACTTAAGTTTTTAACATTTATTTAAAGTAAATAGTTGTTTTTACACATATACATTTTCAAACACTTCATGGGGTCACGCCATTTGACATGTAAACCTAAAGTATGTCATAAAAATATCGAATTATTTGATCATTCTGAGAGACTCACTGAACTTGACAAACAACCCATGGTGGTCTTTAGGGGGCTTATTTGTAATATCATTTCCCGTCACTTGGTTTTGTTGTCACATGACAGCAAAATGGCGTTCTGAAACTTGCCCTCTGACTTTAATGTGTGTAACAATGTTTTTTTTTATTATTATGGTTAACTGCTGTACAATTAAATTACATTTTTTTGACTCAATTAATTACCTTAGCAAAGCACAGCACTGGCAAACATGCAGACGCTGGAATTATGAAGAAGACAAAAAAAACAAGCAGAGAGGTTGAATGCATTTTAGCTAACCAAACATATTTAAATGTGAAATGTGCATAAGCTCATATTATAAGGCTATTTCAAAGACATTAAGAAAATTGAAGCCCACACACACTTTGTAATGAAACAAACTTGCATTTACATGTAGCCCCTTTGCTAATGATAATAGCAATTTTAGTTTTCAACAGAATTATGCAGCATAACCTGCTGCGTCACAAGCAACATTCTTTAAACTAAAGCTTCAATTGTGAATGATATATTACCCAACACTGCAACATTGAGTCTCGTAATATAACTTTTAGCCTGACTAGCTTTCTGGAGAAACATGTTATTATATTCTATTATACAAGTTTCCTGTAAATGTAAACTCACAAAGTTTATTAGGTAGTATTTGGTAAGTCTTGGACTTGTTTATCTTCACCTTTTCATCTTTTCGTTATTCAGTTTAGTCAACACGTTACCATTTCTTTTACTCACAATCGCAAATTCTATCACAGGAACCTCTCACAGGCGAATGCTATTGGGTCATAAGGTCATCTGCCATTCAATCTAAATGGATAGGATCAGCACATCATTGGTTGTGTGTGGTTCCTCTGTCCTCCTCATACTCCATATATAATTTGACACAGGACGTCTGCTTGACTTCTTTAATGATGTAGTAATTGGGAAAAGTTAAAACATTAAAACAGAACAGTACTGAAGTACTAACAAAGTCAATGTAACATTAATGCAATAAATGAAATAAAGCTTGCTGCTGTGGAATGGCATAGTGCTACTCATATGATTTCTCATTCGCAATACCATCCAACAATTATACAAACTCATTTATATAAAAAAATAATGCTTGGGGTCGAATAGAGCTGAAACAGGATGCAATGAAGAAACAAAACCAACCTGTTTATGTTCATTGCTAGCGAGCTGTTGTCATTTTCTGTCACTGTCATCTGATTTACCACATACTCAGCAAGCTCACTTTAGCACCTAGTTGGCGCGAATTGTGTTAACTAGGAAGCTTGCTAGCTAACTTTACAGAAAGCAAAGGAAGGTATGTGCATTGTTTTCAATTTGTTGATTCGTGTATCTGTTTATTCATTAATTATCATTTTTATTTTATTTTTTATCTATTAATTAGTTAATTGATTATTAATTTGTCAGTCTGTTTATTCACTGATCAGTTAAGTATATACTGGCAGGAAGACGCCCCCATACAGTTAGATTTGGCTGTAGTGATTAATCCCCCCCTCTCTGCCAAAACCCCACGCCTTCATGATCATGGGGCAGTGGTGGCTCAGCGGTTAGGGCGCTGGGCTACTGATCAGAAGGTCGTGGGTTCAAGCTGCCACTGTTGGGCCCTTGAGCAAGGCCCTTAA
>JAOUQW010000029.1:1929023-1946317 GCA_028565825.1 Olivaichthys viedmensis | reverse complement strand
CAAAAGAAAGGTGTGCCAAGCTTGTAGGATCATTCCCAAGAAGACTTGAGGCTGTCATTGCTGCCAAAGGTGCTTTAGCCAAGTACTAAGTGAAGGGTCTGAATACTTATGTAAATGGAATACATCTTTTATTTTTAATAAATTTACAAACCATTCCAAAAACCTGTTTTTGCTTCGTCATTGTGGAGTATTGTGTGTAGATTGATGAGAAAAAAAAATTAGTTGAATCCATTTTAAGAGGAGTCTGAAACATACCAAAATGTGGAAGACTTAAGAGTCTGAAAACTTCCCGTATGCACTGTAAGTCCAGATCTACCATTTCTACTCACTGTCATCTTTTCCTGCCCTGCTCAGTGCCATGAATACAGTGGATGTTATGATTTGTATCTGTGTAATAAGCACTAAATGTCTGCATGCAACCTGGAGACAAAAAGCATTAAGGTAGTGCCAAATTGGGAAAAAACATTAACAAAAAAAGCGGCATAATTTCATATGAAAATAGGCATGGATTTTGTAAGCATTGATGAAGAGACACCACATAATCAACATGCCCCCCGATTAAGATGGCAGTGATAAGATTACAACCCAACAACCACTTTAATTTCATAAAGAGCACTGCAGTAATTAAGCAATTAGATTATTCAGTAATGCAATTTTAAAAGCTCTGCTGTTTCCCTTAATTAGCCAGGGTAAGGATTGGCGGAGAAAAGAGACCTGCCTTTGATTAGAGTCAGGCAGGGCTGCTTCATACAGAGAGACCCCCTACCTGCCATTCTGCCTCCATCACAGGCTGCTTGTTGCTTACTGTGCCCACAAGGAAGATTGGGGGAGGGACAAGAGAACATAATAATGAAGACAGATGAGCATGATGCGTGCAAAACACAAATAAAAACAGAATGTAAAATGGAGTGAAGGAAGAACAAAGGTATACATAATGACATGAGCAACCAGGCGCATCATTATGCAGTAATTCAAACACTGCATCAAGAAAAGAACAAGAAACGCAGGTGTGTGGATAAACAATACTGGGCTGTCGGGGGGGGGGGCGGCACACTACCTACAAAGCCTATATTCATAAAGCTTTATAACCGTGCCTACAATTCTCTGTAATTTGGTAACAATGCCTTGTTCATATCTTTACTACTGTCGCTATTCATCATCATAAAATGTGGCACGTATATTTTTTTCAATAATTTTTTAAAGATCTATTAAAGATGCTTTCATGAACATTCATGAACAGATCATTATCAGTCAGAACAGTACTGCAATATGCCACACAACATGATGATGAATGGTCTGATGTCACCAATGATTTAATGATGGTACTTTATTGGAGCTTTATAGCCAAGGCATTGCTAGAGTTTATAAAATATCCTTACAAAGTACCAAATTAGAAATAATTATAAACACAGTTTTAATTAATTATGAATACATGCTGATGAAAATCCATGCTATGTTAAGTAGGAAAAACAACATTACAACAGAGAACAACTGAAATAAATTTTAAAAAAGCACAAACTACTGTTTACTACTGTAGACAGAAAGTGAAAAATTGATACACGCTCAGCAAATGTGATCAACATGGAACACAAAATGTGATATTTGAAGAAATCAGCAAGAGGAGATCTTGAACAGTGTTTAAGAACCCTGGGGAGGAGTGAACCTGCAGATGCTTAAGGATGCAGTGGGTAGGAAGACTGACTCGCACTGCAACGTGTATTCAGGGCCACTGAGTGGAGAGAGGGAGTTTAAAAAAATAAGAGAGGAAAAATGCCTTTGCCAAGAGAGGGAGAAAGAAGCGAAGTGGTGCCAAGTCATGAAAATTAAAAAAGGAGGCCTGAAACGACTGAAAAAAATGGTAATCTGTACCAAGCTTTAATAAAAGTGGGGAAGTGAGGAGTGCAATTAATTATTTCTCTCTCAGTCTAATGAAAGAGCACTATGGACCCTGCTACAACATCTTTTCATTGATATTTGGACTCGCAGCATACACATGGTGACAAGACTACAGTGCCAGAAGCAAAGAGACAGAGTCTTAGTCTCTCCTTAGCCAACAGCCATCAAAGTAATTCATCCATAGGGAAGGAGATAGAAAGAGAACAACAAAAAAAAAAAAGCTCCATAAAATCAACTGTAGGTCTCTGACAAGTTGTGCCTAAACATTGATAAATGTGAGCGATGCAAAATCAGATGTATGCTTGTGTGTGTGTACCATAGAGATTGACAGACAAGGACTGTGACTCCTCCTTTGACATTATAAATACAAAACCCTTCAAAACAAGTCTACATAACCAAGAATAGACACTAGGATTGATGTCATTGATGATATAATTCTTTATTAACTTCTTTATAGTGCCACCATGTTCTTGCCTCTCCCATCCATCTGTCCCTGGCGAGGTGTCGCCTGTGCATTCTGTCGCACATTGGCCCTTGAGGGAAAAGAAAGGAGGGACGAGAGAGAGAGAGAGAGAGAGAGAAAGACAGAGTGAGAGGCACACACCAACCAGCGCGCACCTTCTGCTAATACCCCACAGACAGCCTGCAGCTAGCTGAGTGTACAGGGACCCAATACTTCTGCCACTGCTTTTGGGACGCTGTCATTACCCTGACAAAGTTATTATGAGGACCAAATTAAACCAGGCTACAACAGGAGCATAACAATGCAAGAGTTGTTGCAGCCATGCACAAAAGACAGCCTTTTCGTATGACAGCTTATATTAGGGTACTAGGCAAACCAAAACACACTTAACATTCATCTCTGAAGAACTCCTTAATCAACTGGCATACCACTTCATAAAAAACGCAAGTGTTCTCCAAGCTGCCTGCTGCTTAATGTTTTCACACAAGCACCCACACACGTTTGGTGGCACACCTGATGCTGCTTTAGCACAAAGCCCAGATGAAGCACTCTGTTAATGACAGGCCTTATGTGTAGCCACCTCACTCTTTTGCACTTAAAATGCACATCCCTCTCACATTAAACACAACCTAACATTTCATTACCTTTTAGAAAGACACTATTATTATAACACACACCCTTTCCCACTCTTCAAGTCTCTTTCCTTGACCACTGGTTTAGCCATCTCACTATTAAGCCTATAAGCGCTTAAAAATACACATCCCTCTCACAAGGCCCTCTCATAATCACATGCTCTCTCTCCCCCTCTGCAAGCTTCTTTCCCCAAGAGCCTTCCCACTGCCCAAGAGTAAATGTGACGGAAAACCAAAGAGAAAAGAGGCAGACAGAAAGATCCTCTTCACCTGATGGACTGCTGGAAGAGACAAGATGGATACAGCCATGGGGCCAAAGCTATGGGACCTAGTGAACAGCAGCGGCTGCTGGGAGCCCACGCGCCTTCCTGAGGGATGCTGTCTCATTAGCTGCTATCGCCTGCCTGCTGTCTGGCCATACTCCAGTGCACTTACCCAAATCATAGTGGCGCAGAACAGCACTTCATTATTGCCTGAGACGCACTTGAAAACGCTCAGTCACTCACGAAGAGCCGTGTGCAGAACTCCCAGAAACGGCAATCATGAAGAGCACAAAAAAATAAAGAGAAAATGGAAATTCACTAGCCTTTCTGTGATACACTTCAAATGTAATATTGTAATGTCTGAAAGGGACCATGCGCCATCTGAAATTCCTACCATGCAAGTAAGTAGGTTAGGTACATCGAATTAGTGCTGATGCTAAACTAGGCTCTGAAGCTTGAAAGAAACTAAGGGGGGGAAAAAGACTCAGTGTTGAACTCATTAAACAGATTCCAAGCGCAAAATGAGACATAACACCTTCCATCTCCAGCTAATCTGCACTAAATCATCCATGGCCTGCAATTGCTGGAACAGAGTCAAAAACGTCCCAAAGGGCCCCAATCCCACTTAGTAAAAAAGAGCAATATTTCAGAGTTAGAAGGAAATCGTACTCTTTCTGTGCAATTTCAGTTTCTCTCAGTGTACACCACATGTTCATAAAGTAATGCAAGCAGTATTACTCCGTACATCAGTAAAAACAAACAAAAGTGGATCAAAGCATATGAGGCCTCCTGCCTTCCTGCATCCAGCGAATCCTTCTGAGTAAACATGCTGCTTTCATCTTCCCAATCCGGCCGCCTTGGGCAGAGGATTGCCACCCTCACGTCTCTGTCTTCGTGGATTACCGTTCAATATACTTACACCCACACAAGGCCATAACATGTATGTGCCTCTCTGTGAGCCTATTGCCCTTCATCTTTGAAGCACTGGTTTTGGGGGATTAAAAACAAAATAGATGTGGAGCTGAGATTGAGGTTGGCCTTTAAGCATTTTAACTGAAGACGATTATTCTGTGAAGGTCAGATCAAGAACTTCATCCAATGTAAAGAGATATGGAATAAAAAAGCATCCGAAGCAAAAATGGAAAAAAGAGCTGTCTGCCACATTTGAAGCTGTAATGTCCTAAGTACCATTACTGCATGTAAAAGCCCAGACTATAAGCAGACATGCAGGAGCAAAAGAGGTTGGAGTGGACTAACAACTAGACAAAGAGAACAAGATGGGAGACAGACAAAGAAAAAAAAAAAAAAAAGGAGAGAGATTTAGATACAAATAAAGCTTGGCAGGCAGAAGTTGGTTTGGCTGTGCAAAAAGACAGGATGAACAGGTCTCCGAAAAGCAGGCAAGAATCCAGAACCATCCGTGAGGGAGTAACAGTGTCCAGCTCTCTGAGCCACAGTTGCATGCCATGCTTTGTGGGAAGCACCACACGGCTGCCTGAGAAACAAGGCAGTAGCGGGAGCACTGGGGCTGGCACAAGCTCGGTCCTGGAAGTGAAAGCACACTCGACGTTTCTTTGGAGCAGGGTTAGTAAACAGCCTACTCACACAGCCACAATATGGTCAGCATGGTCAGGGGGCAGCACAGAGGAATTCCAGAACCCTCGCAGAGAGATGATTTTACAATGTGCTTGCCATTCACCTACCTTGCACAGCCAATCCTGTTAATACACAGAGCTGCATTCACTTAGGAGGTGCTTTACATAGAGACAATTAGACATGTAAAAGTTTTTGGGTCACAGAGAACAATTGTAAAGACCCTATTTCCTGTTGAGGGCTGTAATAATCACTGCTCCACATGTGAATATGAGCATGGAGATTGGCACAGGTGGAGGAGAGCTAAGATGCCAGAGCTCAGACAGGTGGCACTACCATAGGTCTCTGCCACCGCTATTCTGTTCCAATCCGATGCCGTGGCATCAGAGAATTATAGTTTAGGAGCTGCTGGGTGGAAGGGAAGGATCAGTCAGTCATTAACCTCAGAATGTCCCTTAGATGGTGTCCGCAGAGATAGGAAGGAAAAGCACCCATTTGCAGAGTGTAAAAACTCCAGAGAATAATTGGCTAAAAGAGTAATTGAAATTGTGTATTAACACATTGATATACAATTGCTTAGAAGCCTAAAGTAGTCTAGATCAAATATCCTTAACCCAGTCCATGCTCAACCCCGTACGTAATCTTCCTGCTCTGGACAACACCATCTGATTTCACTAATGAGCTTATCACCTAAAACAAAGAAGGAAATGTAATTCACACAATCAAAGTGCTGCTGTGCAAGATGGGAGTGGATGCCTGTGCACACTGCAGCATCAATGGACTCCAGTGTGAAAAAGCCAACCCTCAAATTCTGCAAAGTTTTTGACTTTGCAAACAGTTAAGATAGTTATTGCAGCATGCTGAGAGCTTTACTCTTAGTATGCAATCCCGTTAAGCCCTGCTTTTATATTCTGACCATACTCAATAAGGATGCCGAGAGTAAAGCTCTCTGTGCTTGAACAGCACCCCGAGTTGAGGTGTCCAAAAGTCCAGATGGGCCCCAGCTTAAGTCTCTGAGAGCAGAAATCTCCTCAAAAGCCCAAGGTAAATTTGGAAGAAAAGAAAAAAAAGCTTTACAATAATGAGAAGGCAGTGAAGTGGCTCAAAAGAAAACATGATGAAAAGTCTCTCAACAGGACATTTAAAAGATCTCAAACATGGCATAGTTGAACATGGTTCCACTGCTACTCCATCAACAGATTTCCTCAAGCAACAGAGATGATCAATGATCGATTTTCTCCCACCACCTCCCGCAAGTATATATTAAACTGTCGGGTCAGCATCAGAACTATTCATTTTGGCTAAAGGGGGCGTTCCATATGGCTATATATTCAAGCATTTAATGAGCTGTCACTTCTCTAAATAAGATTTATGGCTGGGAGGGAAGTTTTATGAAAAACAGAAAGTAATCCATAAAACTTCATATCTATACCATGGAGTGAGGACTGGTAAAGTAAATGAGCTCTTAAGTGGCTTTCTATTTAAACAGAGGTTTGCTGGCTTAAGCCACTAAACAGAACGAAGAAGAGTGACCACAAGCAGAGGTGCATGGAAGCAGCATGTGGAGTGTTCCATTTCATTTTATTGAACATCTCTAAGCATGTACTTTCTGGAAATACATTTTCTCCTCACTGATCGTTTCTAGATACCAGCCAAAATAATAATTGATAATGAATAATAAATGACCCTTTTTTAAGCTTAGCACAATATCGTCTAATTTAAAGGGGATCTATTTTACATTGTTATTGTATCTTTTTTTTTTTACCTAAACTTTTGTGGTTTTCCAACCAAAAAATGGTCGTAATTAGTCTGTTCTTGTTACTGTGCCTTTAAGACTGATATATGTAAATGAGGTCTGTTCTGATTGGTTGACCCCTTCGCAAGTGAAATGAGGCACACCACACTCTGCCTATACGGTTTACATTTGTATGGGGAAAGTCCAGTAGATAATGGCATCTGCTTAACATGTACATTATTATCTTATGTTTGAGCCAATCGTGAAACTGTAGGAAAGGACAAAAAAACTGCTCCACGACTACAGTAGGCCGTTTCAGAATGGTACATTCTCACCTTTGTGAAATAATGTATTTGTTATTCTGTGTGATAGTTTTTCAAAGCGAAGGGTGCTATGACCATCTATTACACTAAACGTTTGCTGTTCGTAATAAATCAACAGCTAAATTTCTATATAGTAATGGTAATGAAATGGTGATAAAATGTAAAGCTTATAACATTTAAATTTGTTTTGTAATGGAGGACAAAGATATTGCAAAGCAGGAAGTTTTTATACTCTCATGTGGCCGGGAGTAGGCGGCCAGATATGAAGCTCGTGGCACAAAGAGAGATGGCACATTTCCAATAACGTTTAGTAAAACTCCATTAAAACTCTTAAAGATATTTTGGTTAAAAATGAAAAGAAAAAAAAATCATGAATAATTCAGGAAAGAAAAATATATTCTAAAACATGATGCTCCTGAGCTGCTGTGAGTCGCACTGGAAATCCTGTAATAGTAACTCAGTAATTCATAGCCTGGATAAGGCACGATTGGGCAGGAATGCTCCGGGAACGGGTGGGATTGGTCAGAATTTCTGCAGGATCGGGCACGATTGGGCAGAAATGCTCCGGGAACGGGTGGGATTGGTCAGAATTTCTGCAGGATCGGGCACGATTGGGCAGGAATGCTCCGGGAACGGGTGGGATTGGTCAGAATTTCTGCAGGATCGGGCACGATTGGTCAGGAATGCTCTGGGAGCGGGTGGGATTGTTCAGAATTTCTGCGGGAATAAGGTCCCAGCACTCCTCAGCTCATTCCGAGGCAACCGCAAATCAATTAGTACAAAGGTGAGAGGTTTATCAAACTGTAGCATTGTAAGCTAGTTAGGTAAGCTAGATAATCTGTTAAAACATGGACAAACAATGAAATTAGCCAGCTAACAAATATCCTGGCATGGGCAAGGCAGAAGCTAGCTAGCTAGCACATTGCATTGTAATCAATGTTATAACTATAGTTTTGAACAGACAAAACATTAACTGTTAGAATGAAATAAACTACTAAATGACCTATTGCTCGTGGATTGGCTGTTGGGTTCAATATTGTAGGAGTCCTTGACAATAACTTTTTTGCAAAACCTGTGCCGTATTGAGACAGGTTTAAAAAGCAGTCCGGGCTCAAATGTACTGAAAACACTGTTGTGTTCCTTGAAATTAGATGCAATTAAGTGGGGTTTTTCATGACAGCCAGAAAGAGCACAATGTTTTACTGCTTTACCCCACTTTCACTCAAATAACTCTCCAAGCTAGTTAGCTGTCTGGAGTACGACACTCAATCGATTTATCGTGAAGGCTGAATGGACTGCACGGACTGAGAAGTATACATTAACAATGTTAACGTAGTACAGAAAACTCCTTTAATCCCCCCCCAAAAAAGAAGAACATTCAGGTTTTCATGCTACGCCCCTTTTCGGTCTGGATCTTGTCCGTCTGGTCAGAGCTCTTTGACACATTGAGATGGCTTTGCTGTGTGTGCTGGGAACATGTGGCTGGTGCCTACAAATGTGATCTGTCCACTCCCTCTGGTGCTTTGTGGCTCAAGAGAGGACATGGAACCTTCGCTTCTACTTCCCTTCAGCTAATTAGCTCAGTAGGAGAGAGGCGGGGTGCTCCAGAAAAAAATAGAGAACTAAGGATAAAGAAGGGAAAAAAAAGTGATGACCTCTTCAAGTCAACGCAGCCTTAGAAATAGCTGACCCACTTGTAGACACACTTTCTGATATCTGTGTGTCCTCAATGAAGTAACCTATATAGCGGTGCAGTCTACATAGCAAGAGAGGAGTTGCATTTCCACACTAAGCATGAGAAGTGATAATGTGATAATGGTGTGTATAGCAGATAGAAAGCGTGGGGGTCTTGTGTGTGTGTGTGTGTGTGTGTGTGCGCGCGTTGTATGGTTTCTTTTTGCTCCTTGATCCACCTCAGGTTCATATGAGAAAGACAGAAGATGGTCCACATTTTCATCCGCCCACTCTACTTCCACATCCCTTCTTGGCATTGCAGCGAAAGAAAAGGTACTAGCTCCCAGATAAAAACGCTGTTTATCTATTGCATAACTCTGCACTCTTTTTAATATATCGCTTTCTCAGGCTCTTTTATAGATAATATGAAAGATAAAAGCCTGATGGCTTGGTGAATCATTTATGTTGTGTTAACAGTGCGGATTGTAAACCAATTAGAAAAAGTCATTTGAAGTCACATAATAGAAGCTCATTATCTGTAATACAAAACTGCAAAGTCTAGAAAGACGCTAAATGCTTGGGGGGGAAAAATGACTTGCATCTCCATAGAAGTCTGACAAAGTGATTTTGAATGAGGGAAGGAAAAAAAAGAAAAGAAAAAGATAACAGTGCAAGTCCTCTCCACTCTGCATTACATAGCTGGAAGTATAATGTGACATAAATATAAAAGAAAACCAGTCAAACTTTCTGCCTGTGATAATGCACTGCATGTTTTCATATGCAAAAAAAAAAAGAAAAACTCCCAAGACATGTAGATGGGCATCACTCAACATCTTTTTTTCAATTGTGTCAAGTATTTTTATACAACATAGAAAAAAGTATATCCTAATATACTCTTTCAATGTTTTTCAGGTGTTTGGTGCTAAATGACCAAAGTTACTTATACACTGATCAGAGGTTGCTTGAAACAAAGTTTACAGTGCCTCTGACACACTAGCGTCTGTAAATTATACAGCTTTGTACTTTACTGAATGCTGCATGAGGACTTTTGCAAAAAACGTTTTATTGAAAGGACATCCAAGGAAATGCTGTGTCAACGCTTTATGATTTAAATGACTTAAAGCTTTCTGCTAAAAAAGTGTTTGATTCGGCAGCACTATCTAAACCGGAACATGCATTGCCTGTATTATAGTCTTACAGGTTTGCTCCAGAGTGGCCGAATTAGGGGGGAAAAAAAACAGGACAAGCCGACCTGAATTCAATTAAAAAAACTGACAGTGTTCAATGAAGCCAAGACTTTAAAGGAGCCATTAAGAGTTCTATTATGGTCGGGTAATGGGCACTCACCTCTGGGGCTGCAAGATCTGTCTGGGTTGTTTTGTCAGTTTTTTGGCAAAGGGGTTTTTGTGCAGAACGGGCAGCTTCCTATAAAACACATACACACAAACACACACACGCACGCTCGCATAATACAAAATTACACGTTCTATTAGCAGTCATGTTGCAACTCTGTTCTACAACTAATGTCAAATTACTTGTTCAAATCTAGAAATATTAAAAGACTTACATCTTCTAACCAAATGTATGTCTGAATAATGGGTTGCTAAAAATAATAAAATGTGCAGAAACAAAAATTGCTGGGCCAATATTGCTAATGGCCTCAAAAAGAAATCTGAAAATATTATCCAGGCAAGTCTGAGCAATAGGCTGCCAGTTTGAACGCGAAAGCTCTTTTTGCTACAGAATTATTTCCTTAAAAAATACAGCAGACATTTTAGGCACCACAATATCCCAGGTGACAAAATCATTGTATAAATTCTGCTGATCTCAGTTGGTGAGCTTTCAAGACAGAAAACTAAATGTAAAGACGCAGCAATATAACAGAAGTATCTTCTAAACTTACTGCTCGTAAACAAACATGAACTACAATAAAATTCTGCAGTCTGAGTATTAGCCCCACTGACAACGTTTAAAGTGCATCGACCTAAAACTTTTGCTGTAACAGCACGACATTAACCTGACAGCTATACAAGTTATACAAAACCGGTACGAAAACATATACTGTAAATAAGCTACAGAGCCAACGCATAAATACTCAATCCATCTAATGGGAATACCACAATGACAGATTAATAAAGATTCAGCATTGTGATTCAACAACCATCCTTCACATTACTCTCTCAATATAACAGAGCAATGGCTTTTCCATTTTTATGTGCTTTTAAGAGTTCTTTACAAATCACCTTCACAAACCAATCCAACAAATATCAACTTAGCAGGTAGAAAACCATTATTATGGCCTTTTACATTACGGCTGAAGTATTATTCTTCATTTGTCCTTTTGCATTTATAGTCTCCTGACTGCCCTCTACAGTTTTATTGAAGGGCCCTTTCTTTTGTTAGCACATCTATTCATTTCCCCTCCACACTGCTAGCCCATAAATTTGAGAAGGAGCCGTCACATTTCTCCTTCCAGCATCCATCTACTTGTGATTAGGACATAGAACACGGTTTGCCACAGTGAGTAGTATTGAGCATATGGTACCCTGTTCACAACGCAGTGAGTGAGCACATAAAATCTTTCCAGTGCAAACTAGGGTGCTCTGAAACATCTGCATAACTCATTACTGCAGTAGTTTTAGGAAAGAGAACCAGACAGCAGCAAGACATCCATGTAAGGACTGTCGTCCATTATTTGTAGCCTTAGTGTCACCTAATTAAGTAGTGCCAACAAAAAGGAATTAGGAAAAGCAAGCACAAAGCTCTTGCATGTTAATCTTGATGTCTTGTAAGAAGACTATAAGCATCTTGGCTGAAGAAATGGAGGTGATGTGTGTAAGGGGTTTGACTTCTCTCACCAGCTCAGTCTGCAAATGGAGGATCAGTTCATCTCTCTCTTTCAGCTGCTGCTGCAGGGACTGGCTCTCATCTCGCCCTGGATCCTACACACACGCACACACACACACAAAACCTGATTTAAAAAGGGCTACGTTATTCAGGCCATCTTTTCCAGTAGGAAACTAGCTCTTCAAGTGAGAGCAAGAGAAGGTGCAGTTTTTACGCTGAAGTTTTGCTTGATGTGAACCAGTCGGCCCTTTTCAGAAAGTCTTGTCAGCATCCATTATATGTGTGTGGAGGAAGCAGAGGCTTCAAGGGCACCAGTAGATGATCAAAAGTCCCAGAAGCAGATCACAGACTAAACAAATGGCTACGCCATCCCTCTCCAAACTCCAAGTCCACCCAAACACATCGAACACAGATTTAACCAGTGTACTGGCATTAGAGAACCTAGATACTTCATAGCTGCTTTCCAGACATGGTTTATCTTAAGTTAGTAAAGGGATTAGTCCTGCTGGGTGAATACAGGAAGGTAAGAGCTAAACGTCTTGCACATGTAGCTGCATAATGTTGGGATAATCATACTAATGCTGCCGATATGATTCTTCCTTTTGTCCATTATTAGCAAAAGCATCGTCTCTCGTAAACTGATGGGAAAATGTACATTTTCAGTCAAACAGCCGTGCAGTAACACATTATTACCTTTTTGGTGTCAGACAACAATCCTGTAAATGTGAATGTAATATACAAATTACACAGAAGCCTCCAACACTAAGTATAATAGTTTTATCACTTATTTATGCAAATGAAGTGCACTTGCATGAAACAGCTGTAACATTCTGGTTTGATGAAATTGGATGAATTTAATTAGCAGAAGGGTGAAACAAAATGTTCACTATTACAAGTGAAATATTTACAGATTTCATGCTGTACTTGGTGTCGAAGTCTTATGTGATTTTCCGTTAAATACATTTTCCCATCATTATTGTCTGACACCAAATAATTAACAATAAGTATAAATACTGAACGGTCATTTGACTGAAAACTGGGTGGTCTCTAACTTTTGCACAGTACTATATCTTTACCAGAAAATAATAATAATAATAAGCCGATGATATTTTGATTTCAATATGATCCCATAACTGACAAACAAAGAATACTTAAAATGTATGGTCCTGCCACCCAACTGTAGTTAAATAAAGCTGAGAACACCTTGTTGAGAACACCTTATAATAGCATATAAATTAAACAGTTCTGTTCCCACATTGTTGGCACTCATGAAAGGAGTGGGTGCTTCTCCACCTCCTAAATCCCAATCTAACCCCTGAACACAGCTGAAGGGTAGTTTAAGGATGATGGGTACCATTGAGACTTCATATAAAGCACTACAGTTTAGAGTCGATCTTTTGGATACCAAATACAGAAATCGTGACTAAAACCTGGGCCTTATCAATTGGTCACTGGCTGTGTTATTATTGCTTATATGATTGTTAGTTTTAGCAAACATATAATTTAACATCAGATGTGTATGGAATAAAGATGTTCAACCAGCTTTAATCTAAATGGAATTTAAATTTCAAATATAGGTTAAAGAAAGCTATTTTATATTAAAGTCAGACAGTCTCTGATCTCTGGTTTTAAACCATCCTAAAGAATTACAATGTTCATTAATTCAGGTGTATAGTGCCATATCGTCAAGGGCTGGGCTTAATCCTGTTATGTAGTATGAAGTCCTTCATGAGAGATCAGTCAAAAGGATTATGTGCTTCAATGTCACACACTTAAACTAAGCAGTTTGTACTAGCATATTTGTTCAGCTTTAATATGCTCCTTATGAAAATAGAAGTCTCGAGGGGAGCTGAAGCGCTCAAAAATGAAATGAAATCAACTTTCGGCTTGACATTTTCTGTCTTTTGTTTCAAATTAGTGAACATTTTTAAAAAATCATATAACCGTCCTGTTCCGAAAAAAGGTCACATCCAAATCCAGGCCTGTGGGAACATTTAATTATACCATAATTATAGAGTCCAGATTCACCAAGAGGCGTTTTATCTCTGCAGAGGCATGGAGGACCTCCAGAGAGCAATTTGGCCACAGTTGTACTGACACACACACTCACACAGACAAACAGACGAATGCCCTTAGCATAACAGGACTGTAAGCAGTGTCTTTGGCACCATGCTGAAACGCTGCACTCGAGTAGTTTCTCAGCTTGGTTGGCCTAGTTAGACATTTCAGCAGAGGGAGAGGGTCAGGCTCAACAAACGAGAATGCTTTACTGTTATAGAAAACACACATGCAGAAATATGATGAACCTTCAACTTAGACACATTTTTTTTGTTGTATGTGGATAATGTAAAAAAAAAACAACTTCATAATAGCAATATAAAGAAAAAATATATAAAACACTATTTATTGATAAAGATTTTCATTCTTTTTTTATTCATCCCATATCTGTCATCTACCTGTTCTATTAGAATAATGCACCTTAAGATTAATACTATGAACACTAAGCGCTTTTTTTTTTTTTAGCTTAGCTTCTGCAATAGCCTGAATATTTGGTATGGCGCTGAAGGCAATGGGGGACAGATGCCTTTGTATTGCCATTCAGGGGCGATCCATAACCTTACAAACTCATAACAGGTATCAAGGAACAACTACACAAGGGCTCACAAGAACACTAAACTTCAGTTTCGCAACGCATTCTCCTTTGCTAAATTTCACAGTTTATCTGCAGAGACAATTTCACAATGCTTCCACTTAAGCATTTCATGCGCACACTCTTATTTATTAAAAAAAAAAAAAAAAAAACCCTTTAAGGGTTCTGTGGATTGTTAAGGGTTTTTAGCTTCCTAAAGGGGTTTTACTGAGAACCCTCTCTAATCGGAAAACACCAAGTTATAGGGTTCTACATAGAAACATTAAGGGTTCCCTCAGCGAGATAACTTTTTTCCCCTAAGAGTGCATTATTTATGGAAAATTCAACAAAATGTACATGATTGAGGGCCCCCCCCCCCCCTTTTTTTTTTCTTCAATACAGAGTTTGTGTGAAACAAGGGCGAGGGAAAACATGTTTGTCATTAATAATGATGTAGTGAAATTTAAGACAGTTCAGTTGTTTATTACACAAGTCTAAACTACGTTTAAGCATACTGGAATTAAGAGGCAGGACTGTCCGTGAATTTTCTCTAGGATAACTTTCTGCATAGCTCCAAACCCAGTGTTTGTCACCGTAGGGAAGACACTCTCCACTAGAAATAGCGATTCACTCATTAGAGTTGCTTACTTGCACCTCTGTGTCACCATCTTGCTTTGGAAAGCAAGAAATATGGTCTCATATAAGCCAAACCAAAAGATCCTATTCAGTATCCTAACACTGGAACCTTGTATTCAGGAAGTCAGCTTATTAATCCAAAACCAATCGATTGAAACGCACCTAATTTGTATTCTGCTTGTTGCAACAGAAATATATAATATAATCTAATGACTGTGATGGTGGTCACTTAAAATAATCATGATCAGGAAATCAGGTAATAACTGTGACAGGCCTAACTCCATTTTATTTTCGTTTTCACCACATGAGAGCGTTTTTCTTCAGGCTCCAATTATAAAGGAGGCAGGGATAACAAATGTTCAGTACACGAAGTTTTCTGCTCAAAGTAGGACAAGAAGTGACACGGTTCCGTCTCAGGTGGGATTGTGGGCTTTATTTTTAAAAACGGGGAAGTTTTATTTTCTAGAACAAAGCAGGACAAGTCCCACCCTCCTCCTGTCATCTGAACACCATGTCAGAATTCATGGAGTCCTATTCTAAGCTTCCCTCTTGCTGGCTACGGACGAGCTGCGACATCACATGGCTCATTGGTGTGACTGCTGCTTCTGCATGCGCTCGATGTAGGTCAGGAAAGAGGACAGAGAGAGACCTCGTTTCCAACTTTGCTCAGCTCGACGGGATTTCCGACTCAAAAAGTCCTGATGAAAAACAAAATCCTCTTCCCTCCCCAGAAAAAGCTTCATAGGCAAAATCATAAACCTTTCTCTTGTGGCAGCCATGGCCCAACTTTAAAGGATTAGCAAACATAATAAAATAATCTCATCAAGATCATTCCAAAAATTGTATTGATGGTTGGGAAGAATAACTCAGATTGAGTTCTTTTCTATACCGAGTTGAATTGAAAAGGAAAGGGAGCATTTTTTGGGAGACACATATGGGAAAGAAATTGAAAACATGAATGGGAAGAATTTACTCTCAATTCTGCATTTCAGTAATGCCGACATCTTGGATATTTTTTTTAAATCTTCTGAAAAGAGAAGGTTAATCTGTTCTTTTTAACACACCATGAAAACATTACCCCTGAGTACACCTAGTCAAAAATTACTAAGAAAAAAATGTGTATCCACTCCAAACTTGAACTTTTGAAAGGTTTTTGAAAAGTATATTTCACAATTAAGGCAATTACCTTGAAAGGGAGTGACTTCTCACTGCAAGGGCTTATGGGTAAAGAGTGAAGGCTGCTGGCAGGACTGGGCTCAGTGCTCTAAAAGGGGGAAACAGCAACAACAACAAAAACCACACAAGTTTCAATTCAGCCAAAATTGATTATTTTCCTGAAATTAACAACACATAGTCCAACACACTGGTTGGTTCACTTACAAAAAAGGAAGTATTTTAGCATTTATAATGAAAATGATAAACCCAATCTTAGGAGGGCTTATAACATTATAAGAGATGTCGAAAACTGGGCATGTCCTCACCAAGAATCAAAAAATTATTCAACAACAAAATCAAACATGTATATACACAGCTCTTAATTAGGGCTCGGAGAAGCCCGATGGGGTGAGAAGTAACAGCAAAGATTTACACCATACTGTATTGTGAATATGGGCAGTGTTTATACACTGAAGTCAAAGCTCCATACTATCTAGACATTTATTTTTGGAGCCCTTCTAGACCAGTAGACCCAGCTATAGCTTGTCAGCCGGTCTACATGTTTTTGATAGCTGGTTGTCTCTCTTGTATTTTCTGCAACAAACTGAACTTCTATGATGAATCGCCTCTGTTGTATGTCAGTTTAGCTGTCGTTACCCAACTAGCAAGATGGTAATACGAGTTATGTGATACTGAAGTGATAAGCCATTTAATGAGTGGATAACAAGCTGATAAAATTTGGATAACTGTATAATGCTTTGGAATGCAGACTTCAGAATCCTACTCTTGCTAAAAAATAAAAAAAAATCTCCAATCACAGGGTGTTGAGAGGGAAAATCAACACTGTTATTTAGAAACATAAGAGCATCCATATTAGATTACTGAGCAGCAAGAAAGAACGCTTGCGTTTCATCACACCTGTTTAGAAGTGGGTCAACAATCTGAGGAAGCAGGTGACTTCTGTGCGGAGTTAGCGGGTTTCCGGCTTTTAGTTTATTTAGACATATCTACGGGAGTTAAAAATCAAGATAAAGTCCTGGCTGTGGTGTTTTTCAAGCTGTTCTCTGCAGGTACCCTACACAACATACCATCCTGGTCTCAAATGTGTTAGTTTAACAAACAGGGATCATCAAAAAGACATGGATGAGCAAACTGATAGTGTTTTCAACTTGGAGAGGATTCATGCAACTTCATTCAAATGAAGTATTCAATGAGAAAACAAGAGAGAAAGCGATTCAGAAAATGGGTGCTCGTGTTGCAAACTTGTATTATTTTAAGGTGAGTCATGTAAAAGTTTTTTTTTTAATTATCTAAATAAATATACAGTTGTGGCCAAAAGTTGAGAATGACACAAATATTAATTTTCACAAGGTTTGCTGCTTCAGTGTTTTTAGATCTCTTTGTCAGATGTTACTATGGTATACTGAAGTATAATTACAAGCATTTCA
>JAOUQW010000029.1:1898131-1913607 GCA_028565825.1 Olivaichthys viedmensis | reverse complement strand
ACTGGTTTCGAAATTATCCCCCACACCCCCACAATTAATATTTAGGTGAAGCCTCCCCAGGAGTGACCACAGGTTTTGCAGAAAGAATGCAGTACTTAAGAAAACATTTTTTATATATATTTGAAAAGATGTGTTCAAATAAATAAATATATATATATATATACACTTTTGTGGTTTTGCAAATATATATACACACACACACAATACATTTGTCATCATGTATCAAGACATGACACGTAGTGTGTGTGGTGCCGGTACGAGTGGATCAGGCACAGCAGCATTGGTGGGGTTTTTGAACACTGTACTTACTGGCCACTTTATTACACACACCTGCCTTGTTCGTCCACCTTATAGGTGTGAACTTACAGACTAAAGCTCATTTTGTTCCAGGTCTAATTTGTGTTAATCGTCCTCTAGCCTTCACCAGTGACGGTCTCTGACCACAGAACTGCTGTTAGCTGGATAGTTTTGGTTGGCGGACTGTTTCCCAACCAACAGTGACACTTTCATGTCAGGGTCACTGCTGTGCTGATGAAGTGGCCACTGAGTGTTTGTATAAATACACATATTCACAAATTATATTATCTAAAACTGCTGCACCCATAACATATCCTGTGGTAAAATATGACAGTCAGAATCTGCTGGTCGTACATTTTTTTCAGATTCCCAAATAAACCTGAGTAATAGTAGGGCAGCTTCTAAAAATTGTACAAATAATTAAAAAGGTCAGGGAAATATAGATAATTTTCTAGGCCAATTTCCATGCAAATATAATTTCCGGCACATCCACATGGGACACGGCAGGGTTTCAGACAACTCTGCCGTCATTATGAGGAAAATCCAGCTGTCAGAAATGAGATCCAGTTCTGTCAGGTCTCAGCCTTCTAGCGCATATTTATTAACAAGTGATGTATTACCAGCATTATTGTGAGGTAATTGAAAAACATGACACAAAAACTAAACTTCATCATTGTATAAATGACGGTAATTAACCTTTTAAACCGTTTTAAGACGGTTAGCATCAGGAAACTGAAGTGGATTTAACTATCCAAGCTGCTAATTCAATCAAGCTGATTACAATATGCTACAATAGAGTGGAAGCTAAACCCCAACATTCCTGATCATGAAGCAATACAGATATGCACTTTTGCAAAACACTGATGTACAATGTCTACAGCGACACTGGAGATCATTTACCATCATTTAAGATCAATTCAGTCTGCTGAAAGCTCGAACAGGGTTCATTGTGTAAGAGTAACCAACCCAGCATACACTTATAAGCTGCTCTCTTTCAAATCAGATAAAAAATAAATGAACTACTGGCAAGCTCATGGAGAAAGCAGGACTCCAAAAGTGTTTCGATTCAAAGTACAATACAGCATACTGAAGCTTAGTGGAGCTTAGCATTAGCATAGTAAATAAAAGTATTCCTCAATCACGGTCTTCCCTTGTGCATTCATTAAAACATCTCCATGTTATTACCATTTTATAGAAGTGATCACATCTCATTTGGTTCCCTGATGGAAACTGTAGCATGTCAGTGAAATTGAATGGTTGTGAGGGAAACTGTTGAGGGGAAAAGAGGGGATGAAAGGAGAGGAGAATATTACCAAAGGGTGAGACGGAGGAAGAGGAGACGAGTACCTGTTGTTCTCTCTGCGCTCCTTGGCAGTGTTCTGGTGTGTAGGCGGATCCAGAGGGGAAGGCAGCAGGTTCAGGCAGGAGGCAAGAGATTGGCTGGAGTCTTCCTGAGAAGCTAAAATAAAATAAAAAAACAACAAGGCCAACAACAAGTTCGTGACTGTGGCTGAGATTTAACGTTACAATCCTGTTGTAGTGAATAATTTCAATTGTTTGCATATTTACTTATTTATTAAGTATAAAATCATTAAGGAAACAGCTTAATAGAAAATTGGATCGTTAATGGATTGCTCTGCGTGTTGTTTCTATAATTATTTAAAAGAACAAGTTAATTAAAAATGACACGAGAACCTTTAAGCCCTGATATATCGGCATACTAAGAGACATTTATGCCCAAAATAATACATTCTTTCTTAACATGCACAAAATCTATTAGCTTGTATAGGTAATAAATGAGTTCTCTCTACAGGGTTTGCCCTGGATACATGCTTACAAGCATAACCAAGATGTACTTATGCAAGTCTTCCCGAACTAGCAGGGTATTAAGAAAATTCCCCATGATCTCTAATATCTATAATTGTGTGCATGCAATATTTGATGAGCATTAAAATGCTGTCTTACTTAATGCCTTAATTCTCATGTACTTAAAAGATGAAAGCAAGACCTGTAAAAATGATCCCTGCAAGCAATCCAACCACTAGAGTATTGTGCAAATTACTTATATAATTACTTTTATATGAGAGATATTCATCAGAGACTTCAGTGTGAGGCTCATGATTAGTTTAAAGTGTTGAAAGGCGTACCATGTCGATGTCTCTGGTCATCTGAGAGCTCCAGATCCAGCATCAGATCATCCTCATCTAGCTCAGAAGAGCCAAGATTGTTCAAAACATCCTGTAAGAGGAGAAGCCATTGCATCAGTGAAAAAGCATGCATACTGCAATTTAGATTATTAGTTTTTGAAAAAAAGTCAGAGTTTTAAATACATTGCACTTGTTATGCACAATATATCCCAGTGATGTACCTACTCAACTGCTCAATGTATCCCTTGGATGAGGGGCAAAATGTCTTCAGTGAAATCCTACTGACTGATTACTAGAAATTGAAAATGGCCTGGAGCTAAAAACGTTGATATTAGGTTTAACATAAAAAAAAAAAAAATACAGCACATCTAAATGACATGTACTGCCTGATTAATTTCCTCAAACTAAACCATGACCAAGCCTTTTCAAAAAGAGACACACTGCCATCTTGTGACCAATATGGGGAATTTGTTCAAATATAAAGAAAACACTGAAATGCAGTCTAGTGGATAATTGTGCTTGCAAATTAAATAAATGAAAAAAGGGAGAGAAAAAAAATGAGGCAATAGAGAAGACAAGCAAATCCCTGTAAAACAGAACAAAGCAGCAGCTCGGAGGGTAATTAGCCTACACAGACACGGCAAACACAAGACTTGAAGACAACTGAATCTTAAACTACTCAAAAGACACTATGAAGGGGGAGTGGTGTTGATCCAATCGCCCCCATTGGTGAAATATTACATCACAACAGGGGTGAGTTGATATGCCGGTATACCGTGATAGGGAAATCAATAATAGTTATACTGTTAAGGTTACTCCATACTGGCAAATCATATATACATGTTTCTATTTCACCTATCAAGGGTTGTACTGTTATATTACTGTAATATGTGCTTTTAATCTAGAGATATCATCAACACTGTCACACGCCCACACAAGTACACATCCCGCCTGTACTACCAATGCCAAAACTGCAGCAATCATCCTGTCTGAAAACTCTCATGTTAACATTTATTTGAGAGAGGGATTTTGGGGGTGACAGAGATCTGACATTTGGTGTGACTCACTCTTCCTCCCCCAGACACGCAGGTCGATTTTCCCCATCCCATCATGTCATAGCCAGGAGAAAACCTCTTTTACTCATTCATGTTGGATCCTGCAGCTCCCATCAAGCCAGTCAAAACAGCTCAATGGCAACTGCAACAACTTTATGCTGCCTGATATTTCAACACAGCTCTGTGAGAAAACAAGCATGTGAAGACAAAACTGTGCCTGAACACAGGCCAATCTAGGATGCCACACACCGCAGTGATTCATTCCGAGTACAACTGCGTTGTAACAGAACAACTTGAAAAAGCTCCCTGCTTTACGCTTGTAAACAGCAACAATATGTACTCAGCATCTAGACAACAAGCGGCAATGACCAGATAAGCTACATTCAACATATTCCAAAAAATGCATATGGTTAGCACATATCAGACTTGTTTTAGCTTGCCCAGGCTATGATCATGTAAACTTAGGTCTTTTTTCATTTAATTAGTGCATTTTATTCTAAAATTAAGGAGAGTCTTGTGTCTCATACAGGCTCAACAATGCTTACAGATATGCTGGCTTGGTATAAAAGGTATCCATATTGGGGAAACAGATGGCCTGGCTAGGATGGCTGCTGCTTTTGCTCATTTTGAAAATTCATTAGCCTCTTTAAGGATAATCACGATGAACAGGGGGAAGATCTGCATCGTTTATGCTCCATCCAACTGGCTGATGTTGACACTGCACATGTGAAGTGTTTTCCCCCCCCCCACACACTTTAGCTCACCATTATAGGCGATATTAAAGCGATTAATAAACTCAAAAATCTCCAGCACTCAGTCACGATAACAAAAAACTCACGTTTGTGAATGATCTCTGAGGAAAAGTATTGTTTATAATCCACACAGTGAAACACTGTTGAAATAGATCCGCTCCTAAAAACCTTGCATTACAGCCATCTTAGCTTATGAGGATCGTTTAATACGGCCATGAATTACTAGACTTAGGTAAAACTCTGCAACTCCTACAAGAAGGAAGAGTTCCAAAGACGTGTTGTCAGATGAAGAAAAGCTCTCATTTACTACAGCCCATCTTTGAAAACTAGAAATTTATTTACAGCCCTAGTACAGGTGAGAAAGAAGCTCAATGGAAAGCTAAGAAATGCTCAGGAAACACCCCTAAAGAAAAGCTTTATGAACGGCCTTTATCCTGGATTGTGGATTCAAGCGGACATGGCGAGTTGCTGCTAAGAGGTCCTCTAGCATCTCATCCAACAAAACCCGAGGAATCCACCTCGATAAACTTGGTTACATGGATCAACCATGCAGAGGATCCACAGAATATCTTGTTGTCAGCTGGAACATAAGAGGCATCATTCGGTAACTCATCTCTTGACAATTGCTTATCCACTTCTAATCTGGAATACAAATAGAAACAAAGCTCAGTAGAGCTGCTGCCAGATTATACTCCAACATCCTCTGCGCTTGTGGAGCGCTTATTCAATATAGGTCCTACTGCTAGACCATGGGTCATTACTGGTCAAAGTGTTGAAAACCTTCAGAACTAAAATGTGCTAAAAAAATTCAGAAATTCCATTATTTAAAGTGGACATTTTGTTTTGTTACTATAATTTGCAAAAAAAAATAATATGTTACCGAATATCTGCAAATAATAACTGTTTTTATTATCATAAAACGCCAATTATAAAAGGTCAGCTTAGGTTTCAGGCCGTAGTAGACATTTAAGAATTTGTTTGGGTTTACTGGGTCTGCGTTTAGTAACTCGGTAGGTTTGCGTAATGTGCTGGTTCAGGATTAGGCCAAAGCTGGGCCGTCACAAACTATTAAGCAAAATAAAAGCTGATTCTGTGAAAAGGCTTATTTATAATAGACCAGCTTGTCCAAGCTGCAGACACACAGGGTTTCAGGAGTGTTTGGTTGACCTTGTGAAATACCCGACCTTTTTCCACCAGGGGTACTTTCTCTTAATTCCAGTTTAATCTATCACAAAGTCCTTAGCTAGCTGCTTGTGTTTGTATATGCATTAAATGTCTCATCCATTCCACCAAAATGGCACGGATCAGTGTTAGTGATGATTAGCAATAGAAATCCTTTGTGTCAAACACTTAGATCAAGAGTACAATAATGGGCAGGTATAAAACTCTAATAGCGCAATAAAATTGGCTCGCTTTGCAAGAGGAAGATAAACACTTACCTCTATAACCTTTACTGTTATAAAACATACTATCCTGTTTTGTTTAGGGACACATCAGTCAAATTTGCTGCAATTTAAGCTGCTTAACGATGTCCAACTACAGGTAAGGTAATAAAATTCACCCGAGCAGCATGGACAATATGTTTCTGTTTTTATCCTGTCTTTACAATCCAGTGTTTCTCAAGCTTCTCATTTCTTCTTTAACGGTTCATGTTATTGGCGGACTACAAAAAAGCAGAAGGCAAACTCAGTTTCAGTTTATTTAACGTAAATCAAAATATGCTGATGACATAGGCATTTATATTCCTTCACAACAACGCAAAACTGTGTACACACTGGGTGGCTATGATGTCTGCTATTCATGGTATATTTGCCTTAGATTAGCTGGATGTTAATTATGGACTACAGTGGTGAGGTCAGGAGGAGTGCGCCTCATGCCATTTTAAACATTCAGTGTAATGCCACTGTAATCAAGCTTTGTCCCAGTGATTGGCGGACTCTACCATTGAAATGTCAATGTTCAGGTTAGCAAATAGAAAATCGTTCCTGACGAGTTTGTAGTTCACCTCAAAGTGGAGCCTCTTTTCCCACTCCAAACATTGTTGAGCCACCGCACAAAAAATATCAGAACAGTAAACTTAAATTAACACGTTTAATTCTATGCCTCTAAAGCTGATTAGCGAATTTAATGCAAATGTATTCCATAAGACATATCTGGGGTCCTGTGTTGCGTGAGGTGAACTAGCAGGCTGTACTAGCAGGCTGGTCATGCCTCAACTCCTCTTTCCTTCACTTTAAAAAGAGCTGTCTGCTAAGAGGCATGCCATGTAAGGCATATTCACACTTTTTTCTTCATGTGTAAAAATCATGCTCAGTGTGAATAGGTCTTAAATATGCACTGCAACCAGCACACAGCACTAACCTCATGCCTTCTTGGCAAAGAAAGCGAGAAGACGTGCACCATACATCATGCACCGAGTTCTCATGCTGTCAAGAAAAAATAAGCTTTGAGATATACTAATAACTTCATGTATTATCATACACACACTGCTATTAGTCTTGTGTTAATAATATCATCTCCCACCGGCTTCCCCCATGTGTTTACTTCTAATCTAGTTGCTAATTTTTGCTATTTTTCTGTACTGTGAACTTTGTAACTTGTCTTCATGTTTACTTATTGAGCAATGATTCAATGGTGATAAAGGTAATGGCGCTGATTAACGCCACAACTATGAAACCATAAAATTATGTGGGATAATATTAAAGATATAACTAAATATGAGTTGTACTTTATTTTTTTATGTGTTTTACATGAATATTTTTTATTATAAAAAATATTTACATTGTATTTTGTATTTGTATTATATATAGTCATATAGAAGTTCTTAAAGACCTGTGTGTACATGTTTAGGTCAATGTAATTCATTTCTCCCACATAAGCATTTGTGGTTTCAGCAATAATGTTAGATACTTCTACTATTAAGGATCATTGGTCAATAATATGAAGAAAAGCTACAAACAAATGGTTTAAAATACAGGGGAAAGGCAACTAAACTAAAAGTAAATATATGATGGAAGCCTGTGCTAAAGGATTCCTGTGAGAGGTTCAGCGATTCATGATGATGTGTAAGATCTATTACTAACCAAATGTCTTTATGAGATTCCGACATGACCAAATTGTTCGATTTCTGGTGCGACGACAGCGAATTGACTGAAAGGCACTGACTTGTTGAAAGTACAGCAGCTCAGTTTTTTCATTACTTTTTATAAACATTAAATATGATATAGCCAGACAAATATTTACCCACAAGCTGTAAACAAAATCCAGGATTTCATCCATTAAAAATGCCTGAATCAATGTGAGAAAAAGGTCTACCACACAATGTCTTCAAGACAGCAAATCATGTCATCACTGTTGCTTTCACTCGCCAAACCCTGACCTGAGCCTTTGACGGAGTGCTGAAATTGCTGGATGTGTAATAGATTCGGCTGGATATGACAGGATTTTCCCACAAATCCGAATGTGGGCACACAAACCTAATCCACATCTGGAGGATCAAGAGTAACAGCAATTGCACTGCTGCTCACAAAGCTTCAAAAGTACCCCAGCATTTCACAAAAGTGTTTTTTAAATAGTTAACTCCTCTTGGATATTGCTGATTATACAGACTGGTATTTGGGTCAAATTTGCTACCACTGTGCCAATTTCACATTTTCTTTCATTGAAAACAGAAAACTCTCAGTATTGCCGTATAGAAATGATCAAAGAGTATTATGTATGGGTTTGTAATTTCTTTTAAATAGGTTCAGCAGCTCAAAATGACCATGCGCCGATATTTTATTATTTGAGTATAGTGATGTGATAACCAGAAACTTTTAGCTACAAAACTAAACTTAGCTAATACACAATCTTCGTTGCTAAGGTGTAAATTACAATCAACAATTTTGTGATTTTGATGAATAGATTTCTTATTCAACTTTATTTTTTTAATAGTTGGCGAGATGGGATTTTTGAGGATTTTGATTTAGATCATTAAATGTGATCTACGATGATGTAGCCAAAATCATCATGTTTTAATTAGTAGTCATTTTTAGTTCTTTTATATGTGTTTCTTTAAGCAAGGGATAAAGGAATTTTCTTTGTTTAAAACTCGGGAGCACGTGGCTAAAGGAATTTAAAACTTGGCGCGATACAACCCCCCCACCAGTTGGGGTGGCGTTGGCCACCTCGGGTAATAAAAGTTTTTGCCATTGTGATTGGACAAGACTCCTCCAGCCCCAGCTAGCTATAAAAGAGTGAGGAGCAGGCTGTTCTTTCTCTTTCCTTCTTTGCATCTTTCCGTGGCCACGACTACTGTGTAAGAAGAATACTCTCGAATAAAAGCGTTTGACGAAAAGTGTCGGATTCAGCGCACCAATGTTAATGGTTAAAATTGTGCCTACCAATTTTGTATCAACCTACCAAATACGTTGCAGCATGTGTATCCTGTATTTGCAGGCTTTGGAGTACTAACCCATTACCCATCAGATGCATGCAGAGAAAATATTTTTCTCAAGAATGACTGAAGGATGGGAAACTGTATACTGTAAATGAATGGACTTGAGCATTGAAAATTTCAGGTAAAAAAAAATATTCACAGTATAATAGTACAGCCAAATTTTGGTATATCACAGTATAAGCTTCCCCCTTTGACGAAAAGGGAAGTCCTTAACAAGGCTTATACAATGACACGCCTAGATGGAACTAATCCATATACAGACTCAGAGATTTTCATCTACTGAAAAATGGATGAGTTGTGTGCCATCTTTCTCTCTGTGGAACCAAATGTTAAGTAATAGCAAGACAACTACATAATAAATGGGGCAGTGGTAGACCTGAGGTTAAGGTTCTGTGCTAGTGACTGGAAGGATGAGAGTTCAAATCTCAAGACAGCCACTGCTGTGCCCTTAACCGTGGATTTGAGTCTGCCTCAGTTAGAAGAACACTTTGAACAAAGTGGCTAAGACATTTTAGCACTTCCCCTTGTGCAAAAACACAATAGCACAGCATGCACACTTTTACCAAGCTCTCACTGTAAACATCTGTTAGCGAGGGTGAGAAAACGCCAGGATTGACGACTCAGTTTGAATCATCTGAGATGGTGGCTGATTACACAGCTATAAACATTCCATATATGGAAATAGTAGTAATAGTAACAGTAGTTTTTCATACCAAAGCAGAAAGATCAATAAATTGCATGGCAAAATCCAGACGGCAGGGATTTAATGCATTTTCAGAGGTGCTACACTTTGTGCCATAAAGTTGTCTAAAATATATATCATGACCGTGAACAATGAAACATTTAGAAAATGTGGGTTAGAGGGTGTTTTTTTTTTTATCCAAAATTATTCATTGAAAGAGCAATTTATACCTCCACAACATTATAATCTAGTGACCCAAAACCTGTTTTGAAAAGTTTAGGGTGACTTTTAACCATCTATTATACATAGATGTATCTATTTAAACATAGACTACATAAACTACAAAACTATATAAAAGCCTATATACTGTACAGTACACAGCCTATATACACCATATAATATATAAAGATAAAAAGACCTTATTCTTTTAAAGATATTAATAGTCATACATTATAAAAAGAGGGAAGGCCATATATCAGAGTGGAGAGCAATTTAATGGCGGGTTGCTTTCCTTCACACAGCATCACAAATCCTCCCTTGGTTACGTCTTCTGAAGTTACTACAGATTCAAATTTGGTTTCAAAGAAATAACTTGCCATGAAATGACTACTCATACGAAGGCAAAGGAACGTCATGCTGCTCTGAGGACTGCACGCGCATATGAAACTGTAAAGGTTGCAAATCTGTCTCATATTGCTATGGAGACTGTATCGATTGCATTCCACTCTTGTTAATTAACATAACCAGCAGTAATAAATACACTGCAGAGCCAGAACAATGCCAGGCCACAGTATTTTACCTCCTGCCTGGTCTTATGCACCATTTTTCATCAATATGGCGCTAATACACTGTCTAGAGAGCTATTTATGATGCTTTTTGCAGTTAGGTTTCTCAAGGGGAAAAAACATACTCATATTTAACCATGGCAAAAAGTGTCCCTTAATGTACTATGGGTTTTTTTAAGGATAAGGATGCATCCTTACCCTCAAAAGGACAGTTAAGATGTGCCTAACTTCTTCAGGTCGACAGGGAGTACACCATGGCTCAGTGAGCAGCAGAGTGAAGCTCAGTTGTTGAGTTTACAAACCTATAAATCCATTGCGATTACACTACACTACTCACAGCAGAGGACTAAATAAGTAACTAAATGGTGTAAAGTGTTAAAAGCACAGTTATGGTTAGAGTTTCAGGATACATTTCAGTTTTGGTTACCACTCAGGGTTGGATTCTGATAGCATGAAGGTTATCACAATAAAAACTCACAGTAATGTGACCCGTGAGCCGCCAAAACTCGATCTTGGGCGCAAAATAAGGCAAATTTGTGAACTACTGCTCCATAAAACAATCCAAGTGGACACAACCACATGCACAAGAAACGTGAGACAAATCTCAATCAGTAACTAGAAATCATGCTTCTCATGCATAATTATCACAAAGTTGCACGTTTATTAAGAAGAAAATGTCTGCACTCAAACCGCTTACTTCAGTCAACTGCACTTAGTCAGCCAAAGTGCTGAAATAAGAAATCTGCTTCCAGAGTCACATAGGTCCTGCTTCCTTCTCCTGCCCTTCTGTGACAAGCAGGCACTGCTGAGCACGCCTGAGTGAGCGGATTTGCCTATTCAATTGAGAGCTGCGTTTTTCTCCCTGGGTGAAAAGCTAATCTTTTAAAGGATGACAGAAATGACTAGGTTAGCTAAGTCTACACCAGATATGGCCACTTGCTCTCTTATAGAGCTGGAGTGTGTGCACGCTTTCACTTCAGCCCAAGACAAACAAGACTGATCAGGTTAAAGATGGTTCTGAGTAGTGTCCGGTCAAACTATGTAAGATTAGGATAGAAATAGATGTCCTAGGACAGTGAGAGGAGAGGTGGGTAGATGAGGGACCTTAGACCTTAAACTAACAGAGAAGAAGGTCTGTGAGGGAGCAGGATCAATTTGAGTATTTTCTCTCTCTCTCTCTCTCTCTCTCTCTCTCTCTAAGGGTACTCTTCCCTGTCAGACTCTGTCAGAGCAGGGTAAAATGTGTGGGCGCCTATTACATTCTGTGTTTTATATTGTTATCTGTGCTCTAGACTTTGGTGAGTAAAATAACGCCAAAGCTAGTTAGCATATCTTTTTATCCCCATCAGTGCAGTGCAGCAGATGGCTATATAGCCACCTCCTCTTGGAGAGCTGCAGTGTGTGTACATGCTCTTGATTCAATCCAAGATAACCAAGGCTGATGTAGTTAACAATAGTAAGTGTGTGAGATTAGGTTTGGAATGGATCCCCTAACACAGCGATAGGAAAGTTAAGTATGCCATTGTGGACAAGTGTTTTTTAGGCTTATTTTATTTCTAAACCCTTGCTCAGCGCAATCTACTTTTTAGACCTGGGGTCCGTTCTTCGTACATGTGTTAGCTGGATTGGATTGTTGACAATTTGACACGATTCTGGATTTGTCCGTTCTTCAAGGCGGCTGTCCCAAGACAATCAAGTCTGTAAACTCAAACCTGCTCAGGAGCAGGCTTATTCAATGTACACAAGATTAAACTGTGCACTTTAAAGCATTATACATACATATATACATATATATATATTATTAAAAGTGTTAGCATGAGGATGTGAAACATTTTGCACCCACAGCATTATTATCAGAGACTATTGCACATATATTTTAAAATGTTTTTCTTTCATATGGGTCTATAACGGGGACTGAACTACACTGCACTTCTTTAGACAAGAGGAAAAATAAACCGAAACGTGGTTACAATTTTATTAATTTGAGAACTCGAAATAGTAAATTGACCACGAATAACGTAGCTAAATCTTGCGCAAGCATTATGATTTTCTGACTCCGGTTTAGTATCCCGTAGTCACATTAAACTGAACTGCGCATGTCTTCCTAGCCTATAATGTGCGCAAGAAAATAAAAAAACGCGTATTGGCCTCTCCAGGCTTCCAAACCATTCGCATTAGCCAATCACTGACTCGCTGATCATGGTTTCGATTCTCGATATATCCGCCCTTTCCAGGCAAATCGGGCAATTATCTCAAACAACTGAATCCGGCTAAACTAATCATGTTCTTAGGTGCATTCAAAGACCCGAGTTAGCCCGTTTGTAATTATCTCCATTAGTAAATCTGGCATACGTCATCTTATCTTGGATCTGTTAAGCGACGTACGAAGAACGGGCCACTGGACTCATTAAAAAATAAATAAAAACATCACTCGGCCACCTGCCCTGAGGTGGCATGATCTTCAGGACCCAGCTTACCATGCTGCCCAGTTTGGAGGATGAGGAGTTGGTTCTGTGTTTGGCCAGCATCCTGTCCTCAATGCAGTTATGCTCTTTAAGGTTGAGGTGAAGTCTTGGTCCTCCGGCTCCCTCCGAGGCTGAGCGTAGCCTCCTCTCCAAGCGAATTATCTCACGGTGCGGGCTCACGCTACTGCACATGGACACTGTGGAGGGTGAAACACACTGTGGTAAGGGATGAGACTTCAAAAACAAACAGGCACAATATAAAATAAGCCATCTTCCTTTAAAGGTACCACTAGGGCTGAACGATTAGAATTAGAAAGAGCTACGATTTGAATTAGCCAACAGCCTGCATTATTAAGTGTCCTCTTAAGTTTTAGAAGGGAAAATTACACCCAATAGAAACGAGCACGTGAACTGCATGTAGATGACCAATCAGAAGCAGCCAATCACCACGTATGACAACGAAGCACATTTATGGTGCGTTCGGCAGGAGCTCGTCAAACCGGAAATTCCAAGTTTAACACCAGGAAGTTGCACTCGAACAGCCGACAAAGTGGTAAATACCAGTCGTAAACTCGGGCTACTTCCGTGATACCGAGTTGTGATGTATCGCAGAGCTTTACACACGTGGGTGAAGACCGGCAAACAGACAAATGTTTCAGGTTAACATGGCTTTGATAATTTAATAGAAACATGCAGCAGAGTTTCTCTGTGACTTCCATTGTTTACGTATTGCAGTGGTCGAGCTCATTGGTCCAACTTCTTGATATCCCAGTGGACATACGTGTTGTTCACGTGATAAATTTACCAGTTTTTACAGATGAGCACCCGAACGCAAACACCTAGTACACACCACTTGGTTCACGTCAATATTTTTACGAGTTTACGAGGACCGCCGAATGCACCATTATTAATAAGTAGCTTTTACTGGATGTTAGCAAAAAAGATGAGCACTTCATCAGAGCAAGCGAGTGAGGACCTGGGTCAAGTGGACGAGCTGTTACCAAAAAAACACCAGCACCTTGTGTGTGTAAGCTGAGATAGTACTGAAATTCTTGAACAAGTCATATTGTTTTTTCCAACACTATGAATCCAAACATTAAAAACGTGCAATTGTGTTACGAACACCAGCTACACCAACAGATCATTTCACTGCAGTCATCTCTGCTGTTATATTAGACCTAGCTCTAATTAGTGCAAAACCAAAATATTAAGGGATTCTACTTAAGCAGTTTGATTAAAAGGTCATTACAGCAACACATCACATTGGCTGAAGAGCTATTTAGTCTAGGTAATACCATAGTATTCTTCTGTAGATGCTGCCTTCAAATATCACACAAATGACACTTGTAATAGCTGCTTCTTCAAGTACCGTAACACAATATGTAAATAATGTCAGATCACGTGAATCCTCTGGTGGGCCTGATCATAATGATCATACTGACTTCAAGACCTACTTCATGCATTTTGGTGGAAATTAGCTGAGGCTACCGGTTTTAAAACTCAAAATCCAAACAAATACAGTCAGTGTTTCTTCCAAAGCCACGGCCCCAAAACACATGCACACGCGTTCCCTAAATTTCGTCCCATTAAAAAAAAGTAATCATATCTTTTTTTTATTTTTAAATTAATATGTTCTGGGAAAACAACGTGTATGGAGGGCTGGGGGTGCCAATATGAAAATAAATAAATTATATGCAGAATAATGTAATTAAAATGTGAAATAATTAGTTTAATGTATAAATAATTAATTAAAATGTTCAAATTAAATAATAATTCCGTAAATAATTAAATGGAATACATTCCATTGTTTATTTCAACATTTATTTAATTATTTCTATATTTAATTATTTATTTCACGATTAATTTATTTCATTAATTTATTGGTGCGTGCCATGAAATAATTAAATCTGTTAAATCTGTCAACATCATCCATCAAACGGCCGACAATAACACGTTCGCCTCCAGGCAAAAGCAATCAATGCGAACAGCTCATCCAATCAAACGTTAGGCCCTCCCATTATCTTTGATGGATGATGTTGACACATGTAATTATTTCATGGAATACACCAAGGCCTCAGCATGAAATAAATAAATAGCAAAATAAATAATTAAACACATTCAATTCGATTATTTAATTAATTTTTTTTAATTTTGACATTTTAAATTAATTATTTCTCCATTAAAATACTTATTTCACCCTCAGCCCTCCATAAACGCGCAGTTTGGCGGTAGCACATTCTCCTTTCCTATTAATGCTTGCTTACCCTAATTTGACTGCTAGATAATAGCTTCTAATTGTAAAGAAGCTGATGAACTGTGCTGCGGCAGCCAACTCGTGCACATTCACGGTACAGCGACAGTCTGCCAGAGGAGCTCCTAATATTCGCGCTTTTATTTTCCGTTATGTGCAGCTCCAGTGGGGCATATGGCCATCACCAACCATGACCAAAGTACAGTATATACACCACTGCTGCTTATAAAACAGTAGCGTGGACTGATCTACTGAACTTGTGCGTTTAACGGAATAGTTGCCGATTATTTTCCCTCCCCATTTCGCGCGTCCTGCTCCCCATTCAACTACTCCATCATAATCCGCTTTCATGTAGTCACGCAACGCATTTTCAAACGGCAGAATGCGACCTATAGACAGCGGCAACGCAAATCGATATCAATTTGCCGTGTATTTATTGTTCTGTGTATTTATTGTCCTGTATATTTACTGCCCCTGCGTATTTATTGTTCTGTGTATTTATTGTCCTGTGTATTTATTGCCCCTGCGTATTTATTGTTCTGTGTATTTACTGCCCCTGTGTATTTATTGTTCTGTGTATTTATTGTTCTGTGTATTTATTGTC
>JAOUQW010000029.1:1878525-1898031 GCA_028565825.1 Olivaichthys viedmensis | reverse complement strand
TGGTCCTGTAGAAACGACATTTCATTTCAATGTATACGAGGTACATGGAGAAATGACAATAAAAACCTACTTGAACTTGAACTTGAATTTCTTGTTGCCACCGATATGTGGCGACGCTTTGAGCGCTCCTTCAGCTGTCTCACTGTTTCTAACTGACCTGCGCTCGAGCAATTAGTGAGGAGCCACCCGCAGCTCACGCTCCTCTCCTTTATCCTTAGCTGAAAACATCGATCTAAAAAAAGGTTACCGATAAATTAGCAGGTTTGCTTCCATCAGCGTTTTTTCCCCTCTTGCATGAGAGCAATACGGATTTCATGCTGCAATACGGGTATATTAGAATTTATACTAGACTATAATCATGGTTGGATGATTTCAGTTTGCAGCCCCGTCTCTGCTCTGCGGAAATACAATCAGAGGCTCATGAGAGGCATGAGGCAGAGTATGACTGACTGTAAATGAAATAGTCCGTGTTATTTCTAATATCGGTCATATCTATTATCCATTTGTCATATCTATCATATCCGAAATATCTGCAAAGATATCTGCTGAGAAAGTAGTACAAACGCCAATAAGGCATATGGTAACAAACACAAAAAAAATGAACTTAGCACCTTGTATATGCTTTGATTTTATGCTTAGATCATCGAACTGAATTCACAAGCCCTTCAAAAGACATACGAACACGAACGAAATGAATTTGTAAATCGATGTTACGAGAACAACAGCCTCCTTCATTGTTTAACTGCAATAAGAATGATCTCTTACTAATGTAAATGAACAACTACAGCGTGTATCGGGTTTACTTTCTCCAACACGAGCATTACACAGGAAGCGTGTAGATTAGCTTTCCACTGGACGAAATTTAATACAGTGGAACAAAACAGTTCCCCTTCTATAAAACCTCTTCGCCACAGGAATTCTGGAGAAAGAGCTTCAGTAGAAAATAACTTTTTAAAAATTGTAGGCCATGAGGGGAAAGAAGCAGCAATGTCACACAGCATCGAAATGGATGTTTTCAGTGGGCAGAAGCAATAATGTTTTTGAGAAGCTTGTTAAACCCAACCCGAGGCACCACACAATGTCAGAGAAGAATTCTGTTAGACATTTTATTTTTTTATTTTTTTTACGTCCCCTAAAACTGTGGCAATAAATATAATGCATTTGATTCAGATATGAAATTCGAATAATCCTAATTCCGAGAAACACGGTCACCATCATGCAGAGAACATGGTTCCTGCTGGTCTATCGTCGCAGAACCACTGGCTTAACATGCTGTCCTTCCTTCCAACTCTCAGAAATATATACTCTTAGAAGCTTTTAAATAAGGTTTCTAACACTGATCGGAGTCCTTCTACTTCTAACGATAAGCGTCTCATTCCTCTGTGATGAAGGTTCACCAAGTTATGAAATCAAATTCTATTCAACAGGTTCTTAAAGAAAAGTAATAACGTTCCACACCACATAACCTCAGTCGATACTAATGCCTCAATTATTTATCATGTTTGTGGTACATAATGTTTCCTCAAAGGTATTTTAAACAGAGTAAAACCATCATGTTACGTTATGTTAAACTTTTTTAAACTTTTGTTTACGTTAAATGTAAAGGTCATTTAGCTGAACCCTGCTGAAGTAACTGTTTGGGAGAGTTGTAGCTCAGACTTAAAACCAATTTAAAGATCAGAGATTAAACAGCACGAGGCTGGCTGATTGTCTTTTTAGTGAGCAGAAGACCAAGTTGCTAACTGCAACAACAATTAACTTGTTAAATTAAATTCAAGTCATTAAACTATTTGCAGATTATGGGGGACAGTGATGCTCTGAGCAGCCTGCAATGGAAGTAAATAAAATGAACTCATGTCACACAAGCCGACTGGCGACTTCTCACACGAATGCAAGCTTCACAGTCTTTACTTAAAAAATGAAAATGGAAATTATTATTTCGCTGTCATCACTGTGTGGCGATATGGATTTAAAGCAACGGACACCATTTCTCCACTTTGATAAAGAAGTACTACAAAAAAAAAAAAAAAAAAAAAGCATATAAACACACGTTGCTGCTTCACATTCAAGTTTTTCAAATCATTGTAATTTGCACATTTGTTTAATTACGTGCTAATGATGCACCACTAAAGTAATATAGCGTGATGATAGTTGAAATAGTTTGTCCACTATATTATCTATAGTGGTATAGATAATGACATGACAGAACAGGTCCTTTCTAGGTCCAGATGTTTTAAAAGCGTGTGGGCTGCTTTTTCAATAACATACCAATCAAAAATCATAGAAAACGGCACTTCTACGTTGTTTTGATGAACTGCGGCTAAAAGCAATTTTTTTTTTTGACAAGTCAAAATATTCTAGCGGTTTGTCAAACCAAATAAATGAACGCTGCCCTGCCGCTGCAGTGATTTAATATCATCCTCTCTGAAAATGTGAAGTTACACCAGAAACCTCGATATACTGAAAAGAAACCGGGTTGTCTGGTTTTTATCGTGTGAACTTTTCATACTGCTCCACCCTAAATTCATTCTTGATCATACCTGTGTGAGGTTTCCTCAGGTAGCTTGGCCTACTCTCCAGTTTGCCCGGGCCGGCTGACTTCCCCAGCTGCTGGACCAGCACGGAATTGCGATGCGTTCTCTCTCTGGGCTCTGCGTTGGACCTGCTCACCTTGCTCAACTCTGGGTTCTGCTCACCTTCACTGGCATTGATCTCATCCTGGTGGCACTCCTCTACTGTCTTTAGTTCTGTTTGGACAGTGGTGCTATCACATTGTGTGTTGGCTGTATGGCTCGTATCTGGCAGTATCGGGTTCTCCATAGTAGGCTGATTTGGTGTGATGCATGTCTGTGAGGTAGAAACACCTTGACTCAAGTTCTCGGGTGTGACCTCAGCTGGACTCGGAACAGGCAGAGCGTCCACTTCAGAGACGGTGTCCTCAGTGACATGGACAAAGTCTGAGGGTGTAATGGCTGTCGTGCGGTCCTCAGAAATTATGGGGGATTGTAGAGAGCTCTCGGCAAGTTCTCCAGGCCAGGACCCCGGAGTTCCTGTCTTGGGAACAGCATCCTGGCCTTTACCCTGTTCAACCAGGTTGGAGGAGTTCTTGGAAAACCGATGGTGGGCTGAAAAGGACTTGGGAAGCAGATGCTTTTTGGACCTGGAGGATCTCTTGCTGCTCACATCATCCAGGAAACCTGAATCATCTCCCTCTTTCGTCCCTGAGCTGATACAGTTGATGAAAACATTGCGGTTAGTGGAGGCTTTCTCAAAGTCCTCCGTCTGGGAGCGGCTGATTTTCTTCTTGTGCCCCCCAAATCCAAAAGAATGTCGTGCCTTGGAGTTGCATCCGTCATTGAAGCTCAGCTCAGACACTTCGCTCTGGTTGTCTGCACTGAGTTGGTTGGAATCGGCGCGCAACTCGTTGCTTTTCTTACTGTAGAAGCTGATAGAGGGTGTTCGGAAGAGGCTGCGTCGCTTTCCTGTGCTGCTGGAGCTCGAGTTGGTGCTTGAAGGGGAGGAGGTGTGCACGCCATTGCCTACGCCTCCAGAGGAAGGAGAGGACGGCAGCGAGTCCTGCCTCTTCCTCGCACTCCGTCTGAAGATGGGCAACCTGGAGACCAGGGTGGAGCGGCGTGGCCCTGATTCACCCATCAAGGACAAGCACCAAAGCTGTCAAGCTGATAAAAGGAAAACATGGTCAGTGTACATGAAAACTACAAACCCACCACCTCAACGAGAATAAGGCTAGGCTGTTGCACATTCGAGTAAAAAAAAAGAAAAAGAAATGTTGATGTGTGTCCTATGAGCTTGACTAAGAACTCACACACCCTTTCACACAAACCTAGAACAAGATGCACCTACCGCTCCATTGATGCACCCATCAATGGAACGCCGGCTTTACATTATTCTTGAGTTATGATGTACAACCAACAGCAGTACACGTCTGAGGGCCGGGTTTTTTTTTTTTTTAGAAATAAAAGCACATGCTGCACTATTGCAGTAATCAGAGTGAACACATGGAGCGAGGTCATTGTGTTTTAACCTGAACAGCAGCCAAGGCTGAACCACGCTGCACCAGGCTGCACCATGATGCACCAGGCTGAACCACGCTGCACCAGGCTGCACCAGGCTGAACCACGATGCACCACGATGCACCACGATGCACCACGATGCACCAGGCTGAACCACGCTGCACCACGATGAACCACGCTGAACCACGATGCACCAGGCTGAACCATGATGCACCAGGCTGAACCAGGCTGCACCAGGCTGAACCATGATGCACCAGGCTGAACCAGGCTGCACCACGATGAACCACGCTGCACCACGCTGAACCACGATGCACCACGATGCACCAGGCTGAACCACGATGCACCATGCTGAACCACGATGCACCAGGCTGAACCATGATGCACCAGGCTGAACCATGATGCACCAGGCTGAACCAGGCTGAACCATGAGAGAGCAGGAGAACAGGAGAGAACAGGAGAGAGCAGGAGAACAGAGGAGAGAACAGGAGAGAGCAGGAGAACAGAGGAGAGAACAGGAGAGAGAACAGAACAGGAGAGCAGAGGAGAACAGGAGAGAACAGGAGAGAGCAGGAGAACAGGAGAGAACAGAACAGGAGAACAGGAGAGAGCAGGAGAGCAGGAGAGAACAGGAGAGAGCAGGAGAGAGCAGGAGAACAGGAGAGAGCAGGAGAGAACAGAACAGGAGAGCAGGAGAACAGGAGAGAGAACAGGAGAACAGGAGAACAGGAGAGAGAACAGGAGAACAGGAGAACAGGAGAGCAGGAGAACAGAACAGGAGAGCAGGAGAACAGGAGAGAGCAGGAGAACAGAACAGGAGAGCAGGAGAACAGGAGAGAGAACAGGAGAACAGGAGAGAGCAGGAGAACAGGAGAGAACAGAACAGGAGAACAGGAGAACAGGAGAGAGCAGGACAGAGCAGGAGAACAGGAGAGAACAGGAGAGAACAGAACAGGAGAGAGCAGGAGAACAGAACAGGAGAACAGGAGAGAACAGGAGAGAACAGAACAGGAGAACAGGAGAGAACAGAACAGGAGAGAGCAGGAGAACAGAACAGGAGAGCAGGAGGAGAGAACAGAACAGGAGAGAGCAGGAGAACAGAACAGGAGAGCAGGAGGAGAGAACAGAACAGGAGAGCAGGAGAGAGCAGGCTTGATTTGGGGACAGCTCTGGGCACTGCTGTAACCATGCACTGGACTGTTACACACCCATATAAAGAGCCGAGACACGAGAAGACCAAGCACACACCCACACACCCGCTTTACAGCACGCGAACACCGCAGGCCATCGCTTAGCGTGCGGGACACGAACGGAACCGCGGTTCTGCCCCGGGCTAACCATGCTAACCATGCTAACCATGCTAACGTTAGCGAGCCCGAGCCCGAGCCCGAGCCCAGCTAGTCACATACACCTCGCTAACGCCATGCTAGCTCAACAGTGTCCGGGACGCAGAGTACGTTTTAAATAAAAGGGTACCTGAAGAAGTCCCGGTTCCGGAAGCTGTCGGTACTTCGTTTTGCCTACGAACGCAGCAGCGGCAGTGACGTGGAACCTGTTCCTCCGCTTCCGCGTTGCAGCCTCGGTGACGCGCGCACCTTGTCACAGGTAGGCACGTGCCCGCGTCTACAAGTCTGGAACGATGGCCCTTACGCCCTATCTAGTGCACTTCATGTCCGATAGGGACTCGTTTGGGATTCAGCCTTGGAATGGTGACGCGTTGGATGAAGGAGTGAAGGAGTGAAGGAGTGAGAATCTTCTTTCTTCTTCAGCATCTTTCCTATGACAGTGGTGAGGTTATCACGTGGGGCAGTGGTGGGGGCTGCAGGGCTGCTGATCAGAAGGTCGTGGGGTCAAGCTGCCACTGTTGGGCCCTTGAGCGAGGCCCTTAACCCTCCCTGCTCCAGGGGCGCTGCATCATGGCTCTGACCTCTGACCTCTGACCCCAAGCTCACCAACATGCTGGGATATGTGAAGAATCAATTCCACTGTACGTGTACGTGTGACAATAAAGGCGCTTTCTATTCCATTTCTATTCTATCACACTGTCATTAAAACAAACCCTATGGTGGTTCGCCATGCAACGGTAGGGCGTGGCTGTTGAAGCAGCGTTGAATCATTTGAACAATCCGATCCTCCAGGTCCTCGACCGAACGAATAAGGTCGGCTCAAAAAGGGCTGCCCAGTTTACACACACAGCTCTTCGGCCTACACGCTGCAGGGGCCTGGACCTTAAGATTTCAATCAAACGGTCCATCCTGATATCGGCCCAGACCAGGATCACAAGAGCATGCACAAGATGGGTGAATGTTCAGATGCATGCATGTCAGGGTTAACATGTAGTGCTTTGATTGTTTAGCAGTTATAATGCATGGGGAATGCACGCTCAGTGAAAGCTAGACCTTTTACGTGCAGATGCAATATTTCCCAGGACATCATGTACGCTAAAATGTGTAGATCAGGGTGCAGGTTTGTGTAGCACTGTTCTACAGTATGGCGCAGAGTTGTGTCTTCTCTTTTAGGCTGTAATTCTTCAGAAACCCACAGAGTGTCACTGAAGCCTCGCAATTTTGGAGTGCATTGTAGAGTGAGAGTGCATTATTGAAGTAGGCCATCACATGATAGTATTGATGAGAACCTCTTATACAGAGGGTAGATTTCCATTTAATCCTTCATTAGACAGGCACCTTTATCCAAAGCAACTTTAGAAAGTGAAGCAAAATGCAATTTAAGCAAAGAGTTGTTAAAGGAGCTGACAGTGAGACAAGTACCACCGAAGTTTCCACCAGTTGAGCAAAAAGAAGTGCAAGATGCTTGTAGGAAAACAGAGAGAGCCACAATTAAACACGAGGCTTGGAACAGTGCTAGTACTCAGGAATGCTAGACGCAGATACACTACCGTCCAAAAGTGTAGAATCAGCGTTTTCAGTGATATAAACCCCATGTAGTTTCAGATCCATCTATAAAATGATTGTAATATGATTCTAGTGTTTTGCACTTTAGGTTTCAGATCGTTTGTAGAAAGCTGTAAAACAACATGTGTCCAGAATGACGACTCAAAAATGACTATGACATTAATAAAACATTAATACCCAGAATGCCTCTTTTTTTTTGGAAAGTGGTGATGAAATCTTGAAGTGGAGACTTAAATAATATACTGGAATTATCTACGTAGAGTCATTTCTCCTTTATCGTTATGTTTTTATCATTTATGTTTTTAAATGACCCAAAATACTTTAAACACCAAACAAAACCTCTAAAAATACCTTCTGGTGTCTGGTTCATATTAGATATATTCACATATATTAGATCTACTACATTGTAGAAGTTTAGTTTAGAATAATGACTGTTTATAAAATATGAACTTTTGAACGCTGGCGTATGTGACCTGCACGCAGACGAGAAGTTGCCGTAAAAGTCAGCTGTGCCAATTGATGATGTATTTGATTAAAACAGGTAACTGTTAGATACCAAATGATTTTACTCAGAAATTGGAGCAGTCCATCTAAAACCCACAGAAACCATAAGCGGCACTTACATTGTTGTACACTAAAAATATTTAACTTTCCTTTTTGGAGTTTTCCCTCAGAAAGATGTGGCCATTCCTCCCTGGTGGCCATCCAGAATTTACTTGACATCTTCACATACGATAGTAGTAAAAGTGACTACCACCACCACTTCCAAATGTAATAAACCAATCCCAAAAACAATCCCAATTTCAACACTTTTATTTTCTATAAAAACCCCACATGGCAAATTAAAAAATAAGACAATATAGATACAGATGACAGCTTTTTCGTTTTCATTAAAGCATTAAAATCACAAAAAGCAAACATCCATTTAAAGAGTACAGTATCTCCTGTAGGGGGAAATTATATTGCACACTACTTCACACACACACACACACACACACACACACACTGACCCATGTGACTTAACATGCTATAAAGTGCTATCTTTAAAAAAAAAAAGAGGAAAAAATAAAAGAAATGAGTTAAAATGACCACTAAAAGACATCATGTCTTGTTTAATATGCAAGTACAGTTCACAATAGCTTGATACTCTACCACGAAGACTACATCAGAAGTGATTAGTGAAAATGTAATTGTTCCCCTCCCCCCCGAAGACCCAACAGCTTAACATGTACAAGGAACAAAACGTTTGGTTACGATTACACGCTGTGACATATTGTAACATAGCAAGAACACAAGCCAGAAAGTGTAAACTAATGTGCATAGATTCTTCCTCGAATCCAACAAGAACTGTGTACCATCAACTTGGCTAAAGAAAACGTGATAAGAAATAATTAGTGTCTACAAAAGTAAAACTACTGGAAGAGCATACCATGATTTCACCATTCCCATACGTGTGACTATTTCCATACGTGTGACTATTCCCATACGTGTGACTATTTCCATACGTGTGACTATTTCCATACGTGTGACTATACTACGATTCACATGATTCTTTTAATTATCACAAACCAACTGAATTCTAATGACAAATTCTCAGGACACAACAGTTGAAATATATTAACAGTGTGTTGAGTTTGTTTTTTAAGACTCACTTGTGGTCACAATATGTGATAAAAAAAAAAAAGATTAAAAAAACAAACAAAAAAAAGCATGAAAACAAAAGTTCATTTTGTAAAGGTTTTATGCTACAATAAAATGAAACCAAGACAGTAACCTATCAAGTGGGAAAGAACTCCTTGAAAAGCTTCTTTCTTTTTTTAAAGACACCATTTTGCAATTAAATCAAAGAGGTTCGGTTCAGTGTCTCCCACAACACGTTAAAATAAAGTCTTAAAATTTAGAAATAAAAAGCTTTGATTTGGTAACTTGTAGGGTTCCAGCTTGAGAGGAGGAGAAACCCATTGAGCTTTAATGAACAGGCACAGGCTATACGACCGCCTCAAAAGAATCCAAGCATAAAACCAGTGACTGAAATATTATTTCAGGACTAAGAAGAGGTAGGTATCAGAAAGCCCATAGGGTGAGTACCTGAGTACATGGCAATCTACCGCTACTCCAGTTAAGTCCCTTTCTAGTCAGTAACTTTGTTGGCCATGCAACAAGTCTGTGATCATTCACTAAGACCATTTTGCACAGGTGGTGATCGGGTTAATCTGCACCATCACTTTTCGAATCAGTGTTAGGGCTCGTACCCTGGTTAAGACCTAGCAGCACAGCTGTGATTCAAATGCTACTTTGCTTTTTTTAAATTTTATATATATATACATTCCTAATGCAAAAACCATTAAATGGCACATTCAATTACATACCAATCATATTACCAGGTGTCCATATATATATATATATATATATGAATACAATAACTCAATGCAAGCAAGCTCGTTCATCATGTTGTTAAGACCCCATGTTTAGATTAGATTCAATTTCACTGCAAATAATTTATCCATTAGATCATTCTCAATAGTCTTAATAGGAAAAAAAGGCCTGCCCCGGTAGTGTTTGTGTGTTACAATAATCAGAACACTTAACAAAACCGGTTATTATTAGTGCACAGGTATTAGATAGTGTCAAATAACTTGATTATGTGCAAGATCTACAATTCATAGCGCATCAGACAATTGTTAAACTGCTTCCATGTGAACTGCAAATAGGTGACATCTGTAAGACTTTGCATTATATTAAGGTGTACTGTGGTATTTTGCATTTCTGTGACTGCTGATAAAACCTGAGGTGTATAAATGCTGACATTATAACTTCAACACCTGCTTGGTCTCCTAAAAGGCACATAGGCACTGGAGCCTAGGTTGTTGTTTTTTCAGGTTAGCTGTGGTTGTTCAACTGCACCAAAATGGTGTTTTCACAGAAAGCTACATATTGTAATTTATGAGAAGCCAGGGACAAAATAAGCCAATGGAAGCGGATAGACGGAGATCAGCAGAACAGCTCGTACACATTCACATGTAAGAGAGGCGCTTGGCTGTGATGAACTCCTCCAGGTGGATGGCTCCGCCCCCCATGAAGCCAAACACGGGGTACATGGTTCCAGAACAGTCCACCTGGCGCTCGTAAAGGCAGCGCATGGAGTCAGCGTCGTAGAAGAAGGCGCGGCCGGCATCGTAGTCGAGGCAGACGCCGACTCGCTGAGGCAGAGGCAGAATGCGGCTACCGTGCTCGCCCACAGATGCGGTGTGGGACGCTTTGGGGATGAAGAGCTTCCCCATGCCCGCCGTGAGCAGAGTGAAGGGCTGCGAGAGCTCATAGCATGCGTCCTCGCTGCCACTATCATGCCCGCTGTCATGGTCGTACCTGGAAAGAAAGTTTGGCCTGGCATGAGCAAGATTAGCTGAACTGGAACCCGTTGGCATGAATTAGATACAACTATCTGGCAAGAAGAAACTGGATCAGATGCACCCATTTAAATGGATAGCATTTCTAGAATATGCCCACATAGGTGTGCATAGGTGTGCAGTTCCATCATCACCAAGCCTCTCCCTGGACAGCTACCTTCCTGCAGAGTTTTGTTCCAACTAATTTGCTGAAGTCATTAGGGTTGGTACTAAACTTGAGCCCCGCATTTACCATTTTTGATATGTTTGTTTTACATATCTTTGGCAGCCATTTTTATCTAGAATACAAATCTAAAGACATAGCTGAGGGTTAATTGCCTTAATCAAAGGCCCAAGAGTGTAGCTCTCTGGCAGTCCTGAGATTTGAACTCACAACCTTCCCGTCGCAAGCAAAAAACCACCGAGCTCCCACTGACGCACCTATACGAAAACCAAAACCAACACACCCTCAACTTCCCCTCATCACTTGGATGTGCGCATTATCTACGTCACAACTGGCCACTTGCAAATGTTTAAACAGGATCGTGCTTGCCCTTGGCAGCAAGCATAGTGTAGTTTTCTTCTAACTACACAGAGAGCAATATTGACTAACTAATTAGCAGAACAGTGAAGCTACATCAGCTGTCATCTAAAGTTTTTATCTCTACTGCTTACACTTTAAACAGCCATGTCCACCCTTTTCCACTTTTTTGAAAAGGAAATTGCATCACATTAGAATGACTGATTGTATTACTGAAGATTATTAGACTTCAGTTATGCTGCTGATGTCTCCATTACATCAGTCCTCCCAGGACTCATCGAATGACCTTCACTTGAGCTGATGGGTCATGGAATATCCCTTAAGATGGCGACACAGATTCCCACAAGGGGAAATGGCAAAAGAACGTCAAAGGGGAAGTGCTAAAAATCAAAACAAAAAACAGGTGTCCCAATGCAGTGTTAATGTCCTGAAGATGGTCAACACCACTAGAGAACAGCGGTGGGGTGGCCTTAACCGGCAGTGTCCTACGTGGACCTTTTTGTTAATTTGATGAAGGAATAGTGTGAAAAATAACTCATTCCATAACCTCACATGCTTGAACAGCATTCAACTTGAAGTGCTAAGTTATTCTGGATGTTTTTTTCCCCATATACACGAGCACACCAGCATTGAACTCACCTTGGGCTGCTGGTGTCACGGGGGTTGTGGAACCACTCGCTCATCTTCGAGTCAGACGCCACCCCTACTTTCACCATGTAAGAGCTTGGCTCCACACGGAATGCCCAGTAGTGGCGGCCGTGCGAGATGCCCGTGTCACCGATGATGTAGTCGAGACATATGTAACTTCCCGTCTGAACCCGATCAGCAGCCAATAGGAAGGCCATGCCAGCCAGGCTCTCCACGGAGTCCTTCCTCTTGCTCAATCGCAGACGCTCTGCGTTGAAGCCGCATCTCTCATTGAACAGGAAGCCAAATACTGTAAGAACAAATAGGAGCATCTTAAAAAGAGAAACCAGGTTAGGGCTTGGATTAAGGATCAATGTTACAGGAGGTCATCCACCTTCATTTTCACTGACAAAAACTAAAAAGTATGATTGTCTGCCATGTAGGTAAAAAAAAAAAAGATTTTGTAGATATAAATGACCAAAAGAATGTAGAGTATTATATTAAAGTATTAGAAACAAGTCATATTTCATTTAAAAACTGCTGTTGAGGCAACATGTGATTGTTTAAAGCAATACCGTTTTCAGATACGACAAATTAAATAAACAAACGAATTACAAAAAGATCGCCTTTCTTTTCTTTGAGACGCCGTCAGATTGGCAGTGACTGTGACGTTGAGTCACACCAATCGCTTGCCTAAAGTAGTATGTTGAAACATTTCACTGACTATAAATGAAATAGGCTTCTTCTACAGTGTTGCGATAAACCTATAACAAGTTACAGATGAAGAAAATGGGATAATTTGATCTTATTTGTAGCTACGTTAGATTAATGCAAACTTTTTACTTAAGGATATTGCAATTTGTAATTTTAGCCCCAACACTGAGGCAAGAAGCAGACATTCCAGACAAGACACTAAATATTACATAGAGAAGCAGTGACCCAAAAATCCACCTCATTAATAACACACAGTGCCTTCACTGCTGCACATCCCACAGAACACAGGAATGTGAGGCAGAATCAGCGCTGATTTAGAATGAACCTTCAGCTAAAAAGAGTGTCATGGAAGATGGATTAGGACAAATAAATTGATAAAGTTGTCCATTACATTGACATTAATCGCAATGGAGATGCCACATAGCATCAGTGGCCGTTGGATTTTGACCCCGGCTTAAACCATTTAAATCTGGCCTTTCATTACAGAATGACAGACAAGTGAAGGCTGAAAGATGCCACCACGCTTTGAACATGCTCTGCTGGTCTAAGCAAAAGAATGCTGGCAGATTTGATCGAAGCTAAAGGTAACGAAATCCATCAGGGTAATCATAACTGGAGGTATGCAAACATGCTGTGATCAAAGGAGGCATCTGTCTGTTTAGTCATCTTTTTCAAATATGTGTACTGAATACATACATAAAGCATCCCAGGAGCTTGGTCATGCAGTGGCTCAGCAGTACAACTGCCACATACCATATGTTCAGTTATTAGTCAACATATAAGAGATGCCTCATACAAAGCGATACAGAATGCATTAGTCAGGATTCCAGGTTCTGGTTGCTACTCAAATCTGTGAATCAATGAGCGAGATGTAGAATCAGCACATTTCTCGAGCTGATTTGAATTTAAAAAAACCTAGCTCAACCCTAACCCTAGCTTAACCCTAACCCTAGCCTAACCCTATCCCAACCCGAACCTTAGCTCAACCCTGAAGCAAGAAGCAGAGGTTTTGTAGCTAAGCTTCTTTTAAAGACTAGCCATCTTTATGATAATCTTAGCAGTTAAGATTTTCTCACTTTGAGGTACCAAAACGATGTTCTTATGCGATCAAAGCTCAGCTCGCTCACAGTGAGGACCAAATTAGTCAGGAATCAATCAAACTCAATTTACCTGGCGCAGGAGGGGTGTGGAAGGACACCTCAGGGCTATAAGGGCTGTAAATGGTGTTGCGGCAGCTCCGCACCCTGAAGGCGTAGCGACAGTCACTGTCCAAATCACACACCACCGTGCTGGAGCCGAAAACACGCTCGGTCACGTGCCACTGGCTCTCCTCCCCATCCTTTGCGGCCACTTTTCTATACTCGAGAACATGGTGGTCTGTGGGCAGAAAGTCTTCTGGCAGCCTCCAGTGGATCAGGCCCTCGTTATACACGCGACTCTGAGACACGTCAATCATAGGAGGATCGGGAACTGGAGAGGAAAAATTATTAAAAATGATTGAGATCTTTTGAACTACCAAAACACAGTTCCTGCATTAACGCTGGCTTTAAATTCTAAAGGAGGTCAACTGAAAGGGGTACAGGAATAGAACCATTTCAGCACCATGACTGTTGGTTCTCAACAGAAAGCATGGTAAATAGATCATCTAGTGGGTGCATCTTTGTTATTAGTTATTCAAGTTTGTAGGGATTGCAAATCTCAATAAATTAACTGCATTGTTTTAAACTCCTGCAAAATCCTTACAAACCCAGTTCATAGAAAATCCAGGGTTTGTTATGCTTGGAAGAAACTTAAAGAGCAACTCCAGCAGCCTCTTTTCCTGTTGTCATGCCCCCCTGGTCAAACTCCTTTTACCTCACCGGCCGCTGAATACATTAACGTAATCACAAACTGCACAACATATTTACTCACTCATAGTGAGAAAGTACAGAAATGAAGCTCCACTCTCAATTAATGAATAACGGTTGAGTTGCGGGCAGTGTGAATTGAACAGCCTGAACTGCACAACAAAAAGATTACGGACTATGAAAATGGGATAATGGGATAAACGGCTCCGTTTCTGGAAGGATTCATTTTAGGTGTTTGGCGTCGGACGTCAGTTGATGTTAAACGTGTTTGAAGGAGTTTTACTCGACACTCAATGCCGAAGCGGCGCATTCAGGAAACCAAAGTAAACCTGTAGAAAACTAGGAAAGTGAAATAAAAGACGAATAAAAACAGCTTTAAGGAGTTCGGAAACCACGGCCGCGTGTGCAGCAGTTTCACAAGTAGTTATGAATTAAGACAAATCCATCAGTTTGTCTTTGTAGTTTTTCACTATGGCGGTAGAAATGAGATTTAAAAATCTTCCACTGTTTTCTCCGGGTTCTCATTTATAGCCCACCGGTAACCCCACCCACCACCTGCCCTCTAACACTCTACATCTACGAGGCCTGATGTTCGCTCTTCTCTCACTAGTGTGGGAATGACGAGCGTCATTGGGTCAGATAGATGAGTACAAAGATGTGTTTTGAAAGCGTGGGGATGAAATAAGCCCCGCCCCCAGTACTTAGTGACATCACAGTGCGTCACTCGCATCTAAGGCCAACCCCCAACTGTTTTGTTTCAAGTAAAAAATGATCAAAATAAGAGATGATACAGTTTAAGATCATGTTTTTGTTACATTTTTCATGAAATTGGCTGGAGTTGCTCTTAAAGCTCGTCATTAAATCTTTTAGGCGCATGAACGATGTACTGTTTTAGGATTGATTGTGATTCAGTCTTAGTGACATAGAAGTCCTTAAGACGTATTTATAAGTTGTCACAGGTTTAGGAGTCTTAAAATTAGGACTTGACTTAAAAAAAAAAAAAAAAACTTTTTAGTTTCTCCTAAATCGGCCGGTTAGGAGCTACTTTTAGCTTTAGGATTTCTTCATGCAAACGGCTCCTGGACCTGTAGAGCTCGGCTCTGTAGTGATTCAGTACATAAGGGGATTAATAATGAACGAGTGTGTTAGAAGAGGAACTGCTGTGCCTAATATTTCAATAGTTGTTGGATTATGATCATGAAATTAATCTGTGCTGCGATCACAAGGATTTGTTTTTACACTGAAAGGGGCTTATAGAACTTATTCAGGTGATTATAAAGAAATAAAAAATAATGAGTCAGGAATCACCGCACACGCAATCGTACAACTGCCAGGCCTGAGAGTGAAACACAGCACGGCAACCGACAAGAACTTTGTGGTTGTTTTTTAAATGCATCCGTGTTTTTAACACTCACCGTGGATTTAGATTTCCTCTTCCTGTCTCTCAGTATCCCACTATCAAGACCGGCTGTGAAGGAATTTCGGGATCACGCGGAACAGCAGCACATCGCCGCGCAGCAAAAAGCAGCTTTACAGGTAAAAACTGAAGAGTCTTTTTTGGTCATTTCCTGTTCCCACCCACTCGCTAGTTCTCCCCCATCACATGACCGTTAGCACTCGGATAGTGTAAGGACGAACACGCGTGTCCTGCAGTGGTTTGACTGGAATTTTCTGTAATAAAAATTTAATAATAAAACAGTCAAATTATAGAAGCTGTATTGAGAATTCCACAATCAGCTGAAATTTTTTTTTGTTTTCCATGTTTTCAGCACGCACACGCTCACTCTTCAGGCTTTTTCATCACTCAAGACTCCTCCTTTGGTAACCTGATACTTCCTGTGTTGCCTCGACTCGATCCGGAGTCATGATGAAGCGAGGAGGCTTTTCACCTTCGACAGTAAACGCTCATTGTGTTGTCACGTCACCTTTAATGTGAAGCTTTAAGCGCAGAAAATCTCCCCCATCTTCATACTGACCAGTGGATTATAGTGGAGAATGATTCTACTGGGGGTTCTTGTATTCCATTTGAAATAAAGAGAGACTTTAGACTCGAGTTGTTGTCGTACGTCTTTACCGTCATCATGTAACAATACAATAGAGAATTCCCGGCCGGGCTCGAGTTCAGAGCTGGAATTCCAGCACACGTCCACAAAGCAGGAAGTAGAACCACAGCACCATGTTCTGAGTCAGAAACCGACCCGAACCAAACCACAGCACCAGGTTTTGAGTCAGAACCCGATCTCACCCGAGCCCATCATCAGCTAAAGTGCTGAATTAAACATGAGGACAGCGCTAGTTAAATTAGTGTATACAATAATAACCCTCATTAAATCATTAATTAAAATAATCAGCTGTCCAAAGTTACGTGTAAACGCTGCTTTAACGAATTTAAACTGAACTCTCCTGCATCGCTTCACTGTTTTATTTCCTGCAGATCCGTTTTTCTCACAGGACTCGTGGACCTCGGTGCTAAACTCTGTCCCCTAAACGATGGGGTGACTCCAGCGTGCCTGATTAAAAACTGATTTAAGGTGATGAAAGTAGAGGGAAGAATAAAACAGGGGGACATATAGGGGAAAATCTGTTAAAAGTGGGAGGCGGCCTGTGAGAACCGACCTCTGAACCTTTGTAGAACCTATTTCGAGCTCTGGGGCGAATGCAAAAAAATTGAAGAATAAAGAAGGTAAAAAAAAATGGTCCAATTATTATCAATGCTTCTATGAACGTTCATAAAAGTGGTTCAGTAATAACGCTCCTAATACCTCCAAATGAATGTGACTCGTTAATAAATGTGCAAGCGGGAAACAGAATTCTGAAGGTGGTTTTATTATTGCCAGCCAGTGAAACCACCAGCTCCGTGTGTGTGTGACGCTCTTCATCAACACTATGGAGGGGAAAAGGTGGTGTGGAAAGATCAGTAAAAACTTCATTTGTGACAATAAGCATGCATTATTTAAAAAAAGGACACTGAGGCTCTGATACTGAGGTCAGAACTGGTCAATACCTGGCACCAAGTTAATACAAGAAAGAAAACGATCATCTCTTATACTGTAGTGTGAATATTTATACGATTATAACAGACAAAGTTAGACACTGGTAAAGTCGGGGAGGATTTTGGTGCTCTTCTTAATGTGCGTGGACTGTGTGAAATGCACTTAAGTGGCACAGAGACTTTAGGAACGGGTCTCTTGATGGGCTGAGGGGTGACGCCGAGCTTCATTTGCTGACAATGGGTAAAAGCTCGCCCTTGGCCTTCATGGCTTTAATCTTGGCCTTGATGTTGTCGTCCATGGCCTGGCGGCACCTCACGGCGTAGTGCGCCAGCGTCTCCTCCTTCTCGTCCCACGGTGGCAGAGCGTGGAAGACCTCCGGCGCTGCCAGGCTCAGCTCGGCGATGGCCGCCGTCCTGGAGATGGTGTTGCGGTCCACGCCCACTCGGTCAAAGGCCACCTTCATGGAGACGCTGCGGCGGAATTCCTGCAGAGCCGTCATGTAGCGTGCGATCACACCCACCACGTTCTTCACTGCACGACCAGACGAGAACATAAGAGAGCTCGTAAGTGCTCATTATTTCAGAATTCAACATTCTCAAGAATATTCAGTATCAGAACTGTTTTAAAGGATGATTATATTCATTTACTGTCAATCATGTGCATATAGATTTTCTAATGTGCATTTATATATATATATTTTATAAATTTATAATGTGCATTTTTATATATATATATATATATATTATAAATAATTTATAATGTGCATTTTTGTTTCGTTTGGCTTTTTTAATTGCTATTTATAAAAATGTTTGTCATTTCAATGCTTTGGCAATACTGTAACTGCTGTAACAGTCATTCCAATAAAGCTCACTGAATTTAATTGAATTATTTTCCACACATTTACATTAATCTGAAAAGTGGTATGTTTTTTTTTTCTTTTTGTTGTTTGAAGGGAAACGATATGTAGGCCTGTCACGATTATAACATTTTGGCTGTTGGTTAATTGTCAGACATTAATTGTGATTAATGATTTATTTGTCTTTTCTGTTAACTTTATGCCACTTTTATAATGGGAGCATAACAGTAGTGTAATAATGCTCTCTCTCACACACACACACACACACACACATGATTAGCTCACACAATTTGCTTGCTGTCCTAACTTACTGAAATTATACTAAAGCCTTTAGCTTCAGTGTCAGCAGCTTCCAGCTCCAGTAAAATAAATTAAAGTGTTTTAGTGGCTCTGTGTGTGCATGTGTGTAATATTAATAATATTTTATTATATGAATAATATAATCTTATCCTGTGTTCCCAGGAGGCCGTGCATGTGCAGAATCAGGAGCCTCTCACCGCTTCCACGTTGGCCACCGTTCGTACAGAGGAGCAGAAGCACACGCTGCCGCAGATGATGCACTCCAAGGTCCACACACACACACCCACACACACGCACACACAAACACATAACAATTTCCTGTGTGCTTAATATTGCAATATATCATATAACTGAGTATCGGCACTATGATGTACCATAAACTATGATATTGGGTTGTACGATTGTCACTTTATGAATTCAGCACATTATTCCAGTAGATGTAAAATTATGTTAATCTTATTGTGAAATACTTTAATGCTATATTTGTGCAGTAATATTAATAATATAATCTTATCCTGCGTTTCCAGGCTGCCGGGCCTGTGCCGGGTCTGAAGCGGCTCACGGCTTACACGTTGGACTGCTCTACTCCAGAGGAGCAAATTGAGATGCTGCGTGAGTTTCACAATCCTACACACGGTCACAGACACACGGTCACAGACACACACACACACACACACACACACACACACACACACACAAATACGACTTAAATGCACTCCTGTCTTGCAGTACAGCGTTTTTAACGCATTCTCGTTGACTTCCCCCTAAGACTTGTGAAGTGTGTATAGCCGGCCAAGGAGCCTTGTGTAGACTGAAGACTTCTACAAGCACCTGCTTTCAGCTTCTCTCACTTTTGTTACACTTTAACAGCGGATAGACAGAGAGTATGGAGTATAAGCCCCGCTCACTTTACTTGATTGGGCGTCTGGGTCCATTCGCTCCACCTCCAAGAATTGACACAATAAAAGAGATAATCTTGTAATGATCCAGGCAAAAAATCAGAAGCATTTTATCTTTACCTCTGCCTATAGGACTGTCAATGAAACATAAAGCTCTCTCTCTGCAGATGAGCATCTTTCACCGCTGGTCCAGAAAATACACCCGACTCAGGCTAATGAAATCACCTGCATGCTGCTGGAGGATGAGGACAACTTTGACCTTTTAAAAATGATTGCGATTCCCGAGCTTCTGCGCTCCAAGGTCCACACACACACACACACATACACACACACACACACACACACATACACACACACACACACACACATACACACACACACACACACACACACACACACA